>VWZZ01002818.1:0-25745 GCA_013399095.1 Psophia crepitans
CCTCTGTGATTCCGTGATTCTGTAGTCTACGATATGAAAATTTGCTGAAAGATGCAAAATACATTTGCTTTTACTCTAAGACTTTATAGTATGAATCAATTCTGACTAAAAAGAACGCTTGTCACCCTTACACATTTTCCTTACTTGTTATAAATTGTTATTTAAACGGGGATGGTATGCTGTTATTACTATTTATCATCTTATGCACTTCATTTGATGATTGGAGTTTGGCCGATGTGATGCCCATCTACAAGAAAGGCTGAAAAGAGGATCTGGGGAACTACAGGCCTGTCAGCCTGACCTCAGTACCAGGAAAGATCATGGAGCGGCTTGTCTTTAGAGTGCTCACTGAGCAGGTACGAGATGGATGGGGAATCAGGCCCAGCCAGCATGGGTTCCTCAAGGGCAGGTCCTGCTTGACCAACCTGATCTCCTATGATCAGGTGACCCACCTAGTCGATGAGGGAAAGGCTGCGGATGTCATCTACCTGGACCTTAGCAAAGCTTTTGACACTGTATCACACAGCATTCTCCTAGAGAAGCTGGCAGCTCATGGCTTGGACCGGTACACTCTTCACTGGGTTAAAAACTGGTTGGAAGGATGGGCCCAGAGAGTTGTGGTGAATGGTGTTAAATCTAGTTGGCGGGTGGTTCCTAGTGGCGTTCCCCAGGGCTTGGTCTTGGTGCCAGGGTTGTTCAACTTCTTTATCGATGACCTGGATGAGGGGATAGAGTGCACCCTCAGTAAGTTTGCAGATAACACCAAACTGGGAGGCAGTGTCAGTCTGCTCAAGGGTAGGAAGGATCTGCAGAGAGATCTGGACAGGTTGGATCGATGGGCTGAGGTCAACTGTATGAGATTTAACAAGGCCAAGTGACAGGTCCTGCACTTGGGTTGCAACAACCTCAGGCAGCACTACAGGCTTGGAGCGGAGTGGCTGGAAAGCTGCCTGGCAGAGAAGGACCTGGGGGTTCTGGTTGACAGCCAGCTGAACATGAGCCAGCAGTGTGCCCAGGTGGCCAGGAAAGCCAATGGCATTCTGGCCTGCATCAGGAATGGCGTGGCCAGCAGGAGTAGGGAAGTGATAGTCCCCCTGTACTCGGCTCTCGTGAGGTCGCACCTCGAGTACTGTGTCCAGTTTTGGGCCCCTCAATACAGGGACGACATTGAGCTGCTGGAGCATGTCCAGAGAAGGGCAGCAAAACTGGTGAAGGGACTGGAAAACAGATCTTATGAGGAGCGGCTGAGAGAACTGGGGTTGTTTAGTCTGGAAAAGAGGAGGCTGAGGGGAGACCTGATCGCTCTCTACAGCTACGTGAAAGGAGGTTGTAGTGAGGAGAGTATCGGTCTCTCCTCCCAAGTAGCAAGTGACAGGACATGACGGAATGGCCTCAAGCTGCATCAGGGCAGATTCAGATTGGATATTATGAAAAACTTCTTCACGGAAAGAGTAGTGAGGTGTTGGAACAGACTGCCCAGAGTGATGGTTGAATCACCGTCCCTGGAGACATTCAAAAAACGTGTAGACATGGCACTCCAGAACATGATCTAGTAGACATGGTGGTATTAGGTTGATGGTTGGACTTGATGATCTCAGAGGTCCTTTCCAACCTTAGTGATTCTATGATTCTATGATTTAAGACAATGCATATGAGAGCCTGTCAGGCAGTTCTTATTGAGGGAAAACTCCTGTCTGGCACGGATAGGACTACAAGACAATTAGAGATTCATTGTGTGAAGCAGACTGAAGTTTCACATTTGAGATGCAATCCAGCAACGGGTTTCAGTAAAATGTTGTGTTGATTTTACGCTCATTGTGCAGTATTTCCTTTTCATGCCTACAAGTTTCTAATATTCAGAAGTTTATTTCTAAAATTATTAAATGTTGCAAAAGGAGGGATACTATTAAATCATGTGGCTTCTCAAAACCTAGAAAAATACTCATGAATATGTGTCACCACAGTGGTAAGCAAATGAGTTCAGTTGCCCAGCTTTCCATGCTGCCTGTGCCCATCTCTCATTGTTGGTCCACTGGGACAGGAAGGAAGTGCCTGCGTTCAGTTCTTGGTGTTTTGTAAAGCTTCTATGAGAGCTTTGTTGTATTCTGTGACTAGCTTTCTCACGTTCTTCATTATTGGCTGGTAGTCACTCTCCTGAGTTTTTGTTGCTATGACTGATTAAAAGAATTAAGGAAACAAACTGCCAGTATAAATATTAGCATAATTAGAGATCATCAGGGAACCACAATACAGCAAGTTTCCTTCTGTGAAAATTGTCAAGGGTTGCAAATAATGGAAAAAACTCAAATTGGGTCTAAAAGATTTACAGCAGCTTACTAGCTGCCATCTCATGCCAAGTATGATTAAAAAAAAAAAAAAAAAGTTTACATGCCTAGACCAGTTTTGTTTTCAAATATACAGGCAACAGGTCCCTCGTGGGAGACTCTACCTATTGTTACATTGCAAACAAAACCATTTCAAGGCACTCGGCTATTTACAGCCATACAGTTCAGCACTTTAGGACCCCAATTACAAAAGTCCCAGTCCAAAAAAGCAGACATAAAACTCTGTAAGGCTGTCTGCGCTTGGATAGGTAATACATTGTACCATGTCCTGATGAACTTTTTCTTGTGCTTGTTTTTAAAGTTTTTTTCTGTTAGAAAAAACAGGATCTAAGATTCTTGCCTTAATAAAATATTTCTACAGACCCTTCTTCATAGAATTACGATTCAATTACATTACTTTGTCCAAGACTTTTTTCCTACGAATTAGAGCATTTAACAGATACAAGAAATAGGATATATGGTATATGGAAAAGATAACACTATATGCAGATCCTATATAATTTGTTTTTCCCTGATGGCTAGGCTATTACAGAATTGCCTGAAATACATTCCTGTGCCATTCTGAGACATGTAGCAATGCCCATTGTCCAACACACAGCACTGGACAATATGGTCTACTTTTGCTGTCACTTTTATCAATTACATTTGTCATATACTCATATGACTGTGATTCTATGCATCTTTGAGATTTCATACTTTTTGTTTCCTAATTTTGTAGAAGTGAATTTATTGCAGTGAATTCAAACTCCCTAGAATATAAAACAACAGTTCAGCTATGCTTTACTCAGATCTTTACAATGAGTATGGAGACTAGTACAAGATAAGAAGAACTATCAATTCTAATAAAAAAAAAACTTCAGTGCCTTTGCTAATTTCAAAAACTACCTTATGAAAGTCACTTGCAGCACATAGGATTTTTCTGATGTTCTGGAAGGTCTTACATGATTACTGTAATGTAACTCTTTAATTGGCGTCACATAATGAGAGCGCTAAGATGCAGTTCCCCCATCCCAGCCTATTTTGCAGCTAAAGCACCTCCGTGTCTTATCTTAGCACTTTTATCTGATTTTTTCCTCTCTAATATGCAATTCCTTTTTTTTTGAAAATAAGAAATACATTAAATGCGTACAATCTGTTGTTCAATCTTTCATCATTTTTGGTGTTTTAAAACTGTAAAATACCAAGTAAAGTCACCATGCAATACAGATTTTCAAACAATGCTATACTTGCTGGATAATTTCAGCTAAGACTGGACAGATGTGAAGATGACCTTCATATGAAACCTAAAGGCAATACTGACCCAACAGGAAAACTTCCAGACTGCAAGACAAATATTATGCTTTAGGACCCTGAAAAAATTCTTTTGGACAACACATGCAAGTTTTGCTATATATAATATCTACCAACTAACCAGACATTTGCAAAGCATAGCCTTTCCCCTCCTCCCCGGTCTCCTGCTCCCCATTCCGTCCTGTCTTATTCTGCTAGAGGAAACAGACTTCTTCCTCAATTAATACAGTGCATGAATTTTACAGTATTTCTTAAAGAAAAGGATACATTCCTTCATCATAAAGTTATTTTGCTCATGGTGCTGCCACTTCCTCTCCAAATTTGTAAGCTGAAAACAAAGAGTCAAAAAGTAAAGTGGTAATTATTGCATACGTAATATGTAATACATATCCGATGCAAAGAATCTCCCAAAAATGTTGTACCAATACCTTGTATTCTATCATCTGATAAGATCAAAGTTATTTCACAGAAACCCACAAAAATGAGAAAAGAAAAGGCAAAATGAATTTTAAAACTGCCAATGATTAACCTGTATATAGTTTAGCCCTTCAGACATCTATTTATATAAAAACACTGCATGTAACTGCAGTGGTAGATGGAAAAAATCAGATGAGAATTCAAAACTTGTCATATAGGGAAATGTGTAAGCAAGTCAGAAATGAAGAGGAGACTGCAGGGAGACACTAATTCTCATTATACTCCACATAATTTAACTGATCTCTTCTTAAAATCAGTAGGATCTAAAATCACCAAAGATACAATATTTCCTGACACTGTCTTGGACTTTGAGCTATACAGAAGAAACTTCCTTACTTCCATAGTTCAGTTTCCTGTCTGATGCCAGAAGCTGTGATAAGAACAGAGCTGCAGGGAGAAGATTGTAGGAGTGTGGGTTAAGCGCTGGCACTTCTTCAATACTTTCAGCATCAACAGGAAGCTAATGTGGACATTATATTGATGGCTGCTTCCTTACAATACAATTTTATAATATTTGTTTTTTTGATGCTACTGTTCAAGGTTCTGCATTTCAAGATATGCAGTTGTTATTTTTAAATGTGAAAACTGAAAATCATTCTGAGACTAAACTTCCAGTGGAAACTAAGGTAATAAATTAGGAACATATTGCAACATTCTACTTAAAAACTTACTCTTAAGCTAGAAGATATGAAAATAGTTGCTATATGACTCAAATCTTACAGTGAAGAATCAGCTATCTAGTGTACCGGTTCACAGCAAACATGGTAGTCATTTATTTCCAAGATCACAGAATCACAGAATGGCTTGGGTTCGAAGGGACCTTAAAAGACCATTGAGGTCCAACCACCCTGCCACAGGCAGGGATGCCACCCACTAGATCAGGTTGGCCAGGGCCTCATCCAACCTGCCCTTGAACACCTCCAGGGATGGGGTCTCCACAGCTTCTCTGGGCAACCTGTGCCAGTGCTTCACCACCCTCATAGGGAAGAATTTCCTCCTAAAGTCTAATCTAAACCTATCCTCTTCTAGTTTAAAACCACTGCCCCTGGTCCTATCATTATCTGCCCAAGTAAAGAGTCCCTCTCCATCCTTTTTATAAGAGGATGTATTGAAAGTACTGAAAGGCCACAGTGAGGTCTCCAAAGATACGATACTTCTGACCAATTATAATTTTTATTGTCCCCTTTGGGGATGTTGCTACACGTGAAACAGGCAGTAAAGGAGCATAGATTTAAAATATTGTCTGATATATCCAAAGGAAACATTCGGTGCATTTTTATAGTAACTCCTTGAAGGCCACAACTCACATAGTTGCTTGCAAAATCGCTCAGACCCTTGAGATATATAAACACTACCTGTACTTCAAAATGCTTCATGCATGTCAACTAATCAGCTGTTTTTAAGATATACCTTTATTCACCCTCGTGACATTTACACTCATGACATAAAAAAGCAAAGAAACAAATCTTTTCTGCACACTAAGAAATAGAACGGCCACAGCTAAATGAACTGAAGAAATGCTGCACAACTACTATTTTATGTAAGATTTTTAGCACCATTATGCAAGCATCTTAACACTGGCTGGATATCCATTTCTGATGCACATAATCTCTAGGAATAAGAATCTGATCTTGCGATTAAAAATATACAACATCTGAAGTCTTGCAGACTTTGGCGTGCTGCTTTGGGGATTTGTATCATCACCCTAGAGTTATCCCACAATGACCATATGCTACAAGTGTATATGTGCACCTCCTTATTTAGAGCTATGCCCTCTGATCTGCTCCATAAAGCTCACTCCAGAACAAAATTATCTTAAAGATGTACAAATATCACCTTCAGCTTTTAACTGAATTAGAAAAAAGTAGTAGTTCTAAAGAACAAAGATCTCAACAACCTGAAACAATAAAGAATCATGAAATGCAGAGAAAATTATCAGTTTCCATTTTTCAGCTTATTTTGAGGTTATACATTTTCCTCCTGTGCATTCAAACCCAGTAAAGTTCTGTTGCCAAAATGACAGCAATTTATGAGTGTTTATAAAGGAAGCATCACAAATGCTGAAGAGTTTATAAACATCTTATTTCCTGACTCACTTTTGAAATGTAAATGTAAATATACTCATATGCCAAATGCCTTGGGTTTAAAGAAGTCTGAACAAACCTTACAACTTCAGTGGTCTGCAAGGAGCAGAAGGACTGGAAAAAGGGAAATGGAATTAATAATAGAGGTTGCAAGAAAAACCTTACTACCATAACTCTAAAAGCAACATGAATCTTATCTAACTACCAGTGACTTTTTTTTCCCTGTAGTTTCTTTCTAAGTTGGTCCTCAAAACTCCTCAAGCAAAGCAAGGGCAAAAGGGGCAGACTTCTAAGCGAGATTAGTACAAACACTTAAACAAAGGTTTCACGCAATTTTTACACTCAGAAAGACCTCTGCCTAGTAACTAAGAAATCTAAAGCATACAAGAAATTTATTGGCACGATATTAACTTTGTTCGAAAACAGAAAATATGACTACATATTTCAACACATAACTTTCAAAACTCCCTGAGGAGGAATAAACTGATTCCATCCATACAATGCTTCCTGTGTATGAGAACAAAACTGTGATAGAAACCACTGAAGAGGTAACATGTAGTTTAAGCTATACCTGAGAATGTGTCTCATTCTCTTGCAGTTCTTTCTTTACTGTCTCATATTCTGTATTCAAGTATTCCATTATTTTCTTGAAAGCATGGCTACGTTTTGTTAATTTTTCTTTGTCATCCTGGAGTCTCTAGTTGGAAAAAAAAACAATATGAATTGATTAATAGATGAGTTCATTTGCTGTGGACTACAGAAAAATTATTTTAATTCAGTTTTCAAGACACTACTTTTTCTTCCTTTCAAAAGATCATATGCATAAAGAACTCATAAGGCTTTTCTCTAGCAATGCATGCTGTAATGGTTATGACCAAGTTGTAGGCTTAGATCATACTATATCAGCACAAACGGGAACGTTGACGTTAAAGAGTTTGCAGGAGCTTTCTCACATATGAAATGGGAAGTGCTTTAGATGGAGTTTGTCTTAGAGCAAATGCACACAAGATAGATTTTTCTTCTGTTTGGGTTCCGTGGTTAGATTGCTAAATTCAAACTTAGGGGTAGTCATAAGTTATAGCAGAAAAGTTCAGATGAATTACTAAAATAAATGGGAAATTTTGTGGAAGGAAATTATGAAAAGGTATCCAGCTGCTACATGTACCCAGTTAATAAGTCATATATATAAGGAGAGAAGCATCTGGATTCATTCGCACTGGTGCACATGCTGTTTTCAGCTATCAGTCAGGATTCCCATAGATCTGGATTCTCCTCCACTAGGTGCTCAAAACCACACAAATTCTGTATAATCCAAGTTTCATTCCTTTCATTACCTTTTTCTTCTCTTCTCCTGATGCTTTCAGAGCTGGTAAATTACCATAGACCTCCAATTCCTTTTTTGTTTGTTCGATTTCGTCTTTAAGAGAAGCCAGTTCATCAACCATCTTACCCTCCAGGAGTTCCATCTTCTGTAGGTCCATCTGCAGTTTTTGACT
Source organism: Psophia crepitans (assembly GCA_013399095.1). Lineage (NCBI taxonomy): Eukaryota > Metazoa > Chordata > Aves > Gruiformes > Psophiidae > Psophia > Psophia crepitans. The sequence goes on from VWZZ01002818.1 coordinate 7,693, forward strand.
CTCTAGATCACCAGATAAACAAGCTCTAATTAACAGTACTTTTTATTTCATAATACATTGCCCAGTGTATAAAGATTTATGGTATACTTAAGCAATACAAAAAGCTCCTGCATATCTTTCTGATTTTTATATTCATTAGAATGTTAATGTGAATGAAAAAAAAAAATTAATCTTCACAATCAACCCATATGTCAGTCCCTTATATTTACAAGTACTGTGAGTAATGGATTAAACACGGTGATTTTCTATATACAGTGTGGTATTTCTGTTGTTAAAGTTCGTTATAGCACCAGTCAATCTGAAGTCTTAAAGCAGTGGTGATACCTTTGAAGAAGTTGACTGCAATAACGTAGACAATTAAAAAAATTGGGCTTGTTCATTTTTAGCATCACACACAACATCATATATGTTGTTTGCATATGAGAAGACTTAGTTTTATGAGAGCAAATACTCAAATCTGCTTTAAACATTCACTCTGTACAGGAAAACATTCCCGTATCTCCACAGAAGAAGAACTATCACAGCTTTCAAAATAAGCATGTGCTACAATATACAGTATTTACTTCTGACAATCCATTAAAAAGAGACAACCGAGATACATGTAATTGATGGAGTTAGAAGTATGGATGGATTGTTGTATGAAGACACATGTAAAGACTGAAAGTGTTCAGACACGAGATGCCTAAGAGACGACACAATAAAGACACACAAAACAAAAAAAAAGTATACATTGATCTAGGTGTGGGGATAAGTTATCCACCTTGAGTGTGGAAGGACTAGGCGTTGCTATACTTGATTTGGATGGCTGTCTGACCTAACAGCCTTGTCACTGTATTTTGTTCATGTTTCTGAACACTGAAACACATGACTATATAATCTTATGTTTGAGAGCTGTCTGTAACTCGCAAGAATGATACAAATAATGCAGAGGCTTTTTCTACATTCTAAAATATAAGGCAAAGTGAGCTATTGGGCGGGATGAGACCACACAAAGAAACTTCTCTTGGCATAGACTGTATATTTTATTCACACACTCAGATTTGTGGTGATTACCTGGGCAAAGGGCAGGAAAATTTCCCCCCAGTGTAAGCAAGGCAGTAGAGATCTTTATGGCAGAAGGGAGTGGATGTGCCTATGTGACAGAGGGAGAGTTCACCTTTCCAAAAACTGTGGGTATGGTTTCCTTGGAATTACCTGGGAAAATCTCACTTGATCTAAATGCTGTCATAGCAAGATTTTGGTACTCATCTCTCCTCTTGTGTATTTATGCCATACACTCATTTTCTAGAGCGAAATACTCGCTTTCATCAACTTGTATGGATTATTACAGAGTCCTTTGGTGATTTCTTTAGGAACCTCAAAATATAAAAAGACAAGCCAATATTTTTGTGTACAATATGTAATTATCCTGAGGAACACACTTCCATAAGGTAAGATTAAAAGGATCCTGTATGTGCAAAGAGCATTTATGTAAATAAGAAAAAATTCCATATCAGTAAAAAGATAGGTTTAAAAATAAAAGATTTGGAACTGCATTGTATGTTTGTGATTCAATGTTTATGCTGCCTTCCACCCTAAGGCGCTTAAGAAAACACTTTCCCTGTGTCTAGAATACTTCATAACTGCCCGTAGTTTTACTTTGAAGTTCCTGGTCTTGGTCAATGTCTGACCCTAAACCATGACTGCACAGACCACAGCTCTACTTCTCTTGTTCCTATGGCATTGTGGTTTAAAGACAGACAAATGCATAAGGACCTTGATAAATCAGGGGTTTGATATTAAAAACAGTAAAAAAATAGAATTATAAAATAAAAATAATTCACACTGCACATAAATAGCAGAAAAACACTTCAGATGCTCTTAAGGATTTATTTAGGACTAGTCACAGCATTTTTGCTTTTTATGTAGTTGTTCTAATATTTTTATTTTGTTATTTTAAAATAATACATAATTGACTAATTGGGATTTATTTTACATGTAAAGAACACAAATGCCAAAAAGCTAGAAAAGAGTTTTAGATTGTTCTGTATGCAAATACTGATAAAAATTATAGTAAGACAGCAATGGGCTACTCCCTCTCCATTTACACTTTCTGGAGAAAAGAGAAGAAACTGGGAAAGGCTAATTTTATCCTTATCCAGCAACAGCCTCAACGAAAAAAAAATCAAAAGTAAAAAACCTCAGAACTTCTCTAAAGGAAGAGACAGGAAGAGGATGCAGCCCAGTTCCTTCTGATACGCCATGAAGTTGCAGCGTCTAGCAGGCAGTGTGTACACAGTAGCAAACTCTCAGACCAAACTACAGTGACCCAGGGAAATGTTTTTGGGAAACTATGCCATCAGTACTTCTGTTTACTCTTCACAGTTTCCTTTTCTTTTTTTTCTTCTTCTTTTTTATTTTTGTTAAGGGTTCTGCTGGTGGACTTTTTGTATCTTTGTTACAGCAAGAAAACACGGAAATCCAGACTTTAATCACAACAAAAGAATTCTGAAGATACACTGCAACTCAAGGGTTAGAAAGAACTTCAACAGTGCAAGCTGAACATTTGCTGTACTTTTCAAGGAATCTTAAGTTGTTTATTACAGCATCTGTTACTCTTTGCTTTCAGAAATTTACTTATGAATCATTTAAATGATCTACTGAAAATTATATACTGTAATTTTCTTCCCTCTCCTTGCAAAGAAAAAAATATGCCTTTCAACAATGTCTCTATAAGGATATGTGCTTCCAGAACATCCTTATATTGTAAAGTAATAAGAATTGATGCTTACATGAAAGAACAACAAGTTATATTTGAACTTGCAATATATGGCCCAGCTTTTTAAACTACGTTAGGACTGCAAAATGAGTATTTGCAGACAAGTGAACACTAAACATTCAAACACACAACAGAACAATCAATTTCTGTAACATTCTGTGCATAACTACTTCTTATTTGCACATAACTGCTTTGAAATTACAACACAGGCTCCTATTTTGAAAATTACTACCAAGTACAGCACGTAATAGCCTTCTAACAACATGATTTATGGTTCCTAAATCCTGCCCCTTCCTTTCAGCCAAACAAACAAGGAAAGGCTTGCTGAACCAATAATGATATTGGCAAAGACTTAGAATTGTGAGAACAATTCTGCTACAAACAGCGAAAATAAAGAACCAAATAGATACTTGTTACGGAAATGAAAGAAAAATACTGTATGCTTTTTGAAATTACAGGCAAGATCCTGTAACACTTAATTTTAAGTATTTGAGATTTTCCAAAATGAAGTCAAAAGGAATATTCACTTCGCAGAATCAAAGCCTAAGAATTTGAGAGCTGTTGTTGACAGTTATTCGCCTGTGGTACATCATACTCCTTTAGAAAAGCACAAACTATAAGCAAGTGATACTAGGAACTACATTTACAAATAATACATGGTTAGGTAATTGTGGAAGTATCTACTTCAGTTTATTAAACACTGTTTTAAGATTGTGAAAGATGTTTATTTTGAGGTATTAGTAAAGCCAAACTTCTAGCTCCAGAACTTTGTACCCCCGTATTAAAATGCATCTGTTTAACATATATCTGTGCAAAGAAGCTCATCAATTAATGGTACTAGTAAGCGAAATACTCCTGAGTAATATAACTAACTTGTTAGCCACAGGAGTTTCTGTCAACTTGCCACTGTATTTGTAATTTAATATTTGGAGATCACTGATCTTGTTATTAGAGTAACATCTCAGGTTGTTTTAATTTTTTAAGGAATTAATCTGAAAATTCATTGCTGATCTCACCTGTAAGCAGATTCTTAGCAGTGCTCTGTGATTTCTGCATTTCATTTGATTTGAAAGTGAGGTCTTCCTGCATAATCTTCAGCTCTTGATTGGTAACAGATGAAATTTGTTTCATATGATTCACATTCTGTGTGTTACCAATGACAATAATGAGAACATGCTGTATCTTCGAACCAACAAGTGGTAACTGGACAAGTAAAAAACTTTCCTGTCCTAGTACATTATCTATTATTTTACTTTCTACTATAAAGACTGAAAATCTTGAAAATAATCTGAAGTGATTTAAATGTGAATTATTTTCACTCTGCCAGCTTTTGATAAAAGATGTACTAACAGGCCAGGGAAGATGAAACAAAAATGCAGGAATTATGTGTTGCCATATCAAACTCTTCTAATGAAAGTGTCATTGCCTACCTATGGTATACCATACTGAAAGAATTGGAAGACAATTAAAGTGATGATATCATCAAAGTATTACTCAGCGGAAAGATTTCCATAAGGAAAAAAAAATCCATGGGAACCAAAAATGTTAAAAGAAAAAATGTTTTGAAAATGCAAAAAATGGCAGACTGCAAATTGGAACAATTTCTAAAGTGATTACATTAAATATTACATAGCAGGGTATTCCAGACATAATTTTAGTAGATTGAGAGACACAACTGGAATACTGTCAGTTACTTAATAATACTGATAGAATACCCATGAACTGAGATCTGCAGACTTTAAGTAAGCAAAATACTGCAGTAGCTTTCTCTGCAGTATTCTGAAATGTTTATCATGAATGGAATAATGTACATTATAGCAATGATGATGACTTATAGAAATTATGCAAACATATCTTTTATTCTGGTCACAATTATTATCTAATATGTCCCAGAAGTAAATAGAAATTAAACAAAACTTTTTTTTTTTTTTTTTTTTAGCTACAGCTGTACATGGTTTAATGTTAATCGTCTCAAAGAGATTATTATGAAGATACTGACTGGATAATACATAAAAATCATCATCCTTCTTTATCCATTTGTTCTCCTGTTCCGTGCTTCTAAATTCATAGCTTGCCACAAGAGAAGCGAAATGCACTTACCCTGCTTGAGTGCTCCAGGAGTGCAACAATGTTGGCTTCTATTTGGGCCTTTCGCTCCAATTCCTGATTCTTCACCTCTTCAAAAGTCTCAAGAAAGTCTAGGGATCAACAAACATGATAAAGACGACTGCTATTTGCATGGGTACAGCATAAGCCCTTAATGTTTCCAGTCAAAACTTTGTATTAAATTGACAAGCTGTACAATTTCAGACAGGTTACTTTAATAGCTTCATTAAGAGACAGCTGGATGAGTCCTTGAAACTTGTCAACTTACTGGTTGGAATGAAGAAGTGGACAATTTTTTGAGACACACCTATTTGATTAATAAATGAGGTCACCACATTCTGGGACACTGTTTAGGTGAGAGCTGCCACCCAATGGGAAAGGATTTTCACCACCATCATTTCTGACACCTTTCTGAATGCTTGTCCCAGCAGCATTTAGGCTTGATTTTTCTGAAAGCTATCAAAATGGGCTACTAAATAAAGGAAACTTGTGACTTGCCTATCTCTAATGGCCTGGACTAAATGCCGAACACTGCTACAGACTTGAGACCAATATTCACCTGGCATCATCTCTTTCTTTCTGCATGATGTCCCTTGGTTACATGTCTGATTTGTATTCATTCTAGTAAGTGTCAAACTGAATCCTACAAGACAGTTGCAATGGTGGTATGCACTCTATATTTGCGTCCCAAGCATACTACATTGTGGTCTTGGCGACAGACACATTCTAAAAAAAAGTGCTGGATGCATCATATGGAAGTCAGAGGTTCATCAAAATGCCACACAGGGCTGTAAGTTATGTGTCATCCCTGTCCTGCTGAGTGTTCTCCTGAAACATGGCTTATATACACAGGAACACTCAGTAAATGTGGGAGTTTGCAAACCTTCCAGCTGGATGAAAAAGGGGAGAAGTGCTTGTTTGAGCAAGAAGGATTAGATGATAGTAAATTCAAGATGGATTATTTGGGAAGGGAGAAAGAAGACAGGAGGAACTACTTAATGGAAACACAAATCCTGAAGGGCTGAGGACTGACTAGAGAATTGTGGATCCCAGAGCATCCAGAATCTTTTAAAAATACCTAATTTTTAAATTCTTTACAAATAAAACATTTGTTGGTAAGAAAACTTTGTAATATCTGGCATCATCTGCAATGTTATCCATGAAAAAGTTAACAGAGGTGCTTCACAGACTACAGTTTCTGAAAAGTTTAGAGGGGAAAATGTGCATTATTGGAGCCAGGGGACAATATTAAGACACTACGAAGACTATCTCTGAGGCAGAGATTTCAGGATGAAAGACACGTGGAATTCTCAGAGGTCCATAAATGGCAACATATTTGTAATGCGCACAGCTGATTGCTAAAAATTACTAATTCTGATCCAGATTCCGTTGGCTCAAAAAGTTGAAATACAGTTTTGGTCCACCTGACACTGACTTGTAATTGTAGAGAACAGTACTTGGCAAGAATGTAAGAAGGTTTATCTTTGTCAATGCTGCTGGGAACCAGTAATCAGAAACATAGTTAAAACAAAGCTTAAATATCCTGCAATTGAAACAAAGATAGTTAGGTCCTGAGTGATGAATACGACCATTGCCAGGTCTGTTTTTCTCCAGTACTGAGGCTGAAAATGAAGCTACCCTCAGAAAGGGAAACTTATTTTCTCTCTGTGATGTTCTTTTCCTTCAGAATGAACTTGCCTTGTCTCATCCTAAGGATTGCACAATTATACTTTTATAAGGGGAGCAACAACAACAGCTCCAAAAGGAGCTCCTTCCTTAAAGGGCAGTTACTGGATATTTCATAGCACCTGTGAAATAGAGACAGGAATTTTCTACCCTGAGAGAAGTAAGGGAAGTAATAGTATTGAAATTCTCATTTGATGTTTTGCGTTTAAAATACTTCAACTGTTCTTTCCTTTTTTGCTTAAAAAAAAAAGCGGGTAATTTTTACAAAGAGAATCACTTGGATAATCATAGTCTCCTATGGTTTCCTTTGGCATTCTGGACCATCTTAGGTGGTTTTTTTCAAACCTTCTTTGAATTTATTTAGAAACGTTAATCAAGGTCCATATTTACATCTCATCTCATTGTCTTTCTGAAGGCAACTCTTCTTTTCATCACACCTGTCTGATTGACCTTGTTTGATTTGAGTGCTATGTGTTTCACAGTTTCATAAAAAACTGAATGGAAGAGACTGCAAGAGGTTATCTAATTAATTCACTTGCTCCAGGACAAGAACAACTGCATGTGAGTAATTCAGATGTTTGTCTATACTCTTCTTATGGACAATTCATGATAGAGACTCTACAATCCCATTGAACAATCTATTCCAATGCTTGGTGAGTTTTAATGTTAGAAAGTTTTTTTCTAATAATCAGCCTGAAATCTTTCTGCAATTATTTGTGTATTACTCCTTTTCTATGCTCCACGTATATGCAGAGATAAATTATTCACCTATTATTTGAAACAGCCTTCTTACACATCTGGCGACTGTCATAAATTCTCTAAAGTAAGACTTGTTCTTTAATATTTCCTTGCCGATCATGCTTTCTGGGTCTCTCATAAGTCTCTCCAGGACTGCCAGCCACCTTCTTTATGTGCAGAACTAGAGACAATACTCCAACTGAAGCTTTCTTTAACGCACAGAGAAAAATTACACTCCTATGTATACCTACTCTTGTTGTATTTTCTCTTCTGTGTTGGTGTGATACTGCTGAGCCATGTTCACTTTGTCTTTCATGACAAGGCTGAGCCACACCATAGAGCTGTGCCTAACAAACTGCTCCCTAGTCTGTATTTTTGCTGTTGATTACTCTGCCCAAGTGTGTACACTTAACACTTAATCCTTTTTGAACATTTTGTACTTAATTTCTCATCTTGACAGGTATTTTAAATTCTAACCCTGTTCCCCAACGTTATTTCAGCTTTACCAATGTAGAATTTTCCGTGAAACTGTGTATTTTCTCTCTCTCTCTCCTGTCATCCAGCTGATCAATAAAAATACTGACTAACCTGAACATCTGACACACTGCAAAACTCTACACAATACACTCTTCCATCTTGGCAGTGAATCCTTCATAATTAATAATTTCTTAATCAAATATATAGTATAGGTTAATAATGGACAGTATTTCCCTAGCTTGCTTCTAAGAACACCACAAGACAGCAGTAGAGGATGTACTGAAGTCAAAGTACACATCATCTGATGGTCCTCCTTTATTATTTTTGATCAAAGAAGGGAATTAGTTGTTTGCTCTTGACAAATCAATACCAATGTTATTCATATTCCTGTTTCTGTAACGTTTACAAATTGTTTGCTTGCTGATTTTTTCCACAATGTTTCTGGAAATTTATACTAAGGTGACTGGTCTATACTTCCCTGGCTACTCTTCTTCAAGACAGGTACTGTATTTGCTCTTTTCCCATATTTAAGATTCCTGCATGCTCTCCCAAACCTCTCAGTTAATCTCAAGTAGCTCTGGAATTGCATCAATATCCCCTGATGAAGGGCAGAAGAAGAACCAAAACCCCAAAAGTCAGAATGATCATGAGGCCCTGCTTTCACGGTCTATATTCGTACTGAAAATCTAGATCATATGAGCTTTTGTCATTCTGCTTCTCAGGAAATCGGGTAATTTGAAAACTCAGAAATTCTAAGTATGCCTTCATACATGTTTCCCTATTGTCAGCTGAGATGTTTCTTTCAGTATCACACTAGCCATGAGTTATACTGAACATTTTAGAGTAGTATTATATACTTTGGCCTTCACACCTTATTTATTGATCGTTCTCCCCCTTTTGCTGAGTAACAGACCACCTGTTTTTGTAAGCTGCTCACTACAATATACTAGCAATAGGCCGTATTTTATAAACAGTTCTGTTTTCATCCTCTCTTAGTTGCTGCCTTTAACATGGAAGAAGATTTTAGTAGCATTCTCCTTGAATGAACAGATATGAGAAGCCTCAATTTTAAAAATTTACATGATGTCTATGCTTATCCATTTTGAAGTTCTGTTTTTAATCAGAGATGATAATTTGGTTTTATATATCTTTTATTTAAATTAATTTTAAAATTAACTTCAGCCTTGCTTCCGTAAAATAAAGATGTGTTCCTACAACCTTTAACGTCTGACGAAAAGCCTTGAAAGATGCTCCAAACATTTCTGACTGTCCTGTAAGTCCTAAGATATCAATTATCTTGTCCTGAGACAGAAACTTTACGCAAACATCAGGACATCAGTTCTTTTCAGCTGTAAATTGAGTGTTAACAACACAAGAAAAACTGTATTGTAGGGGAATTAGGCCTAATTAGGTATACTAGACAACTTACTGTCCATGCTTTCCTCCTTCTTCTTCAGCTCCTTGTATTTCCAATTTTCCTCTCCTGCAAAAGACGTAACATTGATTTAACTTTCTGTTGTCTCAGTCCTGGATTTCTTTAGGTAGGTAAAATGTCAGTTTTAAACATAAAAATTCTACATGCCTAGAAACTACAGGACTCATCCCATGTCATGTAATGTAGTCACTTCAACTATGTCATACACACTTTTATATTAAAAAAAAAAAGAAAATTAGCTTAATAAATCAGCTTCAGTGTAATTTTTAGAACATTTTAGAGGTTAGAATTTTTTATAAGAGTGGGATAAACACTTTGTCTGAACAAAGGAAATTCATAAGGTTTTTCGGAAGTTAGGTGAATTTCAATAATAGAGAAAAAATGCTTCTGTGTATTTGGGCACCATGGTTAGTTAAAACTTTCTGCAGCTCTATTTAACATATGGGCCATTTCAATGGCACTTTCACATATGAGAATGGACTTTCATACGGATACACAGCCTGTAAGCCACAGTGTGACTATCTCAGGGAAATAAACAGGAAAACTGTATAAGCAATGGTATAGGAAAATAAAATGTAGAGAAAGCTTTCAACAATTAAGTTTAAAAGAACATTTCCATATACATTTTTATAGTGTTATTAGGAGTAACGAATAACATACAATACATAATTCACTCCATCTTTAAATCCAACTACTGAGTATAAATAGCTCTTAATAAAAATGTACTAGTAAAGTGGGAGATCTGATATATTTGTCACAAGTTTCAAGATGAGACAATTCAGCTCCTAAGAATAAATTTAAGTTTCCAACAGTCAAATTTTTAATTGTTTGAGTCTTGTTCATTGATTAATTTTCAGCATAATCTTGTAACTTTAAGAGTACAAAGAAAAAGAATGAAGTAGATACAGATATAACTGAGCAAGCAAATTTCTCCAGGTCTTGTACACACCCATGCTTTCCTTTTTATCTAGTATATACAAACAATAAGAACACCAGTGGGCCCAAAGGGACTGTGATTCTGCTTCAGCTTCCTTGCAGCTGTGGCTTTGTTCCTTGCTGGACTCTCTCTTTCATTTTGCAAGGCAAGACTCCAACAGTTACTAACTCTGTTCTACTCTTAAAAAGTCTAGTTAAGAGTGAGTCATGAAACAGAGCGACATGATCTGCCCAGTGTTTAAAGAAAAAAAAAATTGAAATAAAGATCACAACCTTTAAAACGCCTTTGCAGAGAACTTTTCTTTAAAATACGGCATTACTACATCAATATCATAGCCTCTCATGAGATTTATGAAGTATTAAGTCTATTACATTATCAGTTAATGTTGATTTTGACTAATCAGTTAAAGGTAACTGCTAATATATTGAACATATAATAAGTGGGTGAGTTTTTACTTATTTAGACTTCCTGAACTGAAAACTAAAGATAGCTGTTTCTACTTATGGTCTGTTTATTTTGGTCCTCCTACTCAAAAATTTTCCTAGCACTAAAATATGTAACTGAAACATTTAAAAAAATCCTGTGTTGATTTGTTTGGTTTTTTTTCACTAGCCATTTTATCTTAACTAAAAAACTTTAGGAGCTGAAGTTTTGTGAATGCTTTGTGACAAACAGTTTAACTACTGAGCCAGAAGTAAGCTGAACAGGAAGGGAGGTAGGACGGGAATCTCAAGGAAACATGAAGATGCAGATTTAGAGCAGAAGTATGAATGTCCCTCTGGGATTCTCTCTCTATTCACTAGAGAAGAGCGCATTTGAAGATTAGATTTCTGTGTCTTAAAGCTACTCCTTACAAGTATCTTCTTCATTTGCTCTATGTTATACCAACAGGTATAATTCTCTCTATATTACAACACAAGGTAACTTTATTCTGACCGTTCTGTTATGTTGACAGATAGCATGTATGACAGAGAACATGTGCCTTCTCCTGCATATGCTTTAAACCCTCCTCTTCAACAGAGGGTTCTTTCTATAACAGTGAAAGACATACAGTCCAGCAATAAATGATTGCGTGCATGAACTTAACTATAAAATGCGAAAAGCAACTGACTTCTTACCTTCTGCATTTCTCCAAAGATACAAAAAAAAGAGTTGCAAGCCAAGCAAAAAGGAAAAAATAAAGCAGATAGTAAAGTTGGCAATGACAGTATCTGGAAACAAGACAGCTAAGAGAACTCTTAATAAATTATTTGCACAAAAAAATAGTGAAGTACCTGGAGAAATAGCAATTATTTTGTAATGCAAAAGATAAGGAACAGATGTATCAAACATTTGTTTAGGACCAATTTTAGAAATATTTGTTCACCTTGAAGATATTTACAGCTAAATTTTACACTGATTATCCGAGAAAAAGTAAAAAGGACACAAACACATTAATCCATCATTACTATAGCATTTAAATAACTTGTTACAAGGTTTTCCAGAATGTATGCACATATTTACGTCACTCATCTAAACACGATTCCTTATAATTAGAAGATTTTCTGTGGGATGACTTTCCATTTTGAAGAGAATCTTCCACAGCCATTGAGGGCCTATGCTCAAACTAAATCACTTCCTACAGAATGATAACTTCCGGAACTAGGACAAATCCCAGACTCACCTAGCCTAATATACTACAGCAGGTGTTTGCTGGAGGCAAGGTTCTAAGCTAACAGCATTTCTAAGCATCTCCCAAACTCTTTTTGCAAAGATTAAAGTTTCAAAGACAGATAAAAATAGTATGGAATTCTGTAAGCTTGACACATTATTATTAAACATTCTCAATTCCACATGTATTAGATGATGTAAAGGGTAAAATAAATAAAAGGTTTTCTAAAGCTGAGCTGGTTCTGTAATGCTGTCAGTAAGAGAAACTTCTATTCCTCAAGTAGTCCTAAAAACAAAATAGGGACAGAAAACCAGACAGCTCTACTACTAGTTTATATGGTAGTTTTACTACTCAATATGAACTTAATGAACATGCCACTAATGGTGGTACTTCCCATTTCTTACATCTGAAAAGAGAAGCCTGCACCCCTAGACATAAGACTTTTCTGACAGTGAATAATGGACATTTGCGTAAGCCTGAAAGAGTCAAGCAACCCATAACCCATAACAGTATGTGTTATAATCCGAACAGATGCAACTCTGCATAATTTGCTACAATCTAGTTATATTACCTTGATAATTCTCCAGATCCATATCAAGTCGTTGGATGACCTTTTTAAAATGGTTTGTTTTCTCTTTTACTTCTGTCAGCCTGACAAATAGATAATGAAACCCAAGGTTAAAAATGTGTTGTCAAATACTTAACTTTTTAGACAAAAATGGAGAGAAAAATCAAGAATAAAAATGCAAAGCTAAGTTTATCAAAACAAAAAGCATATCAGGAGGGTTGCTGCTACTATAAAAGGTATATGTAAAGCACCTGTCACTTTAGTCCCTGTAACTATTAAATATAAGTACTGCTGCTCTTTTTTACAAAAACATTTTTTGTTGTCAGTAGTTCGTAACTTACTCAGCTGGTCCCTCTGCTGGTTGCTATACAGCTCTGCATAATTTGTTTGCATAATACATTTACAACATAATTGGTAAACTAGTTACTTAAAAATTACCTATGTGTTCACTAAAATCCAGTAAGAAAAACACTGTATTACATAATCAACGGCTTTAAAACATTTCTATGTACATTCTCAAATATAATTCTCTTATTGTTTCCTTGCAAAAAGTCTGTTAAGTAACTTACTAGCCTGTCAAATGTGTCAATGCATTCAAAATTAAACCAATGATTACAGTTGGGAATACTGCTTAAAAGAATTTAAAATTGTTTCTAGGCGATTTCAGGAATTACCTCAATTTTCCTGTAAAGAGAGAAAAATCAAAGGCTCTAAATCACAAAAATACTGTATCATTTTATCTCCCCCCACCCCCAATACATTACTGTTTATTGTAACATTTACCAGAGTTTCTGGCAAATCTTCAAAAGGTTCCAGTACCCAAGAATCAAGAAGCAACCCACTGCTACTTTTTAGAACTGAACTTTCTGTAAATAACTTTATAACTCCTAGCTTTCAAGAACACATAACAAACCAACTTTTCAAATTGTGACTGCAGCGTAATGTAGGCTCAACTTCACAGATGTCCCAGATGAGTAGATCTTATAGTGTCTTCATCAGCCTTGAAGAAGTTTATGTCAGTGCTATTACCAATTTATATTCTCAAGGCATGTTCATAAGGATAGGAAGTATCTTCTTATGCAGATCTAAATGTCCTATTGCTATAGTGAGAAGAGGCTGAAGTCCCTTGTTTTTTTCAGCCTAGACAAGAGGAGACTGAGGAGAGACTTCATGGCAGCTTCCTCACGAGGGGGAGCAAAGGGGCAGGCGCTGATCTCCTCCCTCTGGTGACCAGCGATAGAACCCGAGGGAACCGCATGAAGCTTCAACAGAGGAGGGTTAGGTTGGACATCAGGAAAAGGTTCTTCACCCAGAGGGTGGCTGGACACTGGAACAGCCTCCCCAGGGAAGTGGTCACCACACTGAGCTTGGCTGAGTTTAAGTCATCTGCTCTGACTGGGCTGGTCCTGTGTGGAGCCAGGAGTTGGAACTGATGATCCTTCTGGGTCCCTTCCAACTCCGGATATTCTATGATTCTATGATAAAAGTTGTTTAGCTGAAATAGAAGGATATATTCTGCTCTCTGTGGAATGTTAACAACAGCACAGGCTCAAAAATGTGGTCATGTTCTAAAAGTCCATAGAAATATGCAATGGAATTTAACTATCTGTCTTTAGGGTCTAAATGTAATTTGTCGCAACAGTATAATGGGATTACTCACTGTCTTTCCATGCTTGCTATTTCTTGACTATCGTCCTTAACCTATAAAAAAGTATAACAACTTTAACATACCAATTAAAATCTAAAAATTAAAAAAGGAAAATCAAAATAGATTTCTTAATTCAGTATACAGGGAATAGAAACTCAGTATATGAAATGACAAACTTGCTGTCACATTTTCCAACAACAGCTCTTCATTGAAAAGTAGTGATATGATTTAAGTGTTATGTGTTCCAGATGTTCTCCTCCTTTCTCAATACACATTTAAAAATCAAACACACTGATCAATGTTGCTCAGTCCAGTAATCTGTACAGTATATATGGATAACTACATAACACAGCATAGACCTTTGTAAACTAACTAATTTTCCCCTGGATTAGTACTGATAAAATGGACAAGCCTACCAGCTGAAAAGCTGATTGTGCTGATTTTGCTTTGGCTGAACCTGAAACATCCCATTAAGTCAATTCATTAACTGTTCTTCATTTCAGATGATTTGTGCTGCTTAAAGACCAAATAAAGGAAAGATTCAAGCCCAAGTATTTTCAACTATTATCATCCCTTAAAATATTGACTCAGAGAATCTTTGACATGATAACATTTTATGTTCTTGCCTGTTTTAGTAATCTCTCTCTTTCCTCCTGTGGAGATTCCATGTTCTTATCCTCAGCAATCATTTGATCTCGACGTTCCTCAAGTTCGTGGAGCTTTTCACACAGCTGCACAGCCTCCTGTTTCACTTGGGAGTGTGCTGTTTCCTGTTGGGAAAAGCAAACACCTACTAGCTATTTTCAGATGGCAAGCAGGCATTGTAGAAACTATCCTTTAGTTAAGCAGCACTTATCTATACATTGAAAGTGAAGCGTATTTATTACAAACAGTACAGAGACAGTATAAACAAAGAAGTTTACAATCCACATTCTCAGTAATGTATTTTCTGGAATGGAAAGTCAGTTACTTCCTGCTTTATGAGTTTATCCTCAGGCCAATTTTATGAGTAGATTTACTACTTGATCATTTCTATGGGATCGCAAAACATAAACAGTATTCAAAAAGACTGGAAAAATGTCTAGTAGTATTTTAAAATTATACTTTCTGAATATATATGTGACTATGTTTCAGCTCTTAGATCCATGAAAGACTCAATATGAGAAAATTCTCCTCAATCAAGCAATATGACTGTGTATTATAAGTTTGTGTTTATGTATGTACGTGGGATAAAAAATATTTTAGCAGGTACTACTTTGTGCTTCAAAAGTCAGCTGCTTTTGAAATGCAAAGTGGAACAAGAAAATTATTCTCACACATCCTGAAAGTTGAAAACATATTGAAAACTTAGGTCTCATAAATCCTTAGGAAGGTTGTGAATAATAATTCACAGTTATCTTCAGAGAGTAACTGCTAATCAATCAAATGTCACACAAAACATCTGAAACCACACGAGTAACGAAAGCTAGGAAACCTCACTATTGCTATCAAAATTTTGTTCTGGGCACCTAGCAAAAACAATTTTTACCCACAACTGATTAGAAATTATTGGTGGAAAAGAGAGAGGCAGTTTTGCCTTCTCATTCTAGGGCTAATTCTACAGTATATAAAAATTTAAGGAGAAAGATTATAGGTATTTTTCTACTGTATTTTTTACACTAGAGTTCAGCAAAGATTAGTACAGAGATCACTTGTTATCATACATACAGCTCTTAGAGCCTCCTCCTTTACATTTAGTGCATCCAATTCCTGCTGTTGAACAACTAATTCCTAAAGAGGAAAAAAAGGCAAAATTCAGATAAAAATTACTACTTGATGAGATTTGTTTTTGTTCTGCAAGTTACTATTATAAAATGCTGTAGAACACTGCATTGCTGCTCTTAAAAATTTAGAAGACAAGACTGTGTCCAGCTTCTCCAAGTAACTGAGATATTAACATCCACTTACTGTCAGCATTCAACTTTTTCAACGGATTTGTATCATCGTTATTTGTAGTTGGGCTACAACAAAAAAGTTGTTTGCCCTATTCCCACTATTTTGTTAAAATCAGTACTAAGCATGGAATTTATAAATTCTACTTCAGAATTTTAAAGTCGGATTTTAAAATCTGAACTATCCCCTTCAGTATCTTCATAGTTCAGAAAGCAACAGTAGGCCCTGACTAGTGATTCAGCTTATCCTAAAACTGCTAGGAAGCACTGGCTTCAAATGATGTCTATTTCTGTACAGTCTATACAGAGAAACAGAATTTCTAAGTCTGTATGCCTGAAGCTAGATGATACCAGTAAAGCCAGTAATCTTATTGGTTTTATAACATTAGGATTATTAAAGTCACAAAAATTTTACAAAGCCCAGTTCATTTTTCTGATACATTCAGACACACAACAAGAACATCAAAAAACCCCAGTCAGATCCAGTTTTGTACATAGGAAGAAAACTTTCTACTCCAATGAACTACAATACTGCTGTGGTCTTTTTTTTTTTTAAACCCTTTGCTTGTTTTTTAGACATGACGAAACCACTAAACTTTTAAAATCTGCATGTCAGTCTCCAAATTTAAAAGGAAAATTATGGGTTTAGTCAATTGCTCTATTTATTTTTCAGGCACTTCCAAAATTGATTAAGGTATCAGCAAGCTTTTCTATTCTATTACTCTGTTCTGAAGCTCTTTAATATTTAAATTGTATCTGGAACCAACGGAACCGTACAATGAAACCAACCTGGGAGAGTTTTTCATTTGCAGCCTTCATCTCCATATATTTAGTTTGATTTTCCTGAGACATGTCTTTTATTATGTCATCTGCTACAACCTTTTCATGTTCGATATCTTCTTCTACAGCTTGAATTAACTTTTCTGTGCTGTAAAAACAGAACATTTTTGTAACTTTTACTAGCTGACATTTATTTTAAGCACCCATTTCAAACTCCGGTATTCCTTCAGCCTCTCTGAAATGATCTTCTAACACAAAAACTCCATATACATTCAAAAAAGGAGTTGTCTACTTGTAGCTAATCGTCCTGGAGCTGGATTGCTAGATAAACATTTACACCATGGAATGCAGTAGACGAATTCTTTGGCCTTACAGTATCCATATAGTACTTTCCAACACTCCCACCCTGTCTATCTACACAGTCCCCAACACTGGCGAAAGTATACTACTTCCTCTCAGTTGCTGTCAATCAGTGAATTCCTGGAATAAGGACAGGCAGTTTGAAATAAAGAAGCTTGTATGTCATTTGTGAATGGACATAAAAAAAGCATACTACATAGATACCAGGACTTGTTGGTACTGGATAATGATGATAAGACGACTTTCTTTTAGCAATGAATTGTTGGATACCTTAAGAATGGAGAGTGGCTTCAGAGTCTTACACAGTGTGGAGCTTCTTAACGATGCAAGAACTAAAAAATTAGCCATTTCTGACATTCCCGATTCATGACTTCAATTTCGTTAGGAAATCAATGGGCTGCAACCATAAAAACTTTTGTACCACTGCAGCTATAGTGAACTACACACAAACATATTCGCAGAATCAAGGAAGGCATAGAGTTATTCTCACTATTTCATGTAATGTCTAGCAATTTCTACGAAATTCCTGAAAGCTACAGAGTAAATTGGAGAACACAGCTAAAGGAATTAACAAAAACTCCTGAGACCCGGAAGAGTATACTTTCCTTCCTGACACAGTTCATGAATGATTACTTAAACTATTTGCTTGTTTCCAAAGTGACTTCTGCTATTAAGAATAGCAAAGTCAAACCAATACCTTCCTTCAGAGTTTATTTTTCTTGTATTTTTCATTAACTCTTCCTGAGTTGCACGATGGCAAAAATTTCAAATTGTGTAACTGACACTATCAGATAAATTATTGCAGCCAAGAAAGCCCTCAGGCTTAAAAGATAATGTGAAACTGGAACTGCACAAAGATAGAATAGAATAGAATAGAATAGAATAGAATAGAATAGAATAGAATAGAATAGAATCATTAAGGTTGGAAGAGATCTCAAGGATCATCCAGTCCAATCGACCACCCCCCCCCCCCCCCCC
>VWZZ01002818.1:26884-66204 GCA_013399095.1 Psophia crepitans
TCAAAGGCTTTGCTGAAGTCTAGGTAGACCACATCAACAGCCTTTCCCTCATCCACCAGGTGGGTCACCTGGTCGTAGAAAGAGATGAGGTTGGTCAGGCAGGACTTGCCTTTCACTAACCCATGCTGGCTGGGCCTGATCCCCCGGTTGTCACGGACATGGCACGTGATTGTCCTCAAGACGACCTGCTCCATCACCTTCCCTGGCACCGAGGTCAGGCTGACAGGCCTGTAGTTCCCCAGATCCTCCTTACGACCCTTCTTACGGATGGGTGTCACATTGGCAAGCCTCCAGTCATCTGGGACCTCTCCTGTTGACCATGACTGCTGATAGATGATGGAGAGCGGCTCGGCAATCACATCTGCCAGCTCCCTCAGCACCCTCGGGTGGATCCCATCAGGCCCCATGGACTTGTGGCAGTCCAGGTGAAGCAGGAGATCTCTAACTGTTTCAACCTGAATCATGGGGGGAGATAATCTCAGGGTAAGGGAAAAATGAAAATTTCATAGGAGTAAAGCTGATATTGGAATGGACTTCTGAAAGTCATCTAGTCCAGCCCCACTACTGAAAGTACAGTCACCCGAAGCAGTTTGTGTCTTGTTCAGGTAGGTTTTGAGTATCCTGAAGCATGGAGACCCCACAACCTCTCTGGGCGATGTTTTGATGTTCGGTCACTTTTACAGTAAAATGTTTTTTCTTACAGTTAAATGGAATTCCCTGTTCTTCAATTTGTGGCCATGGTACCTTGTCCTGCCCTTTGGAATGACAGAGGAGAGACCAGCTCCATTTTCTTCACTCCTGCCCATCAGATATTTACTTTGATAAGATACCCACTAAGCCTTCTCTTCTAGAGCTTAAACAATTCCTGCACCTTCAGTCTTTCCTTAGTTTGCACTAGTTGTAAGGAATCTCAAGACATATTCCAAAGTGTAACAGTTGTCCAACTGACTTCAAGAAAGATCTATAATCTCCAGGAATCTGAGGATGTGAAGCAGAAATTCTGTCAGGTTAGCAAACCATGTGGCAAAGATACTTTGGAGCCTGATGATGAAGAAACAAATCAAAGTGATGATCTCCCACCTTCTGTGGCAAATTTGGAGTGCACTGGGACTGCCCAAAAAGTACTGAATGGTTGTAACATGATACTAAATGTAACACCGTGTTGAGAGTAAAAATGGTCTGTTCTGACTCCAGTCCAAAGAATGAGGCGCTCACTGGAAGTACACTGGTTTATGAATGGATAAGTATGTTATGTTTAGTAATGGAAAGGAGTAAATTTTTAAGTGAAGCTCATTCTTAAGCTATGAGAGCAGCGTGCTTCAAGACCCTCTGGAAGGCATAGAACTGAGAGCTGAGTGGGAGCTTTCATGTTACTTCTTTATTGGAGGCTCCTCATCCCTCAAAGTGGGCCTAAGAAAGCTGTTGCAAGGTCTCAACAGTAACGGTTTCTCTCCAATCAAGCCCAACTGAAGGCATGACAAAACGAAAACAGAGACATTGCAATGAAGAATTCAAGAAAATGTCAAGGTTGTTGATTTCCAGAATAAATCTCCACATTAGATGCAATTCACCTGGACAGGCTGTACTGATCATAGGGAGCATGCCTTTACAAACAGGGTGCCTTTTCCTGGAGGTCACTAGGGCATATAAGGAGGGAGAAAGTAATACCACTTGCTACATTGCTCCTGTGTTTCAAAACACCATGTCAAAGCAGCTGCTGCCATTGAGGGTGGTGGTGTCTCCAAGCTCTGCTGATTTTTTTCTCATCTATGCCTAAGACTGCAAATATGCATGGCAGAGTGAGGAAAGAAAGCCTACTTTTTCCAGCCCCAGCAATGTAAAGTGTGCGTGGATACATTACAGAATAGCCTCCTTACCTGAGGCAAGTGTCTCTTTCTTATGTAATATGGACTCCCAAGGTGACAGAGTATGTCCTTGAGACTAGAAATGTCTGATTTAGCTGCAATGCATCCTCTCTGGTAGAAACCTTCTGACAGAAAGTTAAAACTCAGTGATTTTCTAAGAGGCAATAAAAATATCAGCAATGGCTGTCACAGGAACACAATTCATTACCACAAGTAATTTGAGGACTACTGATGAAGCTGAATCAACAATGAGGTTTGGAAAAGTTGCAGAACGTTGGGAGATACTAAGCAAAAAATCAAAGTGGCAGTAACATCAAAGAGGGACAGTGAAGTAAAATAGTTTCTGTAGTCACGTATTTGAGAGGAATGGGGAATGAGAAGAGACTGAATCATTTTGTAGTTTGATGCGGTGTGTTGGACAAAACAAGGCTTACAGAATAAGCGCCAATGCATGAAAAAAAAAATTGACATAGTGTTTGTGTATCAATGTAACCCCTTTTTCAACCTGCATATAGACATGCTTTCAAATCAGAGCAAGATTCATTTGGTTTTAGAATTTCTTCCTGACATATAGCCCATATATGATTCCATGTAGGTAATGAACTTTATACATCACATTCTGCAGCTCGTCTAGCACTGATGTTTCCAAAACATAAGAATTTAACACATGTAACTAACTGCTAGAGATCTTCATTTCAATATGCAAGTATCTTGAAATTTTCTTCATTTGATGACTGATCACATAAAAAAATGCAAGACTTTTTCTGTCTCAAGCATTTCTTTAATTGATTATAACCCAACTTGCTCATAATTTCCCAGTGGCATTTTAACTCTGTGCTTCCTATGAGATCTGGAACTTGACACTTGAGCACACCACTCTTAGACTTCCCTATTGGCTGCAGATCCAATTAAATCCAAGATGATTATAAGAAGTTGCTCAACCTAGTCAATGTTTTGCTAAGGATTTTCTAGGTTTATTATTTTTTTACACTGCCTGCTTATTCATCAGGTACAAAGGTTGAACAAAACCAAAGTGCCATTGCACCATATTATATCTGGTGAGTGCATTGAAAAATCTACACATGTACCTATGCTGCCTTTAAGAAGCAACAGAAAGGTAAGATATATGGCACATCTTTTTCAAAATGCAGGCAAAGATTTATTAGTATAACTCCGTTGTTGTCTGGAAACAAATACATCTTGAAATACATTAAAAGTTCAGGAATTACTGTGAACTTTGGACATAGTAACTTGGACAAGTTCTTAAATAAATTCTACTTCAGTAGAAAGTCAGCGAACAATTTCTTCTCTGAAAAGCAGACTACCTGATTATATGATCTCCATTAACTCCCCAAATCTGACTTTTCCTTTACAAATATAAGAAAACCAGTAAGAATTACATTACTATTAAACAAAATCTTCAAATGTCTCTGAGGAAAACTTTTTAAGAAAATGTTTCTAATTACAAGTAAGTGTCAAGGTATTATCGATGTATGGCCAGGCTCAGTTTCTTTCCAAAGAAATTACTTTAAACCACAATTCTTAAAGTCTGGTTCTAGTGAAAAGCTAAACTGCACTTAAAATTACAGATGCTTTCTACTTAAACAGGTTCCCATGCACACAATGTAGGAAACCAGATTTGTAAGAAAGCTCTCAACTTTTCAGTAGAAATTAAAGTAAAATAGGAACTATGTTTTTGACTTAGACATCATACGTAGAGTGAATTTTTAGACAGGAAAATGATTTTTCAAGTTAATGGCATCCCCTTCATTTAGACATTTTAATTTTTTGCTTGAAGTTTTGCAAATCTTTAAAATTAACTGTCATTTTCAACGTGATTGTTATTGATTAACTTACCAACTAACTTTTAAAATAATAATTTAATATATTTTTACCACTCTACTAAAGACAATATTTTTCTTGAAATCTGCAAACTACAGTAATACCATCAATCCGTGTTTCTAGATTGCCTGGCTAAGGCCTGCTCTGTCAACGAAACTGGTGAAGGGGCTGGAGCACAGGTCTTATGAGGAGCGGCTGAGGGAACTGGGCTTGTTTAGTCTGGAGAAGAGGAGGCTCAGGGCAGACCTTATTGCCCTCTACAACTACCTGAAAGGGAGTTGTGGTGAGCTGGGGGTCGGCCTCTTCTCGCAGATAACTAGTGACAGGACAAGGGGAAATGGCTGCAAGTTGCGCCAGGGAAGGTTCAGGTTGGAGATGAGGAGAAAATTCTTCTCTGAAAGGGTGGTCGGGCATTGGAACGGGTTGCCCAGGGAGGTGGTGGAGTCACCATCCCTGAGGGTGTTTAAGGAAAGGTTAGATATGGTACTTAGGGACGTGGTTTAGTGGGTAATAGGTGGTGGGGGGATGGTTGGACTAGATGATCCTTGAGGTCACTTCCAACCTTAATGATTCCATTCTATTCTATTCTATCTTGGAAGTGGTATCTTTAAGGTCCAAGTATGGTACAAGATGCAACTGTTAACATAGTCTATATCAAGGGTTCTCATACTGCATCATGTCTTCCACTAGCAATATGTGAACTGGCTCCAAAAAGTATGCAGGCCACCGGTACCATCACTGACAAGAACAGTATCTAATACAGAACATATCACCACAGTGGCTACTGCTGCTAGTACCTCTTGTCCCTGCCTCTGATCATGTCTAACAAAAAGGTTTATGAAGTCTTTTCGTATTTAATGTAAATTTCCAACAGCAGTGGCAATGGACAATGGAGCAGAGCAGTATAAGTGGTATTTACCTCCTTCTTTCCAAGTTGGTTCAGTCCTCAGACACCCAAATGTATAGAAGAAAGCAATAAATTAGACGACCAATTTGTTGTGTGACCTCATCTACTCCATACTGATCAGAAAGTTCACCTGGCACTCTTTCTAAGGATCAGTGGACTTTTTTAAATGGCTGCCTATATTTAGCATTGTTTGCGCACAATTGAGCTTCCTTATGTAATTTCCCCCACTCTCCTCCGTCAAATTCAATGAATACTCTCTACACCTCAAGATACAATAGATACTGTAAACAAGTATCTTATACCTTATCCTTTGAGCCTTTTTAATCTAGGAGATAAAAATCTGGGAGGGAGATATTGAGGTTCATTTGGCCAATTTCTCTTCAGATGCTTAAGAAAAATGTAAAAATGAAAGGATAATCTTCCTTTTACATAACATTTTAATTAAAATCTGGCCTAAACAGGGACTGATTTAACACCTAACAGAGATGGTTTAACATTCCTGTTCAAAACTAATAGATTTCGCAAATGACACCTGATTCAAAGGGTATGGATAAGTAATGCTTTCTCTGAGAGAAGTTAATGTCACAACGAATACCATTTGTCAGAAGAGCTTTCCTTACTCTCAAAACACAAGGTTCAAATCTGTACAAAAACTCCAGTACAGGAGACTGAACCATGTTTACTTAGTTCCAAAGATCAGAGCAACAGCTACACCTTCATAATACAGAGGTCCAGGTTTATGTCATATGATAAATATTATATTATGGAAAATAAAGAGATTAGATCAACCTGCTAACTAAAACCTCACAAAAACTGCTTAACAACTTACATAAGAACGTAAGAGAAATCTGACTGGATAAACCAACAATCCATCTAGTACAGTATTCTGCCTCTGTCAGAGGCAACAAGAGAAATTATTTATGGATAGCATCTAAGCCTGAACAGCTTCTGCAGTTTACTCCTATCACAGTCTTCCATAACTGCCTTAACAGGGATGTTAATGAGTACATCCCTGCCTATTTGTTTTATCCCTTTATGAAACTGTGGTCTATTAACCTGTGTAATCAATCCCTTTCCCATTTGTTAATACAGTCTACTTACTGGATTTTAGGTTTGGGTTGAAAGCTGAATGTATTAACTCTGATAATATACATTTTTCCTCTTAAATTCACATTTTGTAGTATATGTGTAGAACAGAACTTATTAAATTATCTTTGAAATAACTATATCTATTAATTTGTTAAACTACCACTGGTATTCTGGTCTCAGTATATAAAAGTGTTGTTTTTTTCCTAGGCAGTAAACATGAAACTTTCTTGGCTTGTGATCTGGGCGGGAACACTATTTTTTAATCCAGTCACTGCTGACTGCAACATTACTTATCAAACTGTAAGTTTCATACGTCTGTAAATTACCCTCATTTTTGAAAGATACACTAGAAGCTAAAGGCATTTCAAAAACATAAAATTCCAGAAGAAATAATTGCATAGAGACAAATAAGAAGACGTGGTTTTCTGCAAAACGGACAACTAGCTGCTGGCAGTCATTGTAAGTGGGTGAATAACACTGACACATATTCGACATGGTTTTATATCTCATTAAGAATTACGTATCTCTGCAGACAACAGGAGTGCCTCCTTTATCTTTCTGCAATAGACCTAAAAAGCAATGGTTATTTGGACAAGGCCAACTACTGCTCAAGTTAGAGAGATTTATTGAGTTAGCCGTTGCTAAGTTAGGTCTAAATGTATATGAGAAATTTTCTCAATATAATCAAGATATTAATGCGTTTTGTATTTAGTGGGGAATGGAGGTGAAGGAAAATGTCTTAGTAGTCAAGTGATAAAACTGGTATGGCACTATTTGCTCTGACTCACTGCCTACAGGTCCAGTATTGTATCTAACTGCTTACACATCTTTGGGACAAACGTGAAGAACAAAACGATCCATGCAATGGGTATACACACTGTAGAAAAAGCACTCCACCTACATTTCTTTTTAAAGAAGCTATCTAGACTCAACCTGGTCACAGCAGTAACAAGCTGAACGTGGGCTACTTATTTAGGAAGAGGGATAACACAACCAATTTGTTTGCAGTACTTAGAATCTCCTTTAAAGCCAGTTCCAGTATCTTGACAATTAACTGTAGTCTGCAGTAACGCATACACGTACATATAAAGAAATTTACTGTTTTCAGAAAGAAAAATATTTCAAGGTATTGAGAGTAAACACTCTCAAACCCGGAAACATTGCAGCTATGCTAAACTTCAATTCAGAAAACCAAAATTGATTTAAGTGCTGTATTTATAATAAAAATGCATACTACCTGTTTTGTTGAAAGTCTGCTCCAAAGATGTTTTAAAGAGTAAACATAGCTAGTTTTAAAACAAACAAATATATTTCAAAAAGCATATTTTAATTAATTTTCAGCCTTGAATCCGCTTCCTCTATGACACTTTCTTTCCAGATTATGTGGGAAAGGAATCTTTTTCCTACCAAGCCAACCTTCACATAGAATTCTAAAACAGAGAGCCCTACTAATTCCAAAATAGCATGCCAAACTGGTTATATTTTGGATGATCATCAGATAAAGAGCCTTGCATCTCAGAGTTTAAGCACTAAGTGATCTGAAACTTCAGCTCTCTATACACTACGAGGATTCACTCCTCTGTGTCACCAGATCACAAGTATATTAAGAAAAACTTAAATGAAAATGCACGAAGAGCAGTAGAATTTTTCTTTTAAAGTGCTGGCATTACAAAACAAAAGAAAGATTTTTCATGCCTGTAACAGTCATCGCTGAAACACCTTCATCACTGGACTTCCCTACAGTATTTAATTGTTGCTCTCTTTTTTTCAACAGGTCACTTGTGAGGAGTCTGGAAAGAACCTCTCTAATATCCCCTCTAACCTTTTCCAAAACATTACTAAACTAAATCTCAAAAATAATACAATCACTTTAAAAGATAGTGACAAGGAAATTCTTCAAAGTTTTATTAACCTCACTGAACTTTATCTGAATGAAAACAGGATTACTGTACTGCATAATAACAGCTTCTGCAATCTGACAAAACTCGTAATTCTGGATATCAGCAACAATTATATTAGCACAGTTCATAAAGCAGCATTTGCAGGATTAAATCAACTGTCAGTGTTGAATCTATCCTACAACTCAATTACCCAACTAGATTCAGATGTATTTTCTTCTCTAAAAAGTCTGACAGTTTTAAATCTACAGTATAACTTCCTGAAATATTTTCATATAAAACCATCTTTTAAATTGATTAAAATCGTTTTAGCTGGAAACCCATGGACCTGCTCCTGTGACCTCCTTGATTTACACATATGGCTAACGACATCCAATGTGACAATGGGTAAGTTTTGGTAAGAGCAGCATTTCATACTTGTTTACACCAAACGGCCTTTTCTTGTTTCTTCCTGATCTGGATAACATTCACTAGCAACTAATCTGTACTTTGAAATAATACATTAGTTATCCATGAACATTTTTTAGATTAGAGTGCCAATTAATTAGCCGCATCTCATAGCCTTTCCACTGCTAACATTCACAGGAAATGAAAACACCACCACATGTACATTGCCAAACACCGAGGAAAAATTCTCCATCAAGACAGTAGCTATCCAACCAGATGACTGCAAAATTGAGAAAGCTTCTTTAGAAAACACTGTAACTTCCACTTCTGCCATTAAGCTTCAAAGCAGTGCCTTACTAACAGCTCTGACTCCAAATAACATCACTGGAAACAATGGAACACGTACAGGTAATATACTGATGTTTTGCTTTACTGTTTACAAGCTGTTTGAGTTGCTGTTCCACGATTTCACACACTTTTGTATTCCTAGTACACTGTAACTCTTCCATAAAAGCCAGGGCTACGGAACAACCGTATTTCCAGGTTTTGGTAGACCATACACACATTATGGCGAATATTAATCTCTTATGAGTAAGTGCTCAAAACAGATAAACCCCACTTGAATTTTCCAATGATACTACAAACTGACAATGAAATTTCAAAGGCTTGAAATTCAGATAATTGTCCAGATCTCTGCCTAACAGAACAAGGGAACCATCAATTAATTCTTCCAAACTGCTTTCTAGAAGTAGTTGTCTTCTTAATATATGAAAGAGTGATCCTATTAATTTTAATCCTGCCCTTGACTGTGTTCAGTGTGAAAGACATGGATGTGCCCATCCAATATTCTTTGAAAATTTCAAAGTAAGTNCGGAGCAGCCCCGGGCCCCTCCCGGCCAGTCCCTTTATAGGGGCGTGACGTCACGTGGTGTGGAATAGCGGCCGGCCCGGCCCGGCTCACCTGGCCCGGGCCTGAGCATTAACCCCGGCCTGGCCAGAGCCAGGACATTATGGATAGTCTCCTTTATTTTTTTAATGTTAATTCCACCACCACTTTGCAGTACTCTAGGTTTTCTTTTAGTAAATTCAATTTCTTTTTTCCTTACATGCAAATGAATGCTCTTCTCCACCCTTCCATACTGAAATGCTTAAATTCTTGCTTTTGGCTAAAGCAGAAGAAATATCAGTTTCCAGACACATACACAAACTGTAAGCCACCACTGCCACAGACTTCTTTTGCTGGAACAGCTACAATCTGTTTTACTACAGTGGTCAGAATACAAAACCAGCTTCTAAATAAAAACTACTGGCAACTACAGCCTATTGAATTTTTTATTACAAAAGAAATACAATTGAAAGGATATGTCAAACAAAAGATGTAATATTCCAGGGTACATACATCATCATCATACAGAAATTTATGCCTGGGAAACAGAATTTGAAGTCAATTACTGATTTCCCCCCACCCCCACCCCAATCTTGAAATTTAAACTTTGAAACAAATTATTACTTTATCTTTTGTACGTCCCCAGAACTTTATCTGACTTTGGTGTTAGGTTGACGGTTGGACTTGATGATCTTGGAGGTCCTTTCCAACCTTAGGGATTCAATGATTCTACGATCCTATGACTTTGAAACTATCACTTGATTTTGATAAATATGCATGGTGGATTTATATTGCTAGGAAATGAGAGATGTACATGCACGTGCAGTATGAGTTATGTTACTGACTCCCTAATAACGTAGCAATAACATTCTACTAAAGCTTTCGAAATACTGAGTAATTCTCCTATCATTATTTGTTTTGTGTGTTCTCAATCTAACTGTGAAAAAATTCATACTAGAGTTGTTGCTGGTATTCCTAATGAAGATGACTCTTCCTTTTTTCCTGTCTGTTTAAAGAATTACCACTTCTTGGCAAAAGTTGGACCTTCCTAGCGGGTGTCCTAGGGTTTGTCCTAAGCACTACACTCCTGATTTTTACCGCTATAAAATGCCCAACATGGTATCACTACTTGATCAGCTACAGTCATCGTCGTCTGAAAGAAGATGACTCAGAGATGTTTGAACAGGAGTTCTCAGCTGACATGAGTTCTTTACCTACAGTATCAGATACAAACAATGAAGATCCCATAGAAGTATTTGGGAAAATTCATACATTTGTGCCTGTGGAAGATGGATTCATTGAGGATAAATACATAGATTCTTATGTAACTGAGGAGAATTAATGTCTTAAACAATGGATGATGAACTGACTTTTCAAAACTGTAGTTCACTTGTACTTCCATATTACGCTACTTATGTACAATACAAAATGAAGCTAAGCAGTCCATCTCCTTTCATCTCATCAGATCCATAACAAGGTATTGCTGCATGAATCACTAGGTTAAAAAATGTGATGATGTGCATGCATTAGTGTCACAAGAAATATTTCAAACCGTGCAAAAAAATACCCAGAATCCACCTTTTATAAAAATCTATTTGTCTATTTATGGCAGGGGGAAGAGGGACCAGGGGAAGAACTTACTGTATATTGCTCAACATGAACAAGTCTTTACAAAGTAGCTTGTGAAGCTGGCATAATCACTAATGCTTTAGACGTGAAGAAGTCCAGAAAGTAAAAATAATTTCTCTAAAATGCTGAAGCAGTCCACAGCCAGATTTGGGACTGTATCCAAATCAATAGTGTCATAGCTCAGTAGTCTATTAGGCGAAACTAATACAATCAGAGAACAGAGCATTTGGGCTTTTTTTAACCCAGATTAGCAGAGTAAGAAAGACCAACTGATCCATTCCCTTAAATGTGTCTATATACAGTACAAGGATAAATTATCATTACTACATATCTAATGCCTTTATGTCTTAATTGGCTACTGAACCAAGTTTCTTCTCTTCATATTTTCTTAACACTTAAAAGCGCATTTGAGGTAGAATAGACATATATTTGAATTCCTGTAAATTGCAGTATTACTGAAAAGTGACTTCTTACTAGATGGTAAATAGTTTCTTAAAAGTGCATATTTATACATAAAATCTCATCGTTGAGATTCCTCTTACTGGCAACAAGCAGGATCATCTCTTTCTCCCGTACATCTCCTATCCCTAAATTAAACATGTCCAAAACTCACTCTCAGCCTATCGCTACACAAGCCATTCTCATGGTGGACAAATTCTTACTGCTAGCATCTCACTGTCCTCATACTTCCCTCCACATACCCTTACCTTACCAGACAGGAATCTCAGTTCTAGTTCCCGAGTCTGCTTGCTTTCCCCACTCTGATACTCCACAACACAACCTTCAAAACTTGACAGAAGGTTGTCAAAAGAGAGGAGTCTCCACTGCCTCCTTACTCCTCCTGGATGACATAGGAAGTATCTCCACAACAGTTACTCAGAAGAGCTTAAGGCTGGGAACTCTAGCTGCAGAATGACACTCAAGTATCACTTGTGGCATGCATTGCACTGTTAAGCAACTTCTGAATTAGGTAACACCTCAATTCTGCCAAATTCAGTTACGATTTTAACAGATTTGAAGAAGCATACACTTCATGTACTTACGCTTGTCTTTCTGTGAAAATTTTATCCACACTCTGAGCATCTCGGTGATTCTGAACCTTTAACTGAAAAATAAAAAGAAGATATTTTGATATAATATATAACAATGATACAGATTTTTATACACAAATTCATAGTTTCCTTTAAATGAGGAAGAAGCTGCTCAGAATGCTGTAGAGGGAAGAGCAGCAGAGACTGCCTGCTGCAGAGGTTTTTTGCAGTTCATACTGAAGAAAGACCTGAAATTGCAGTCTTCCACTGGGAACCAAAGGAAGTAAGAAATATAACCAAGGTTGTAACAAACCAATTAATTTACTATTACTGTGGGATCTGTTCCAGGAACACTTAGTAAAATACTGTTTATGTCTACAAAGTGAAAATGTAATGTTTGCAAAGCATTCTTCTCTTGATGACACCAACATTGTGACTTTATTTTTCAATTAAATGCAGGAGGAAAAAAAAAACAACAACATTTTGACCAAGAAATACTCAGGTGTTTTTTCAAGCTACCAAAATAATCTTTTCTAAAACTAATTTATTTTGCTTATGGTCAAAGTGATCATAGGAAATGGAACATGCTTAATGCCACTCACACCTTTTAGACGAACACTCTAACTGTGTTAGAAAATAAAGAAAGAAAGGAAGAACAAAGCGCTCTGATTTTGTGGTTGGCCACCACAGAGACCTATTTAATACTTATTACACTGGAGTCATTTAAAAGGCAGAAGACAAGAACTAAATTTTCAGAAGACCAGGCAGCTTTACAAGGCAGTGCAGTCTAGTGAATTTGCCTTTCATAAGACTAGTGTTCTATGCTTCCAAGTCAAATAAAGAATTTATTTTAACAACGATATTTTGGGTTGGGATGACAGCCTTCTCAAATCTAAAACACAGAAAACTATCATGGGGCTGTTAAAGCAATACTTCAGGCAATTGTCTCACTACAAACACTTTGCCCATACTATGGTTATTTTAACTAGAAAAAAAATGGGTAAGTTTTAAATTATGCTATGCTTTTTAACATATGTCATCTGTTTGAAACACCAAGAATGTGACACACAGCATGTCACTGTTCAAATATAGCAAATATCCTAATTCTTACCATGTTGTAATCTCGGATCACTTCTGCCATATCTGTACTGGTGTTAAGTATATCCACAACCTGAAATCAGACAGAATTCCAAACTGTTACCAGTTTCTTTTTTTTTTTAAATTACAGAGAAAAAAACCCAATCAGACAAATAGGTAGCAACTCATAAATAGCTCATGAAAACACAGTAATTTTCTGTTATTTCAAACAGAAAAAAACATGATTTGGGAATCTTAGATTACATGCACTTTTCAGAAGTAATCGTCATTACATGCAGTTGTACAAAATCCACAAATATAACACAGCAGTAATTCCTTAAATCCATATGCAACTGCTTCTCCTAACGTATAGTACACTTTCTTTTTTTTCATTTTAGGTTTTCCTTAGTTTCCATCTTTTTCTTTCCCAATAACCGAATAAAAGGCAGTATTAACCACTACATTTTTACAAGAAATGTCAACAGAAAAAGATGCTGAATTAAAGCAATATCAGTACAAAGTAAATGAGAGAAGGGAGAGCATTGAGTATCAAAAGCTGACAGCAGCATACCATGTTGTAGTCTGCTAGCTGACCTTGAAATTCTTTGATTTCACCAGCTAAAGCCTCTGCCCTAAATACAAAACAAAAAGCCAAACTGAATATGGGAAGATTCGTATATGTAAAAAGAAATTCATAAAAAAAAATAAATTAAATATTTAACAGTTCCTTGAAGCCTGCATAATAACAGAGAATAGCCTTGTGACAGAGAAAGTTAGTGCTGCATTAGCTGCAATACATCTCACCTTTTTTCATATGACAAATAGACAGATTTCTCTTGCTTGTATGTTTCCACTTCTTCCTGCAGCTTGTTAATTTCTGCTGTGAGTTCATTTGTTTTGCTTCTGCAAAAAATTAAACAGGAAAGAATCATTAAAGTTAAATGTACAACTAAAACACAGAAAGAACAGAAAATGTATTTCACCACAAGACATGTGCAGTCAGTATCTCTTTCTTACACTGCACTGTGTTTGAAATCACTATTTCAAAGAAGAGCTGGATGAGTGAGGAAAAAAGCAGAGTGATTCTATCAAATAAAATCATAAATAGTTGTTAGAAAATCTGGATACAATATGAAATAAAATATTTTCATTAGCTTTTTGCCCGTGATAGTGAAACAGATGCAAATTCTTCTCAAATGGACAGGAAAAAAAAAATCAATAGTATAATTCCACAGAACATGGATGTCATCCACATTTAAAATGACATCTTTAAGGACTGATTATTCAATACTGCAATACGATAAACTGATAAAGTAGCATACACGATACAGTTTCCTCAAGGCCTTGCCTTGTGTTAGCTCAATGTATAATCCAATTAAATCACCTGAAATTTACACTAAAAAGTGTTTAGTTTGTGATGATACTTCTTACAAATGGAGCTGTCAGACCTATCAAGCATTACAGGTGGAAGCTCAAAGTCATTGACGCTCCTTTTACTAACGCCGTGAGAGTACATTTAACTTAGCAAGCCTAATAACAAAATGTCAAAGGAATCTACTTGCACTTGGACATAAGCATAAAAGTCCTTTCCTCCTACAAACTATATGCAAAATGACCTTAACTCTTATAACAGGACAGATTTCATTATAAGTAAACACCACTTATCCCACACTATTGTTAAACACAGCAAACTTGTGTCAGAAAGGGAACAGAGCATCAAACTTTCTGCAGTTTGAATGTTTTGTTAAGACACACCTCAGCAGTCCAAGGTAGTATGTTTTATCCATTATCTGTCTCTGAGGACCTGACAAAGGAGAATAAAATATTTTGTTAGAAAAGGGCTAATTTTGATGAACTGCAAATTATGAAAACAATCTGCAGAACTTGCAGGCAGAAGACTGCCATCTTCTCAGTGTTCTTAGATAGATTTTGCTGCATTAAAACAAACAAAGGTAGAAATTCATTTTAGACTGCTGTGAAGTTAAACATTAGTTTTTCATTTACATGAATAGTTACTATGTAACAAAGTATTTTAATTATTCCACAGTGATGGAAGAAGACACAATTTATCTGGTTCTATTCTTTTGAATGATTTTTAAATACAGCTCGAGCACAGAAAAGCCTTTGTCTGCTGTGACTGCCAAGAGCAAAGAAAGTAAGAGACAGATGCTCTAATCTTCCTTTCCTTTCTCCTACTCCTATTAATCATAGCTATTCACTCTGCAATTTATACAGCAATTAAAAGTTTTCCTTTAAAAACCTAAATATTTCTTAATAGCTATTTTTAATAAAAAATACCCTTTGTTGCAGTTTTCATTCCACTTAATCCCTGTTGAGTCACTGGACGGTCTGTAACCTTAATCTGAGATGATAAGACTCCTCCAGTGGTTGAAGAACCACCACGAGAACTGGGTCTTGATGTACTAGGAGGCATCTATAAAAAAAAACAAACCCACAAATCTCCAAATTGTGAATTATGAATTTATTATGCAATTGCCAAAGCAATTAAAAACTTAAGTTAGTCTCTATGCTGTTCCTGTAAGAATCTTTAAGCATTTATACCTCTTCAGGTAAATAAAGCTTCTGCCACATGTCCTCTGCTGAAGGGTAAGAGATTACCTTTGAGCAGCTGCTCATTCTTCCCTGTGTCTGCAGCTTTAATGCTATTAAGGTCTCCCAAGTGAACTCATGATGCAAGACCTCTTTGACTCCTTTCAGTCAAAATTAGAAATTGAAACTATCTAAAAATTAAAATCTTAAAATTCTTCCTAAGAAACTATAACTCCAGTCACAGTACAAAAAAAAAATTACAGAAAAATGGATAAAAGTTTAAATATACCAAAGTTAATGTTCACATTTTTTAACATACCCCTGTTCCTATTCTGGTTGCTGATGGCGTCCTTGCCGAAGAGGTAGGTCTTGCAGTCAGCACTACTCCCGCTCTTGAAGAAGGATGAGCTATTGGAGTCTGTGACTGCTGGCCATGTTTGCTCCCTTTTGAACTTCTTCCTGGAAAAAGGATAGAAATAGTCCTCTAATTTGCACAAGTTCTTTAAAACTAGCAGAGATCAACTCTTTAAGAGCAATCCTTCCCCTTATTAAAAGTTTAGTTTTCTTTAGACATCTGCATAGCACTTCCCTCCTGGAAAAGCACACTATGAGGCCAAGGCAGCGCTCAGAAAGGACCACAGAAGCCCCTCAGTGAAGTGAGGCAGCAGTCCCTCCTCAGTGCTTAGTCAGTCCTCAGTTTATGTTGTTAAACAGGTAACTCCTAACAATTCTTGTGGCATATATTGTTTCAGCATCTGCCCGCAGAGCTCAAGTCTCTCATAAATCAAACTGGCAGTGAAGAGCTGCTGCAAATGCCCCCCTGTGTTACGGGGGACAGTCCCTCAGCATCACCAGCCACCAACGCAAACCCACATGGTGCTACCCCTGACAAGCCCCGGCAGCTTTCACCAGCCCCCGCAGGAGCTCCTCCCCACACAGCTCTTCGGCCGCTGAAGCTGCCAGGCGTTTGCTCGGCGGGGCCTGCGAGATGGTGGTCCTGCTGGCCATGACCCGAACCGGCAGGAGGCACCCCGGTTCCCTCGGGGAGATAAAACCCGCTCCCAGACAGGCTGAGGGCGCCTGGAGCCGGCGAGGCGCGGCCCCTGCCTCAGCACCGGTAAGCCCCGCGGCCCCCGCGCCCGGGGCGGCAGCAGCCCCTTCCTCTCACCGGGCTCCCAAGCCGCCATGAAGCCTCCGCGGACAAACGAGCCGGTATCGCAGCAACCACCCAGACAAACAGCGCGGCGCGGCGCCCCGCTCTCCCGAGATCCAGAAATCTCGTTCCGGCCGCCGAGGGACTGCCGCGCTCAGTGGCCAGCGGAGACTACACTTCCCAGAGTGCCTCGCGGCGGAAGTGTGGTGGTAGAGGCCTCGCTTCGGGGCGCGGTGCCTGTCGGGACATGGAGTCTCACGGCCCCGCCGGCCTGCCCAGTGACACCTCTTCCGGCGCGGCGGCTTCCGGCTGCGGCGGCGGCGGGGATTGTTGCTGTGTCAGGACACCTCGGCGGCCTCCCGCGATGGCGGGTGAGGGCGGCGCGTACCGGCTTCGCTGCTCCCTGATGGGGCACGGGCAGGATGTACGGGGCCTGACCTGCGGCCTCTTCCCCCAGGGCGGGTTTGTGTCCGTCTCCCGGGACCGAACTGCGCGGCTTTGGGCTCCTGACGGGTGAGTGCCGGGCCGCGGCCCTCGACGGCGGAGTGGGCGCCCGTTCCCGAGTTGCGCTCCGCGGGAGGAAGGGCGCGGAGGTGCAGCCGCTGAGGCCCTGCCCGTGCTCCGCCGGGGTGATCCCCGCGGTCGTGTCCGCTCTCGGGGCTCCCGGCTGAACCGGCGGGGCCTGGGGAGGCGACGGGGTTGTGCGTGCGGCGGTGGGAGTCTGGAGGCGTTTCGGTGAGTTTGTGAGTGGCTGAGGTATGGCTGCCTTTGGGGAGGGCTGTGCTTGCTCAGTTAACGGAATGTCGGTATTTTAGCGTGCTTTGCAGGCACCGATCTAGTCTATAAAGCTGGGCGTCTTTTTTCCAGGTGGTATTAATGTTGTTTCCACCTGTACCAAAGTAATTCTGCGGAGTTACAGTGCTGCGTTTTTGACAGTAGTGTGGTATGCTTTGAATATGTAAAAAAAACAAAACTCCTTTCTCTTGCTGAGCAGACTTCTTTGAACATAACATGGAACATGAACCAAAAACTACACAGAAAATTTAATTACATGAAGGCACTGGAAAAGGAGAAAACCCAACAATATTTTCTGTGATATTCATGTTGTACAGGGTTGTCTCCTACTGTATTTGTCGAATTCACTTGATGAATACTTCAGCATATCAGTGTGACCAGAAGAGGTACTGCTAAGCAATATGAATAAGAGATGGTGGAGATGGAGGGTATTAGAGGAAGTCACGGGACATATCTCCTGAATTTGCCTCAATACTCATTTGGGTGTTTAAATTGATCTCTGTAGCTCTGCAGTTGAGGGGGAAGAAGACTAAGCTTGTATCAGGTCAAATGTCTCATCACAAGAGGAAGAACTTGTTAAATGGCATAGAAATGTATTGCAGGAAAGGGATTTATTGCAGAGAAGCTGTGGATGCCCCATCCCTGGCAGTGTTTAAGGCCAGGTTGGATGGGGCTTTGAGCAACCTGGTCTAGTGGAGGGTGTCCCTGCCCATGGCAGGGGGGGTGGAACTAGATGATCTTTGAGGTCCCTTCCAACCCAAACCGTTCTATGATTCTAAGTCTAATTCTAACCTGTAGTTTTTGAGGGCTATGTGAGGAAGACATGAGTAACGTATTCAGAATCGTAGCATTGGTAATGATTATCGCTCTTTTTGCTTTGAAGTCTCTGGGATTACAGTAGGCGGGGTTCAGTGGGTAAGCAAACTACTGTATGTTGGTTTTGTTATTCAGATTTTACAGGAAGATGTGTTATTTTGATTTGTTCTCTGTATCTTGTCATGGTTTAGACAGTTGTTTTATTTTCCAATGCCCCTCCCCTTTACACGAGATGGGGAAAATTGGGAAAAGGAAACATGTGGGTTGAAATAGAAACAGATTTAATGAAACAGTAAAAATCTTAATATCAACACCAATACTGGTATAACATACAGGAGGTTATACTCAGTCTGTACAGGGCTGGCGAGCTGCACACTCTCAACCGCGATGCTGATGCCACACACAGCAGGCAGCGCAGCTCCAGCCAGAACGTGACAGTCACCACGTCCGGCAGGGCAGGGCTGGGAGCAGAGAGTGGGGCTCAGGGACGGGATGGTGGGCGAGACCCTCCAGGGATGGCAGCCATCACAGAGAGAGGGTCATCCCAGAGGATCTCCTAATTTATAGAGAGCGTGAGGTTTATGGTATGGAACCCTTCTGCTGGCCAGCTCGAGTCAGATGCCCTGGCTTTCATCCCTCCTTGGTTCTGCACCTGGCTGTCTCAAACCTGCTAAAGACCTGGATCACTATGGAAACCTGCATTCCATAGCTGGCCATAAACTAGAACAAAGTGTCTTATCAACTTTGTTCTCACAGAATTAAGTGCTGCAGTCTGCTCTAAAACACAGCTTTTCGTGCAGAAAACTAGTTCTGTGATTCTATCCCAGCAAAACCAGGAGAGTCTTCAGTAGAGAAGATATTTTAGAATTTTAGAGCAGAGTCATGATTTCCCTACATATTCCAAGCTTTCCAAGCATAAGAGTATGAAGGATGACAGTGTGATCTATGTTATGGGGTTTTTTTGGGAGGGAAACAGACACAAAAAGAGGGAAAAGAAAACCCAAACAAACACCACACAAACTCACACATTTATTGTGTGGGATAAGTAGCTTTTTGCAGTTAGTGCTGTAACTGTTGAGGCTGGCTCTTGATGAAGAACTAGGGGTGCAGCTCGAACAGCTTTAATCTGTTTAAACCTCTACAGTGCTTCTAATTAAGAACCAGTGAACAGATTTGACAGGCAGTGAACTTTCTGCATTTATGTGCCCTTTTATTTTAGAGTGTATTGGGATACATATTGGAGTCTTGAGACAGCAAAAGATTCTGTGAAGTTACAGCAAACTGGAACTACTACTGATCAAATTGGGTACAGCGTTCGCCAGTGAGCAAGGAAAACTAAAACTAAGTCCTTCCAGGCCTACCATTACTGAAAAATAAGTGAAAAGCTTCAAGTACTGCTTAAGTGATTGGAATGCTGGGAGTTATTTTTTCTCTTAAGTTTTCCATTCTTTCGATGTCGTTCATAGTATTTATTCAGCATAATGCAAGCATTGTTAATTCAAGAGTTGGAGTATACAACACCTGTTGTAATTCAGTGTGTCAACGAAGTATTGTTTGTGTCATGACTCTGAACTGATTATCATGTATGTTTAGTCTTAACAGGGGTTTTACTGAAATGCACTGTATGAGTGGCCACTCAAATTTTGTATCTTGTGTGTGCATCGTACCTCCAAGTGAACTCTATCCTCGTGGGCTGATTGCGACTGGTGGCAATGATCATAATATCTGCATTTTCACAGTTGACAACCCAGCTCCTCTTTACATCCTTAAGGGTCATAAGAACACAGGTATGCAGTTGTTTTATTTTGGAGTTTGTTGCATAAAAGTTAATGTGACTTGTTAGAGAGGAAATTAAGTTGAAGTTACAAAACTCAATTTTCATTTCTTGTGTATTTAGCATAGCAAACTATTTATTTACGACCTTTGCAAAATAGGATTTTATAATCTCAGTTCATGCAGTGACAGTTCATTTCGGTTCTGTTCTCTGTTTATACTTCGCTCTTTCTGTAAATTTGTTAGTAAACCTTATTAGCACTGCTTTTCTTCAGTCTGAGAACTGTGGGTTAGTGGAGCATTCGCAGAGTGTCTTTTTGCTAAATCTTTAAATGTCACCACAGTTTCTTGGTAGTAGTATTTTGCCTTTCAAGAAGATAAGCCAAATATTTTCTGTATGAAATCTTGCCTGTTGAAGACATAAATTAATACGTGTTGATGAAATCTTGGCTTTCTCTGTAATCTTAAAACTAAACCTTTGCTTTAATTCTATGTCTTGACTAGTTATCTAACCTGGTTGTAAACATAATCTAATCTGAGAAGAGATCCGGTACTAAAAGAAACTTAAACATGTGGATGGAAAAAAAGATGTGAAATTTTGTAATCTAAAGTGAAGAGATTTTTAAGAGGCTCTTTTCTGGGTTGCAGTGCAACCATGGTTCCACTTAGTTCTTCCCCAAACACCTCAGTGCAAAATACGCTACTAATACCAAGTAAATCTCCTTGAATAAATGTCTTTAAATTGCTGGCATAAGATTGGTGGCAATGCAGGAAACTTGCAGTGCTGATTTCAACGTTCATTCCAGTTTGCAGCCTTTCATCTGGGAAATTTGGCACGTTATTAAGTGGATCATGGGATACGACAGCCAAGGTCTGGTTGAACGAGAGATGTATGATGACATTACAGGTATGAAGCTCCTCTACATGAATATAAAATAGGTACTCTGAATGTGATTGACAAGTCTAACAATGTTGGGTTTTTTGCAGGGTCACACAGCTGCCATATGGGCAGTGAAAATACTGCCTGAACAGGGATTAATGTTGACTGGTTCAGCTGACAAAACTATTAAATTGTGGAAGGCAGGCAGATGTGAAAGAACATTCACTGGTAAGTGTTGCTGCAGTTGGTAATTTCTTGAGGGTCTCTTTAGGAAAAAAAATAATTAATACCCCGCAAAACTGCGGATAAATTGAGCAATTTCTAGGCAGGATTTTTAAAGTCTCTCAAATTGTATGCCCAGAAATCACATCACTTTTTTAAAAGAATTGGATATTTTTTTTCAGAGAATAATGACCAATTAGTTACATTTTTTTTAACTGCTCCCATAATGAAGATTGGTTGCCAGGATTTAGATGTGAACTGAATAGAAATGGTATACTTCTGCTAATGGAAATAAAAGCTGCATTAAAAGCTCTCCTTTCTTATATAAAGGACATGAAGATTGTGTGAGAGGTTTAGCTGTTCTCAGTGAAATGGAATTCCTTTCTTGTGCTAATGATGCCAGTGTACGAAGATGGCAGATCTCTGGCGAGTGTCTGCAGGTGTATTATGGACATACAAATTATATATACAGCATCTCTGTCTTTCCTAAATGTAAAGGTAAGCTTTTTTTTTTTTTTGTGACTTACTACCCAACATTATTCCAAAATGAAATGACAAGGTAGGCGTTCTGTACCTCTTTGGAGGTGCCACAACTCAAGAACTCAGGTAGCATTTAATTTACTGCTTTCCTTTAGCATAAATAATTAAAAAATATTGTGACTGACTCCAAATCACATCTCTGGCAGAACTGCTGTGGCAGTAGATGAGATGAAAGGCTCTGGGTTAGGCCTAATTGTAAGGCTTCTGTGAAACTTTGGTAAAGAGATAGGCAGAACTGTCATCTAGGTTGCCACTTAATATTTCAGCACTGTTGCAGAGTACTAAAATGGTAATGTGTGACTTACCAGTTTGAGATAATGTAAATGTAGATACTTCCTCAGAAAATTTTCAAAGTACATTATAAATAGTTCAGGTTAAGAATTTTACGTGTGGGCCTTAATTGCATTTGTTTTCAGAGTTAGAGTTTTAGAGGTTTGGAACTAACTTGTAGAAGGAATTCCAGGTCAGTGACCTTTGTGTGGTATGGGACACTTGCGCATTTGTTCACCAGGTAAAGTTGTACTGGGTCTGGCTATGATGGAGTTAATTTCCTCGTAGCATCCCCCACAGTGCTGTGCTGTGCATCGGTAGCAGCAAGGTGCTGGTAACACACCAGGGTTTTGGCTACTGCCGAGCAGTGCCGGCACACATCAAGGCTGTGTCTCCAGCCCTTCTTCCACCCCTCAGCAGTAGGCTGGNAGAGAGGGAGGAACGGGGGGCATTCGTTTTTTTTTCAACGTTTTGTCTTCCGGGGCAACCACTACACTTTTGGAAGCCCTGCTTCCCAGGAAGTGGCCGGACATTGCCTGCTGATGGGAAGTAGAGAATAATCTTCTGTTTTTCCTTGCTTTGCTTCTGCGCGTGGTCGTGCTTTTGTTATATTAAAACTGCCTTTATCTAAACCCACGATTTTGGAGTTGTCTTTTCCATCTTTTTTTCCCTTCTCCCCTCTCTGGCCTGCTGAGGAGGGCAGTGGTGGAGTGGCTTGGTGGGCACCTGGTGTTTAGCTGAGGTTAAACCACTACAAACGTGCATGTATATTAGTGGATGTGTATGTCATAAATCTCTTACGTCTTAAATTCCTCAGTGAGAAATTTTGTAGACTTCTGAGACTGCTTTATGCATGTTTCCTGAAAAAGCAGGCCAACCTTGCAAAACTCTTAAGTTCAAATCAAATGTGAAACTATTCAAGTCTAGTGTAAGATAAAACAGCGATGGTTACAAAATTGTTCGAAGTTCTTTGTTTAAATTGGTGAAAGAAGGAAAGAATCTTCTGTTTTTCTTGAGCATAATTTCATTCTCTCTGCCTGCTTAGTCTACAATTATGCACTTTATTATTTTTTTTTGAGAAGACAACTATGCAGTGGCTTTCTTTTAGCTCTCTTCTTCCAACTGAGAGAAGTATTAAATTGCAGAAATGTTCTCTTACTGTTCTAATTTTTAGATACCCAGTTGCAGAACAGCATCTAGCATCACAGTACCCTAAAAATACACTTTAAAAAAGTTTTTCTTTTCTTTTCAGATTTTGTAACTACTGGAGAGGATAGATCTCTTAGAATCTGGAAAAAAGGGGAATGCGCTCAAACAATCAGACTCCCGGCTCAGTCTGTATGGTGCTGCTGTGTGTTAGACAATGGTGACATTGTCGTTGGTGCAAGGTATTCAGGTTTTCATCTGGGTATTTTTAGATGTATATCTGCAAACTCTTGATGAAATTGCAAGCATCACTTTGGATATCAGTTTCATCTATATTTAAAAGCACAGCCATCGAAGTGTGTGTGTATATTAAATCTAAACATGTGGTGTACTTCATCGAAAAAGTCATTCTTCTGTTATGCGAATCACAGAGGGAGGGTGAGTTTTTGGGAATGTGGTAAACCATGAGTAGACTGAGATGGACTTACAAGTACTGTATAAAGAATTCTTTTGATAGGTATGTCCTACCTGGATTTTAAAATCTTTACAGATAGGGTTATCTGCTTAAGTCCTTGTATGGGTGTTTTTAGCATGAGAGTGAATTCTTTCACGAGCATAATAGGGAGTGGTTCTTAAAAATAATGATGGTTTCTCATGACATCGAAATCACCTTTAGAATGTATGTAATTGCTTTGACATTTAAAATAGTATTTCTGTTTGCATGTTTTCTCTCCAGTGATGGAATTATAAGAGTGTTTACGGAGTCTGTGGAACGTACAGCAAGTGCTGA
The DNA here is from genome assembly GCA_013399095.1 of Psophia crepitans. Lineage (NCBI taxonomy): Eukaryota > Metazoa > Chordata > Aves > Gruiformes > Psophiidae > Psophia > Psophia crepitans. The sequence continues at coordinate 50,431 of VWZZ01002818.1, forward strand.
GGAGATTCAAGCTTTTGAAAATGAGCTTTCCCAAGCATCCATTGACCCTAAAACTGGTGATTTAGGAGACATTAATGCTGATGACCTTCCTGGAAGAGAACATCTTAATGATCCTGGTAAGTTATTGTTACTTTTGTAATGTTAGAAGTGCCTCCAAATCTTGGTTATGATGTATTGAAACTTTCCATAGCTTTCAAAGTTGAGGCGTTGATCACTTTCAATAGAGTTGCTGAGGAGAACAGCTTAATTTTGCTCTACTAGTGCAGGGAGACAGACCTTCGGAAAGCATCAGATGACTCAATATGAGTTAGCTGAAGCAGACGTTTATTGCTCTTTGTTCCAAGTTTATATATTGTTAAAGGTGGCTACACGTGGCACACCACAGACACTTGCCCAGCAATCACTGGCCAAGGCATTCTGTCCCCACTCCTCTGCTGTTCCATCACTGGTAAACACCAGCTGTTTGCGGGGCTCCTGTGACTGGCCACAGTGCAGGGGCAGCACCTTGTTTTTTGACTAAAACTTCCTCATAGTTAGATAACTTTGGGGCCTTGTTGTTTTTCACTAAACTTTGGAGGTCATTCCCAGGCTCCTAAAAAACAGACTGTCCTTCAGATTTAATATCACACAAAACCCCAACATACTAGTCTTTCATTGATTCTTTTGGAGGCAAGGCTCTAGTTTTTTTCTTTGCTGTTTTTTTTTTTTTGGTAGGCTAAAATGGTAAAAAATACTTCTCTTAAGAGATGATTTAGGAAAAGGTGGAGTTCAGAATGCTGCAGCATGTTCAAGATGTTTTGGATCTGTTATGGCAGCTGTGGCAATAATACATGAGACAGTTATGCAATTTGAAAAACGACTGCTGAATGTGGAATTTTTTTCCTAAAAGAAAAGTAGATGCAAATTTTCTGCTTTAGCTTTTGGCTTGAAAAACAGTTTGTCTTGACTGACTCAAGTGATGGTCAGGTACTCAGGAGATTACTGAGAATACAACGGAAGCAGTGTAATAGTTAAGATTACTCTTAAATTGACAAATACTTTTTCCTAAGGCATACTAAGCAGTGACCTCAGCCCTTGGCTGTGATGAGCAAGTGAAGTGACATAAATTTTATAATCGTACTAAGGTCCCCGTCTTGTTAGACCATGGGAAAATATCACCTTTCGTGGCTGTCATTTCCCTGGCAAAATGGTAAACTTCTGAAATACTTGACTTAGGGATTGTTTTTGCAACTCAATCTGGTGGCAGATACCATTCCCGTAATTGTAAAAATGCTGTTGGTCAAAATTTCTGCTATTCTTGTTGCAATGTGTAGTATCTTGTTACTTCCTGTGCTATGACTTTAAATGCTGCTGAACAGTCTTTTTATCTTTAAATTTAGCACTATTTAAAGACTTTTTCCTCTCTTAAGGTAAATGGTATTCTTGAATTTTTTCAAATGTTTACACACTCCTGTCTACAGGAACAAGAGATGGGCAGACACGGCTTATTAAAGATAATGGGAAAGTAGAAGCATATCAGTGGAGCACTAGTGAAGGAAGATGGATAAAGATTGGTGATGTTGTTGGTTCTTCTGGAGCCACACAACAAACATCTGGAAAGGTTTTATTTGAAGGAAAGGTATATGCTAACTTTAATTGGTTTTATTCTTTCCTAAGTAAAATACTCAATTTCCTATTTAAAATTTATTCCAGTCTTTGCTTACATAAAATATAATGTAGAAAATAGGCATTTGTTGGTACTTTTTTGGTCTTCTTTGATGTGTTAAAACCCCCAAGGTAGAAGTATAAATAAGTACTACTTGCTTTATTACTTTAGAAGTATGTTTTGTGAAATGAGCAAGCCAATGGAGACAAATTGTTTTGGAGAAAGGTAAACTGTTAGCAGAAAAATTATGAAGTTGTCTAGTATTTATTGTTAATACTTCAAAAAGTTTGTTTTAACTTCCTTTCCAAAGGAAGTGAACCATACTATTTATAATGTGAGACGTAATTAAATTCCTAGTTACTAGGCTTTCTGTACCCCTTTTCTATAGTAGCCTTTGAACCTAAAAAACACATAATCTGAAAAATGTTTTCTTCACTGAAATATACACTGAAAAGTCTCTGTCTAGTGCCATCTCAGAAGGAAAGCCCTTGAGATACTAATTTTATCTCTCAAGTGGGTTAAAGAAACGTTAGGAATTTGTTGTTTTCTAGTATTAGAAGTGTGCTTTTCAGACTGAAGTTTTTTGAGGTATCTGGCTGCCCTATCGCTCTGCAGGCAGCCAGAGCTGTCTATGAGTTACCTAATGCATCTGTTAATTTGTAAAATATCTGCACACACACCATCATGGTATGTTGTTCTACCCTGCTGCTCTGGAGGCAGACAATTCTGGAAAACACAGGGCATAGTTTTAGGATTTTTTTATTTGTAGCCTGGTAGGAGAGTATTATTGATACTGCTACCTGCAGATTGTATTAAAGTTTTAAGGCTTAGCCCTGGGCCATTATTAGTCTGCATTTGAGACATCTGTATGTAAAAAGTGCTGACAGACTTCTAACTAGTTTTTATTTTTATTCTGATTAAAGGAGTATGACTATGTTTTCACTATTGATGTAAATGAAAGTGGGCCTTCGTACAAACTTCCATATAACATCACTGATGATCCTTGGCTGACTGCGTACAACTTCCTGCAAAAGAATGATCTAAATCCTATGTTTCTGGATCAGGTGGCCAAGTTTATTATGGACAACACTAGGGGCCAAACACTGTTGAGTACAAGTGCTCAATTTTCAGATCCATTTACAGGTAAAAACTTTAAATTATGACATCAGTCACCCCTCACAGTTTTGTGTCATCAGCAAACTCACTGAGGATGCACTCTGACCCGTCTGCCAGATCATTAATAAAGCTGTTGAACAGGGCTGGACGCGGTACTGACCCCAGGGGTACACCATCAGTGGCTGGCCTCCAACTAGCTGTTGTGCCACTGAGCACCCTCTGGGCCTGGCTGTTCAGTTGGTTTCCAGTCTGCCCCACTGCATGCTCGGACAGGCTTCAGTGTGTAGCCCCTGCGCTTTGTGTACAGGACTAATGTCCTCAAATGATTGAGGGCAAGGCACAGGTAGATCTGACAAGAAAGATATGAAAACTTGACAATCTTTTGAAGTGTTTGTCAGATAATCAATGACAACATAATCAATTATCACATTTACAAAATAAAGCTCGCTTATTTAAACTAGTTTCACAAAGATGAAGTTAGGAATAAAATGTCATTAAAAGAATTTAGCTGAATCATTTTCTTGCAAGGAACTAGAAATGAGAATACAGGTTCAGATGTAACTCACACAGCTGCAGTCATCTGAACTTAGCATATACTTTTGATTCAGTTGTGTCCAAATGTGTAATGTATATGCTCCAGAAAACAAATTTCTGGCACTCAAATTATTAGGAAGAATTTGTTCACCATCCATCAGGGGACTTCTGTGCAGATAGGATCAGATTTCTTACAATCCACTGTAAACAATAAGACATATTTGATGTTTGGCTTTATTTTTGAGCTGCTTCTGTTGGAAAAGTATTGACACTTCAATAACATCGAGCTGTGTATAGTAGTCACTGTTTTTCTTACTGCTTCACTAGGTGCTGGACGTTACGTTCCAGGCTCTTCATCTGGATCGAGTACAGTACCTGCGGCAGATCCATTTACAGGTAATGTAGAAGCCACAATCTGTCTTGCTAGCATTTAAGATGTGTACCTTACTGCGTTCAGTTGCATTCAGTGTTTGGCTCTGGACCACTGTTTCTTGTGGTTCCCCTTTTTGGGGCAGCAGTGTGGAACAGACTGCTAAGGTGGGCTCCGCGTCAAGGCGTGTCCAGATCTGTTTAGTAGAGGAGATTCCTCTGCTGTCTGGTCTGCCTTATGTCACTGTCCTCTACAGCACAGGAGTAAGATCTTAAACCTTGGGTTTTGTCAAATTTTCGTATGCAGGGCCAACACAGAAATGGCTATATTCATAGAAAGAGTTTTCTTTTTTTTCCTTTTTTCTTATTGCATGACCTTTATTGATACCTTCCACCCTAAATTTTAGATTCTAACCCTCCCTGGCGTAGCTAGTTTGAAGTCCTCCTCACTAGTTTAGCAAGCCTGTTTGCAAAGAAATTCCATCGCTATTCAGTAGCTCTTGGTTTTCAAGGAGAGTCCTGTAGTCATTTATGCCAAAGTCCTGCCTGCAAAACCAGCCATGCTGCTGGCCTTCCCAGAGGAGAGCAGCTGTCTGAGAGAGGAGAGACCACTGCTGGCCCCAGAGAGAGAGAGAGAGAGAGAGAGGCCAGGCTTGGGCAGTGATGTTCTCCCTCTGGAGCTTGTCATGGATAAGGTATGTGCTGTGCTGAGAACCTTTGCACCAGTGTGTGCCACAGACCATGCCAGAATGTCTCCCAGCTGCGGGTCACTTAGCTTGCGAATGCTGTCATCACCACCAGCACCTCCCTCACATATAGGCATAGATTTAATCTTGAAATTTCGTGAAGTGTTGAAGACTTCTTTTAATTCCTTTAATGCAATATAACATCTTTAATAGTGATGTTTGAAAATGAATAACTAAATGCAGGTATACATTACTTCTTTACCAGTGGTGCTGTTTAAAAATCATAATGTCTCCATTCAGGTACTGGTCGCTATGTTCCTGGTTCAGCATCAAATGCTCCAGGGGGTGGGGTTGATCCATATACAGGTAAGAGATGCTGCCTGCCAATGAAAAGCATCCTTGGTCCTTTGCTTTGTTTTTTCTTTTGACATGGAGTCTATATTGATGCAAATTTATACTTAACTAAAAATAAAGAGCAGATTGAAGCTTCTTACACTCTGGAAATTATTCAGAACATAGGGATAATGGAGCCTTCCTTTACATGCAGGAATCGTGCACAGAAGCTTTAAAATGTATGATAGCAATCTGGTTTTGAGAGGATTTTTGATTTCCTACTAGTTATGTTATTCAAAGAAATTGACATATGTAGTTAATGGAAATTACACATATCAGTCACTAATTCACCTGTGATTCTAGGAAATCATTATAGGTCACGACTGAAGTTTTTTATGACTCACTTTCGACAGAGAATTCAGGCTACTATTGCATGTGACATAACTTGGTCATATCTGCGAGTCTTCCAATATGTAAAAACTGTGCCTATTCATTATGAAAATAATCAAAAGATGAGATTTCAGGGATAGGAGGGATCTTTGTTCTAAAATAACCCCTGGCATTTTCACATCTTAACTGCAATACCCATTCCTATGAACTAAATACATGGTCATTCATGTAACTTAGAAATCACTGTTAATAATTTACACTTGTATAGTAAATTTTTACATGGGGGAGAACAGTTTGTGAAGTATTGCTTCAGAGTTTAACCCTTGAACGTAGAAATAACGTAACAACAGCTATTTGTATAAGCATTCATGTTTTTAAAAAAGATATTTTTCTGAGTAATGTCCAGCAGGAGAGACTTACTGGTAGGATATTGTTCTATGTCAGACACTTCAGTACACTGTTGAACTTCTCATGTTTCCTTTATGTAGGAATGGGTGCCTACCAATCAGCTGCAGCCAAAGTTGAAAATATTTATTTTCCAAAGAAGGATGCTGTCACTTTTGACCAGGCCAATCCTACACAAATACTGGGTCAGTGTTTCACGGATGGTTTTATTTCTTTATCTGTTTGAAGTAACTTCACTTTTGATCTTTTCAAAAAGATAATTGATTTCCTATCGCTTTCCTACTGTTTCTTGGTTTAACCTTTTAAAATTGCATTCATCACTTTAATTTGCAGGCTTAGAGTTACTGTGAAATTTAGTCATACTGTTATCTAACACAGGATATCAATTTGTTTTCTCCTTGGCTTATATCTGCTATTGTTCAGCATCTTTTTTATCAAGCTGGTATATTTGAATAGTTTACTTTTTTTTACCTAGCTGCTGAATATGCAGGTCATGTACAATCCCTTCCTGATTTTGTTCATGAAAATTGGAGTTCACCATAGGCATACAATGTAATCTATGAAGTTCTAAAGTAAAGCATTTTGCAGTTTTACAGGTTACAATGGTCACTTCTATATTTAAGTGGAATACTCAGAATCTCTATATTTGTAACCACTTTATTTCATGATGTGTCTGTAGAGTGCCTCAGTACCTTTAAGGGTTTTGTAAAACTAGTTTGTATTCCCAATGTACCTGCCTTGAAGATCTCGAAATTAAAATTCTCTCGCTTCTTTCCCTCCCCTTTGAATACAGAACTTGAAAATCATAGAATCACAGAATGGTTTGGGTTGGAGGAGACCACAATGATCATCTAGTTCCAACACCCCTGCCATGGGCAGGGACACCCTACACTAGACCACATTGCCCAAAGCCCCATCCAACCTGGCCTTGAACACTGCCAGGGATGGGGCCTCCACAGCTTCTCTGGGCAACGTGTTCCAGTGCCTCACCACCCTCACAGGAAAGAATTTCTTTCCGATGTCCAATCTAAATCTCCCCTCTTTTAGTTTAAACCCATTCCCCCTTGTCCTATTACTGCGCTCCCTGATAAACAGCCCCTCGCCAGCTTTCCTGTAGGTCCCTTTCAGGTATTGAAAGGCTGTGATTAAGTCTCCCCGGAGCCTTCTCTTCTCCAGGCTGAACAAGCCCAACTCTCTCAGCCTGTCCTCATAGGAGAGGTGCTCCAGCTCTCTGATCAACTTCATGGCCCTCCTCTGCACTTGTTCCAGCACCTCCATGTCTTTCCTGTACTGGGGACCCCAGAACTGGATGCAGTACTGCAGGTGGGGTCTCACCAGAGCAGAGTAGAGGGGCAGAATCACCTCCCTCGACCTGCTGACCACACTTTCTAATGCAGCCCAGGACATGGTTGGCTTTCTGGGCTGCCAGCGCACACTGCCGGCTCATGTTGAGGTTTTCATCAACCAGCACCCCCAAGTCCTTCTCCTCAGGGCTGCTCTCGATCCATTCTCTGCCCAGCCTGTAGTTGTGTTTGGGACTGCGCCGACCCATGTGCAGGACCTTGCACTTGGCCTTGTTGAACTTCATGCAGTTCACACAGGCCCACCTCTCTAGCCTGTCAAGGTCCCTCTGGATGGCATCCCTGCCCTCCAGTGTGTCGACTGCACCACACAGCTTGGTGTTGTCGGCAAACTGGCTGAGGGTGCACTCAATCTCACTGTCCATGTCGCTGACAAACATGTTAAACAGTGCAGGTCCCAGTACCGACCCCTGAGGGACGCCACACGTCACGAATGTCCACTTGGACATCGAGCCGTTGACCACAGCTCTCTTGAGTGTGGCCATCCAGCCAATTCCTTATCCACCGAGTGGTCCATCCATTAATGCTAGATCCATTTTAAGCAAAATGCTGTATATAAAAATAATTTTCCAATGCTTTCATTTTTAAGTTACATTGAAATTTGAGTACAGGACGTGGTACAATCTTTTTGCTTATGGTGTTTTAATAAGTAAAAATATAAAAGTGGTGATCACACAAAGAACATACAATTTCTTTATTGTTTCTACTACCTAATAATAGAAAATAAATCATATTTCAGTTACAAAACCTAATTGTCTTGTGATTCTTTTCTGCATTTTTTTTGCCTGTATATGTGCTAAGGTGTGAATTCTGGATCTTTGTGTTACAGTATTTGAGAGGGTTTAATAGTAGCAGTCATTGTGATCATTAAAAATTTAAAATTGGAAAATTATGAAACTGAGAAAAGTAATGTTTAAAAATCTAAAACCACCCAAAACAATTACAGTAGTTGTAACTTGTTTGTAAAGTGTTTTTGTAGTATTTCATTCAAGATCTGGATTTGTGATGTTCTAATGTCAGAAAACCATGCCTCTTCTATTGGTCTTACAGGCAAATTAAAGGAACTTAATGGCAGTGCAGCTGAAGAACATAAGCTTACAGAAGACGACTTGATAATCCTAGAAAAGTTACTGTCTGCAACATGCAATACTTCTACAGAAACACCTACAGCACAGCAACTTGAGACTTTATGGAAAGCAGTTAACTGGCCAGAAGGTAGACAATTGCAATTATTTTTTGTACCGTCATCTCACCAATACTTAACTTCATCATGAACTGAAAGTCTTATTATGATGACTGTTACACTGAGTCTGTCCCAAAGAGTTTATAACCCAAGCAGAAACCAGAAAATAAACAGATGCTAATAGTACTGATCAGTAGCAGGGGCAGGGGTGTGAATTGCAAAATCAGTAAGTGGTTGTCAGGTTTTGTTGTTGGCACAATAGTAAATATAGAGGAGAAACCTGATAAAACATCAGTCGGTTATTTCATTAGCAGGAGCATCCTCAAGAAAGAAGTGTGAGGCTTGTTTGGAAGTTGAGCACAGTACCGTGAGGTTGGAGTCCTAAGTCATTGTCAGGTTAGACATGAAATTATGGAGATAAATAATTAAAAAAAAATAATCTCAAAAGTAGCTCCTGTTTAATACTGTAGACAAGAAGTTAGCGAAGCTAGGTTATGTGGTCGGAACTGCATTAGTGAAATGACATTCTAAATGAATGCCAGTGGAAGTGATATGATTTCATTTGAAAATGTGTCGTTGGCAGCACTGATAGATTGGAAGGGTTATTTTGGTTGTTACTGCACATTTTGAAAAAAATGGATACATTGCATTCTGCATATCTGCAGGAAAAACTGCTCAATGAGTAGCTAAGCAGGTTCAGCTTTGATTTGGTTATAAGCATGGAATACCAGTAGTAGACCCAAGGAGACAGATGTATTTGAAATTTGGGAAAGTGTGTGGGGGACTACTGAACTGAGTTCAGTTTCCTTACAATGATTTCCATCTCATCTGTTGAGAAAATTTTTTTTCTTTGCAAATTATGTCTGAGAGTTGAAGGCAGTCTAATGTTTTTTCTTTTTTTCTTCCCATAAGGAGTTTTGTAAATTACTAAACCGTAGCATACAGAATAAAGGCAAAGGGAGATGCTGCTCAAGTAGGGGTGTTCAGTCACTAAGAAGCTTTCAGAGACCTTTTGGGATTAGTTACCATATTTTGTGATTGCATTCAGTGTTATCAAGTAGAGCTTTTACAATAGATTTTAAGATTTTTTATTTTTTTTTTTGCAAAGCACTGTGTTTATTCTAAATTAAGTAGCATGGTTTTTTTTGCGATTACTTGAAGCGTTACTAGAATTGGTTTGTGAATACTTCTCTTCATGAATTTCAGCCAACTTCTGCTTTACCTGAATCTCTTTCTGCATTAAACTGTTACTGTCTGTTCCCAAAGATAGCTAGAGGTTGAAGAATGCCTGTACCTGAAAGAAACTCACCAGCATATTTGCACATAATGCAATACTAATACTAAAATATTTTTTTGTTTCTTAGATATCGTTTTTCCAGCCTTAGACATTCTTAGATTGTCTGTCAGGCATCCCACTGTGAATGAGAACTTCTGCAGTGAAAAGGATCACGTACAATTTATCATCCTTCTCCTTAAATTTCTGAACCCAAATGGAAAGCAAGCAAACCAGCTCTTGGCTCTTAGAACTCTTTGCAATTGTTTTGTCAGCCAAGCAGGCCAGAAGCTCATGATGGAACAGAGGGATGAAATAATGACACAAGCAATAGAAATGAAATCTGGCAATAATAAGAATATCCACATTGCCCTTGCCACACTGACGTTGAACTATGCTGTATGTTTACATAAAGTCAACAACATTGAGGGCAAAGCTCAATGTTTATCAGTCATCAGCACAGTTATGGAAGTTGTTCAAGATCTTGAAGCCATTTTTAGACTGCTTGTGGCTCTTGGGACGCTAATCAGTGATGATACAACTGCTGTGCAATTAGCTAAATCTCTTGGAGTTGACTCTCAAATAAAAAAGTATGCCTCTGTATCAGAACCGGCTAAAGTAAAGGAATGCTGTAGATTTGTTGTTAATCTGCTCTAATTGTTTGGTTTTCGTAGCACTTGGGAGACACAATGTATGCTGAAAAAAAGATGCTTTTGTTCGTATTTTGTGACAGACGCTAACTGAGAAAATGCTGTGGATGAATTATACTTGATTTGTTGCAAGATACAGAGCGAATAAAACTTTTTACACTGTCATTTGACTGCTTTTCTGAAGTGTATAGTGCACAGGGTCTTTGCAAGTCCTTCTGATGTGATTAAAATAGATCACCAAGTCAAACCATACCAGTAGTTAAAGGTCATCTAGATGGAAATGTAGGAAATGGCTGTGAGTCAGTGACTGTCAACTCCTACATGCACTCCAACCACATTTCCATGTTTCAGCACAGTAAATGTTTCCTGACGGCTTTTTGTCAGCAGAGAGGGCACCGAGACCTGTTAAGTTCAATGATGCTTTTCACAAGCTTGTTAGTTAACATTGTTTAATATTAACCCTTGTCAAATACTGTGGTAAGGAAACAGCATTTACCTAACTTTCCATCAGCTTTTTTTCCAGTTCCTTTTTGAAACCTAGCTGTTTTATGGCTCTTGGTGGTTTTAACCTAGAACTAGGTGACTTTTTGAGGGGTATAATCTTTAACTGCCATACAGATGATGTGCTTCACTGATGAGTATCTTGTTGCTTGTAAAATGGCTTGAACTTCTACAAAAGTTTTTAAATTACTTTGATCTTTTAATGACAGGAATACTCTACCAGTTGATAGCAAATGTCTTACTCTATGTTGTAAAATAATAGATTATTTAAAAAAAAAAAAAAAAACATTTTGAAGAGTGGGAGAGAAATTTAGGTGCAGCAGAAATTAGATTGAGCGTAGAAACTGGAAGAGGCTTCCTAAAGATGTGGTCGATGCCCCAAGCCTGTCAGTGTTTAAGAGGCATTTGGACAATGCCCTTCGTGACATGCATTAACTTTTGGTCCGTGGTGAAGCCAGGCCATTGGACTTGAATGATCATTGTAGGTTCCTTACAACTGAGATATTCTAAACTGTATAAATGTAAAGTCAACTTTTATAAAGTAGCTTTAATGTAATAACTGTGGTGACTGTGATAAAGGAAAATAGTATTCTACAGCTATTCCAGTAGATCCAAGATGTTCAGCTCAAAAGGGAGTATTATTTCCTACTACACTTGCAAATGTTATGCCTTGGTTTAGAATTAAGCTGAAGTCGAGATGGTCAATGCTCAAGTTACATTTTTCATTAGACTAATAGAATGGAAAACATGAAAAAAAACAGGCAAGCTCTCCTGGCAAATGATCTTCATCACATGATTCCTGTCTGCCTCATCTGTGCCAGATGTGAAGGATCGTGTGATCAAGCTCTAAACGTTCTTTGCTCTAGCTGAACTGTGTGAATCACTGCGTTACTTCTAGCAAACCTCCTTTCTCAGATCTTTCGTTGCACTCTTGCACTGTTACACGTCTGATGAATTTCCAGATACATATCCTCACAGTCTTGATCATGGCCTTAGTCACAGGTTTTCTCATTTGATCCATTGCAGGTCCATGTATAAGGCAGTCGAAGAGATTGTTTAGTATTTACAGTGCTTAACAATAGATCAACCCTTTCCTGGGAAAACATCTAAGAAGCTACCTTTAGGAAACATGTCTGTGAAATAATGTGCCTGTCTGTTGAATTTTGGTTGCCTACTATACAATTGTTCTTGAAACTTTAGCTTTTTAATGTTGTGCTCTTGAACTGTGTTTGTACATGTGCTATTTTAAGAAATCTATACTCATCCAACGTTTTGCTTTTATTATTGTGGGATTGCTCTGTTACAGATTACCTCTTGACGTGAAAATTGTCATGAATTTCCCAGACCAAAAATGAATGTTTATATTAATAAACAGACTCTGGCAACTCGAGAAACAGTATATTAAGAGATAGTACAAAATTAATTTAAATTTGAAGGGAAATGATGGGGCACAGCAAAAAATCCTTCATCTTCAGCACCAAGATATGCCACGAATGTTTAGATAGAAGGACAGCTGCTGCTACGGGTACTGTGATCACTGACCATTCCATGATTTTGCATTGTCTGAGGGAACAGAGGGAGTAGGGCATGTTGGATTCCATCCCCACAGGAACTGTCCTTTGAGGGTCTGTCCCCATGGAGACATGCAGTGACAGCATAGGCAGTGGAGGTAATGTGTAGGGGAGGTATTACAAGATACTACAAGAACTGTGGGGTTTTTTTAATGCACACAGAAGCATGTTGGCGTTCTTATGCCTTCCTGCATTTATGTGGTAGTTTTCAGTGAGGGTTTTCCCAAGCTAGCAAAATGAGGTATGTGCCAACGCAGGTTGAGTGCAAAAAGAAGAAAAACACATCATTTACAAAGCAGTGGACTTTTTTTTTTCTGTCTTCTGACATACAACAACTAAATAACCTCTTTTTGTCAGTATTATCCTGAAAATGAATAACTGCTATTGCTCTTTAAATGACTGTTCTAAAACTCCATTGTTGTACATGTAAGCATGCGCTTACATAAACACACAAATATAAGAGTACTATAAAATCTGCTGAGATCGCCAGCAACTAGAAAACATTAAGGATGTCACCAGGATGAAGTTTCAGTGGCAGGATGTTAAATCTATGTCTAGGAAATGAGCCAGACAGGATGTCCACAGTATGTAATCGTTTGAGACCAGAGGACATTGAAAAAACTACGTGCCTCGCACAGAACTCAAGAGCTGGCTTGCTATTTACAGCAATAAACCTCAAGTAAGTTGATCTGTGTTTAAGGGCTCCTGGTTTGATTCATTGGGGGAAGAGTAAAGGTATGTCTGACAGATTTCAAGAGCCCCTTGAAGAGAAATTGTGTCTTCTGCTAAGAAATCGAAGCTGCTCAGTAGACGATATTATTCTTCTTTTGGCATCTTTTTCTACACTAGAATGGAAGCTCTTAGAACAGCAAATGGCATGAAGCAGCACTTCATGTTAAACCTTTGTTGTTAGGCCTGCCTTGGGCTTTATGAAGTGGAAGTACTTGGGATCTACCCGGAACTCGGCATACAGTGTAAAATGCCTTACTGGGGAACTGAATGAGGAATCAAAACTGACTGAGGGCAGCACCAACGGCAGTACGTGCCAAGACAAATGGAGACTATAGTTGCACAACCTGGGATAAGATTTCTGTCATGTTTATTACTTTGATGCACCTTGCTCTCATCAGGGCAAGGACTATCTTAAGTAGGCTTTTTAAAACTACTCCGTTGTGTTCAGGTTGCAGACCTGTTTTGTTAAAAGTACTGTACATTGAACATTCATGAATGTACATACATTCATGAATCGTTGGACACAGTCACTTCTATAACATAATACGCTAAAGTAATCTACTACAGAAGAGTTGTACCATAGATTAGTACTAAAGAGGTAGCTATAAATGCTTTAGGAAATGTTATAACCTGCTGGTCAATTGCATGAAGTTTTTTGTTTAAGAATACTTCGTTAAGCTGTCTTAGCTGAATTTGATCCATTATTATATACTGTGATCATTTTTTTTTTCCTCTCTTTAAACTATCAACAAATCTAGGAACCATAGACGTTTCCCACTTTTTCAAAATATGTACTGAATAGACTGTGAAATTAAATGTTCAGCAACAGGATGCCATATGCAACTGTTGAAAGCCTAAAGGAATATCTGGGCATTTTCAGACTTCCTATTCTTACAATGGATTTTTGATGTTTATTCACTGTAGAGATTGACCTTTCCATTGTGGCGGGAATTTTTTTGGGGGGCCTTTCCAATTGCAAAGATAAATTTGCAAATGTGGACCAACTCACTGTTGATCTGTATCAAACACACGGAAAAAAATTAGTGTTAAGCATGAACCACCCCTTTTTGACAGTAAATTTTGAAGCCTAACTGTGACCACATAAATGCCAATATTGTTAGAGATCATTTTATCAACACACCCAATTAGCTTCTGTACTGTGTGAATACATGCTGCGTTCATTGAAAACACAGTCCACACAAATAAAGGTGCAGGTTTTGTATAAAAATAGCAGCCTAGATGATTATTAGGTATTTGATTATTCCTGAATAATCTTTAACATTTGTCCTATTTGCATGCATAAGCAGGTACTGCTTAACCTTTTATTTTCCATATAGTTGCTCAAGGGATCCCATTTTCATCTCAAACTTGTGCACCTCTCATCAACGTTTCTTAATTACGTGACCTGTGCCATCTTCAGAGTACATTAAGGCTGTCATTTGTGATGATAAACACAAAGATCTATTCCCACCCATCCGGGTAATCTAACACAGACTAATCAGGACTGACTCTAACCCTGTGACTGCACATTATTCGACTCCACAGATACTCGCACTTACTGAACAAAGAAGCGATGTACTTAAATTCTGGTAACCCTTTTGAAAACACAGTGTCGACCACTGTGTTACCTGTATTGGTACTCTTTATCGTCTGGCCACAGCGCTTGTGATCATCACTAGCAGGGAAATACTACCAATGCTGTTTGACGATCCAACACAATGTGGAAGGCAACGTCTGAGTCGAGGGGGGAAAAAAAAACAGACCCAGAAAGACGAATGGACACTCTGGTGCATTAAAATGACAAAGAAAATTGCTGCATATGTCTGCACAGAAAAAGAGGTTCTTAACACAAATTCTTTCAGTGTAATCATGGACATCATGGGAAAGTAGTTTGTGTCACACTTTTGCAGTACTGATGAAATACCACAGAAAAAAATTTATTGTTGACATTAGCAATCATTAGGATACAGATATTTGATTTTTTATTATGGGTATTTCCATGCTTGAGCCATTTTTAATGGAGCATATCTCAGTAGAAGTTGGTCACGTATCAACAACATCAGCAAGAACAAGTTTCTGGGGACAGCAGGTTACTTGAGAACCATGCTAAGGGGTTCACTGCGATGTGTAAGTGGCTGCTTAAAGCTTTACACCAGGGGCTCAGAACAGCAGCACCAGCAATATTTAAGCAAGTAAGAATTCTGGAACAATGGAGAATTAAGTTGAATGTCTCTCTGCGGGGCAAGCTATGTTGACTATATCAAGAACTATAGAACCAGACTAGATAAATCAGCATTAACGATTTTTTTTCCCCAGGCAGAAGATCTTACAGATCTATTCAGTTATGTTGCCAGTGCTGCTGAGCACTGAACACCTGAATAACGTAGTTGGCTTGGATTTTATGTCATCTATTTGGGTCTCCAGTGGGGTCTTTGGTTCCGAAGACCTGCCAAAGGAAGAGAACGCAAATAGCGTTTGATTTGTTAGACACGAGCCACTTTGTCTTGCCAGGATCCCTAGAGTCCCAAACCCGCCAGAAATTTGTAATTGTCTTGACACCCCTTGCCACGTGCCCCCAAAGGGAAACCCATAAATTTACTGGAAGGATTCCCTAGTTCTCACACCGGACTCTGAAGGTGCTGGTACTTTTTTTCTGTTGCTGCATCTGCCCAGGATGCTGCTTCACTTTCCCAACTCATGGTAACAACCTGCCGCAGGGGCCTGGTCCTTTTTCACAGATAAGTCCGGTGTGTACGATTCACTTTGTGCCTTCCAGCAGCGGCTCGTCACAGATACCCTGTTCGTTCTTTTTGGCCTCATGCGCCGATACTTCACACAGACCTGCCTACGGCTGGGAACGGTTTTATTGCCACCTCGTTGCCCGAAACAAAGTACGCCACAAACAAAAGGATTAAAAAGCCTCCCAAGGCCACTCCAAACCCAGCAGCCGGACGGCCGGGGTGCGGAGCCGCTGCCGCCGACAGCCGCGGCCCGGCTCAGGCGCGATGCAGCGGCCCCAGCCGGA
>VWZZ01002818.1:66712-77892 GCA_013399095.1 Psophia crepitans
GCCGGCGGCGGCCAGTCAGCACTTGCCGGCGTGCCGCTGCGTGCAGGGGGAGACTCGAGCGGACGGCGCGCGGCAAGGGCACCCGCGGCGGGGCCGGGCCGGGCCGTGGTGCTCCCCGTGCACGTCCGGGGGACACCGGTCCCTGCTTTCCCCAGGCGGCGTGAGGGACCGTGAGCCTGCCCCAGGAGGGGCTGCTGCCCCACCACGGGCATTTGTGACACACTTCTCGGGGAGCCGTGGGGCTTCAAAATGTGCTTCCAGCCCGCGGGGTGTGGTTGTAAAAGTCTTCCACTGAGGCATGGAAGATGCGTTTTCTGATACGAAGCCCGCTTTTATTCTCAGAAGACTGTGCCACACTGGGAGTTGTATGCCCACTTCTGCGGAAGGATAGCTGTGGAGTGTAAGACTAGTGATTCAGTTGCACAGCAAATCAGAGAGGCAGGTTTCTTCTGCCTTAAAGCGTGCTTTCATATATGAGCTAGGTGTTGGCAGGTAACATTTTCCAGTTAATATTTAAAAGTACTTTTTGCCTCTTGAAGCTTTTAAAATTTGCCCTGGTTTAAGAATAGTTTCGGTAACTAAAAATGTAGCTTCTGTGATGCAGTTACCTTTTAAGCTAAAGAATTGGAAGTTCAAAAGTCCACCTTAATATGTCCTTTGCATTTATGAAGGGAAAGGTATTGCAAGCACGAAAATAAGCTGTAAGTTTTGTTCTTCTTTATTTCACTACAAAATGTGAAAATTTGTACTTGCCCTCCTTGATTTTAGGAAGCAAAATGCAGCGTACCGTCTGGAGAAAAAGTGGAAGAAGCTGAACAACCCAGTGATATAGAAGAAGGAGGATTAGATCTCAGCGTATCACTCAAACCAGTCAGTTTCTACATCGCAGACAAAAAAGAAATGCTTCAACAGTGTTTCTGTGTCATAGGGGAGAAAAAACTGCAGAAGATGCTGCCTGATATTTTAAAGGTACTGAAATACACTTACCTTTTATATACTTTCTACAAGCTTGAATGCTTGTGTGACAAAGCACATCTGTCTCTCAAGTCTAGTGGAATTCCAGCTTGAAAGCTGCCTCTCTATTTCTTAAATAAAGATATCAAGTCTCTGAAAGTGAGACCTCTTTAAGATTTGATAAAGTTATTTCAGCTTACTCCTTTTTCCACTGCTCAGCCACTGCTGAACTGCAGGCTGCTTATTTTTATGCTATCTGTCTGTACTGGTTAGTTACATGCAAAAAACCTTTCATTATTGCACAGAGTAAGTTCAGTAGTGTTGTTCACTAATAAATATGCTGATTTGTTAATAAAAGTTTGATTTCTATTTGTGTCAGCTGAATTTCTTTGAATGGTGTTAAATTAATGTCTGAGGTAAGGGAATAAACCCCCTTCTTGATAAACAGCTTCTGAAGCTCTGACTTCTGTGGACTTTGGTGGTAGTATTACTAGAGTTTTACTGGCTTAGAACACATCTTTTTACGTATTGTGAACTGCAGGATCTGGTTAAAATAGATTAGACTAGCAGCCTGTACAGAAGAAGCGGCTGCAGGTGAAATGTCATTTGTGCCGTGTTCATTAATAGTTTTAACATTTTTATCTTTATTTTTATCTTTGAGTCTCATTAATGTGAGACGGGACTTCTTCATTTTAAACGTGTAGTGAATTGCATACAGTCTTATCCACTTCTTAGGAGAAGAAAAGAGGTCTGAAGCGACTGGAGGCAAAGGCATTACTTAGTTTGAAAGAAAGTGTTCTGGTGGTGTAGAACTAAACCTACAGTAGTGCTGTGAATTTTGCAGTATGCTTAGCACTTTCTAGTTTTGGTACTTGTATGTGGTATCATAGTTAATTTGAAAGGATACAAATACCACTTTATTTCACCAAGAGGATACCAAGTAGTATGAAAGATTTGAAGGTAACTAGAATACCCATAAAATCTGTGGCAGCATATGCTATATATCAAGCATGAGAAATGGATCACAATTTACATATTATGTTTTCTTCATTATGATGCACAACTGTTAGCATGTTCTCAGTAGCAGTGTTTGCTTCAGTTGGTGAACTTGGATTCGACAGCAGGCTCTTGCTTTGCAGGCTTAACTGTGCAATCCACCTGCTCCTGAGTGATGGAGAACGGAGAGTAATCGGGGCTACAGTCGTTTGCTGTTCCATGCGTCACATGTACAACCCCGTATTTCTGTGGCTTAGTGTTACAGCTGCAGTGAAAACTCCCAAGCCATAGGTCAAGTGACTGATGGTGTGCATTGCTTAGTTTTTCAGAAAAAGACACACACTGGTTTTGGTAGTTACCAAAACACCTGCCTAGTGTTCTTCGATAGTTGCATCAGTGCAAGTCAGAGTAGGGAAGGGACTAGCAATCTGAGTTAACTCTTCATCCAGTACAGTTGGAGTGCTACTTACAGTTCATAATTACACTGTCCTCAGAAATTTTTAGTAGCTCGTGGTCTGTCTTATCTGTCTTCTTAGAACTGTTCCATGGACGAAATCAAAAGGCTTTGCTTGGAGCAGTTGGAGCTGTTATCTGAAAAAAAACTGTTGAAGATACTTGAAGGTATGAATGAAACTTCTAGGCCCCACTGTACACCAGAGAATAGTCTGCCTCTAAACTGGATTTTCACTCAGTTTCTAGCTACTTTTTATATATATATATATATGTATATATACCCACACACTAATAAATATTGGTGTCTGTGTATATATATGTGTATATATACTAGTATTACATATATACACATGCCAATAGTATATATATAGTGTGTGTGTATATATATACTAGTTTTGATCTTTTAAGCTTGGATGAAATCAGCCACTGATTTAGAAGCAATTAGGGACACATTCAGAAAACTGCTGGAGTGAGTCCAGAGGAGGCCACAAAGCTGATCAGAGGGCTGGAGCACCTCTCCTACGAGGACAGGCTGAGGGAGTTGGGGTTGTTCAGCCTAAGGAGAAGGCTCTGGGGAGGCTTAATCACGGCCTTTCAGTACCTGAAGGGGACCTACAGGAAAGCTGGCAAGGGGCTGTTTCTTAGAGAGTGCAGTGACAGAACAAGTGGGAATGGGTTTAAACTAAAAGAGGGGAGATTTAGATTGAACACGAGAAAGAAATTCTTCCCTGTGAGGGTGGTGAGGCACTGGAACAGGTTGCCTAGAGAAGTTGTGGCTACCCCATCCCTGGCAGTGTTCAAGGCCAAGTTAGATGGGGCTTTGGGCAACCTGGTCTAGTGTAGGGTGTCCCTGCCCATGGCAGGAGGGTTGGAACTACATGTTCTTTGAGGTCCCTTCCAACCCAAACTGTTCTATGATTCTGTGAACTGTAATATAAAATTCTTTTCCTTAATACCCAAATTAAGAACTAAGCTTTTGACTTGGTGGAAAAAAAACAAAGCTAGGAGTGTGGAAGTACTTTTTGAAATCCATTATTTTAGGTACACTGATACTAAATTGGTTTTCTGCTGGGGTAATCCAACATACTGCAATACCAGTTCAGTTGTATTAGCAATTGCACGGGAGTACTTTGTGCAGTTAAAGGATTCTTGCTGGATCCCTCTGCTCTGCTGCGACACACAGTTCATGTACCGGGACTAAGGATATGACGTTCCAGCTTCTTGGTATCTTACTGAACTTCTCCTTGGTATGTAAGGGCTGTAGAATTTATTTGTAAACATATTGCTGTTTTCTCAATTAAATGAGAGCATTCAAATCTTGAACGCTGCGGACTACCTTCTATTAATTCTGTCTCCTGTGCTTTATTTTTAGCGCCTATAGTATTGTACTAGCAATAGCTGTTCTGTTTTTTCCATAATACAGTCTAGCTGAAAAATGCCAACCATGTGACTAGCAGAAAACTCATAAATAAGGTTTTTGATTTTGACTAAGTCTAATTTTAAAACATCTGCTTTAACTGGGGAAAAAACCCCTCTCGTCTGCTGGTTGCAGTAGAGTTAATTATTAAGAGTAAGCCTAACTATACAGTATTAATTATATTACCTGCCTAAATTTTCATCTTTGAAACTGTGTATATCTAGGCAAGGTTGGAGCTGATTCTGATACTGATGAGGAGACAGATGGAGTCGTCAAGACTGGAGGTGAATCAGTCAGTCAGTGAGTAAAAGACAAAGCACTTAAAAATTTAATTTAAGAATACTGAACAATACAGGTGTATGATCAATTGTAATGTTGAAAGACCCAGATAATACAGGACAATACAATGGTGTTGGGCAGATTAAACTATCTATTAGTTGCTGGTTTAGTTGGTTCATCTAGACTTACTGTTGTGGTTTAACCCCAGCTGGTAACTGAGCACCACAGAGCTGCTGGCTCACCCTTCCTGCCCAGAGGAATGGGGAGGAGAATGGAAAAATAAACCAGCTACCTGGGTTCAGATAAAAGCGGTTTAATAGGGTAACAAAGGAAGAAAATTATAATAGTAATGGTGATGATAACAACAATAATAATAGTAATAAATTATGCACAAAGGAAGTTGCTCTCCACATGCAGAAAGGAAAAAAACCCCTGATTTCTAGACTGTTTCTGAGCAGCGATTCCCACCTTTTCACTTGCTTCCCCAGTTATATCTGGAGTGTGATATATGGTGGGAAATATCCCTCTGGCCAGGCTGGGCAGCTGCCCTGGCTGAGCTCTCCCAGCCTCTTGTGCACCTGGCAGGGTGTGGGAAGCAGAAAAGTCCTGGGCTTAGTGTAGACACTATAACCACCCAGCAACAACTGAAAACATCAGTGTGTTACCAGCATTATGCTCATCCTAAATTCAAAACACAGCACTATACTGGCTATTAGGGAAAAAATTGACTCAGCCTAAACCAGGACACTTACTAAATAGGAACAAATGCACGGGGAAAATAGCGGTAGTAATCAAAATTTTGCATTCTGGTCAGTATTTTTGATCTAATAGAGACCTGGTTTATGATCCTGTCTGATTCCGAACAAGTTGTGAAGTTACTGAATGAACTAATTTTCTTTGATCATATCTCATCATACAAATATACAGGAAAATGGAGTGAAATTAACTTTAGTGATGTTTCAGTTTTTCTCAGGTGATACAGTTTTAATATTCTCTGACACTTTCTTCTGGGGTTTCATTTGGAGCTGATTTGTGACCAGCTCCCTCTTTGCTATTTATTGCTTACATGATCTGTGAATGGTGTCACTACACTCATTTATGTGGACTAATTTTCTATTTTGAATATTGCCCTCTACTGGCTATGTAAAAAATCAAAATTTCTAAACTACAAAATACACTAAAAATCAGGTCTCTTTATGTAAAGGAGTCTCTGTTAAGTGAGTTTTGCCACTTAACTTTTAAATAGAATGAGAAGACAAACTTGTTGGCTAAGGAAACCATGAAAAATGCCTCAGGATTTTGATGTCTGAAGATTTTTTTTTTTTAAGGCCTAATTTACAAGTCCTTTACTATTGCAAAATACATGAAATGTTTTTCATCTTAGATGTATTGCAGGATTAGCGCTGCTTGATTTCAGGAAAGTAGTTTTGTGGCTCGGAGGTGTTTCAAAGCTACTGTTGAGAGGTGTATATGACCCTCAGCTGCAGTAGATTGAGTAAGTCTTGCTTATGTGCGAATAATGTAATGACTTGAGCTAATAAAAACTGAAAAAGAGGAGATTGTTGTAATTTTTTAAGAAGCAGGTATCTGAAGACACTTAACAACCCGTTTGCCAATGACAAGTAGGAAAGTTTCAGGAAAACAGCATCTATATGATCTAAGCTGCCATTTGGAAGTCTAGTGTTTTTACACTGTACAGGTAATACTCCAGGCATAAACAGTGAGTAGACCAAATACTCTTTAGCAGAGTTACAACTGACCAGCTTCTTTAACCATTGCTGCAGTTACCAAAAACTGACAAAGCTAGGTCACCTTACATTGCTGATGAGAAAGATGGAAGCAGTAGCTGACAGCAAAATCACGAAGAAATTGTATTGAAAAAAAGTATAAGAAACTAGAAGGTGTTCATCATAGTTACAGAGCAGATTTCTTCCTTGACCTCTGATCCTTTATCTCCATCCTGACAGTTTAATGTTTCAGACCCTTCCAAACTGGCCAGGCAAGGTATGTTTTGTAGAAATTGCATCTTCTCCTGTTTAATGCAGTGTGTTTAAAAAATAGCACACATGTATGTGGCATACTATCTTGAAACCTTGGCTCATAGGATCAGTTGTGTGCTAGCTTTAAAAAAAAAAACAACAAACCAAACCCCCCCCCCAAAAAAAAGACCAAAAAGGGAAAACTGTTGGATAATACAGAAATAAAGGGATAAGAAGAAATAGGTGAAAGGAGGAAAATTAGGGTTTTATATTAATCATTAAGCCCAGTGCTCAGTAAATAGAGCAATATTATGTATTTACAAAATGTCACAAGCCCTTTTTAGTAAATATGCCTAATCTTTGGGCATTTAGGTTCTTTTTTGCAACATGTGTAAATAAATATAAATGCAAGTTTGCAAAACTTCAGAAAACTATTTCAGCTAGAGCAGCAACAAGTCAGTCAGTAGGCAGGGAGGTAAAGATGCAACAGTGAAAAAATAGTGAAAACTGCATTGCTGAGCTAAACTTTGGTTGTTTGTGATTATTAATATCTTTTTAATTATCATCTGAATTTAAATGGGTGAATTTATTTGCCCTGGGAAGAAAAAAGCCTTTTCAGAATCAAAAAGGCAGTTTCTTTGTTTATATTCTCACTAATTGTTCTTCATAGTTTTGTCTTCGTTACTTGTAGTTTTCGTGTAAATGGCGACTTCTTTTTTGCGTTCTATTAATGACACAACATTAAAGCTTTTTTTTAGTTTGTTTTAAATCCGACTTGTCTTAGTTGTTTTCATGGGCAGGGAAAATGTAAATAGCAAGTCTTACTCTAGTAAAAAAATCTATTGACTGATTGGAAACATCGGTTTGTTCCTTTCGTCCTTATTCTTTAAAAAAAATAAAAAATTGACAAACTTCTACCTTCAGCAATATCCATATATCAGCAGAAATCCAGAAAGCTTAGATCAAAACATCTCAAGAAATATAAGGTATATCAAAATATACAGGCTTTCTTAGAAGGGTATAGTTCTTACCATTTCTTTTTTTCCTCCAAAATATGCAAATGCTTACCTGTCTCTAAAGAGCTGCTTCTTGTCTGTACTGTCTAAAAGTGGCAGGAATTTAGAGAAGATTTTCCAGGTACAGGGAGTATTACAAAATTCAGATCTTTATCTGAAGCTTTTGGATAGGATTGCATCTGTAATTGTAAATTGAACCTTCCCTTTTCTGATGCACATGTAAACTCCTCATTCTGCCACCAGAACCAGAAGTCCTGAGGCTTTTCCTAAATTTCAGCTCTAAAAGCTTCAGATGCTTCCATTAGCAGGTAAAACACTTGCTTTGTTACTTTGTCACCAGCTTTGTCTGAGTTAAACACTAGAAATCCTGCAATAAGCCTGCAGAACTGAAGAAGGCAGGGCCTGTGTTTGCCAGTAACTGAAAATTGCTTTTACAATAGATAGGCTTCATTATTTGTGAGCTCTGTCTAGATTTTTAACTATGCAGTTCTCTGATTCTTACTGTTTCTGTGTTACTGTCTGCAATGGTATACCGTTAAACCAAGAAAATTGCTGTAAAACCATCTTCTGTCTAAATGACAAATGCGGAATTGAAAGGAGCTAGCCACTTAATGTCCTGCAAAACCAAGTAGGCACTTTTCCCATCTCATTCAAAAGGTATGATTATCATGCTCATGAGCTGTTTCTTCCCTGTTCCCCGAATTGGCATTTAAATACCCTTCAACAGAAGGACTGAAAGTAAAACATTTGCTCTAGTAATAAAACGTGTTAAATGAACAAGCATGCTAATGTCGTTATAGTGATGATGTAGCTCATATGTATAATGTAAATGATCCTCTGCTTTGAAAAATCTAATATGCTTATTTTTTTCACTGTATGAAAATTTTCAGTTTGATATTTGCTCTTTCAAGAATTTATAGGCCCTTTACTGCTTTGCAGTCTTGAGTGCAGTTTTTGCATTTATTGTATTAGAAAGGTTAGCAGTTTCAAAGCTACCTTGTTTTAACATGTTTTGGTCCTGGGCTGTTCACAAGCATGCAATTGCCACCTGGTATGTACCTCTCTAGGACAATTTGGTTATCTTCACTGGCTGGAATCACTGAAAAAGAGTAGGGTGTGTGAGTCACTGAACAGATACATTAGCAGATACTTGGCATCTGTTCACTGTCTTCTGTTCTTGTGGGGCCTCCAAACTTCACCTGTAGTCTGACTGGTGGAACTTTCATAGCAGGTTGAACTATTTCATTAACATCTGTCATCTGGGAAACCTTTCCTGAGGAGCACTACTTCATAGGGATTTTTTCCTTTTTTTTTTTTTTTTCCTTTAATTGCTTGCTGTTACTTATTTTAGTTCTCATTTGTCATGGAAAGATACCCTTGGAACAAAAATTTGCAGGAAGTTTACAGGGACTTGGGACTTACAGAAATATTGGAACTGCAAAGGCAAACTTCAATTTAGGAAGGTACATCATCTTTATGTCAAGAGTAGCAGAGCAAGGGATCTCAAGCCTCATCCAGAGAATTTAGGTGAATGTTTATTAATGACAATTAAAAGCCCTGTAAGGAAAGTATCAGCATGGCTGTTGATAGTCATGATGTCAGACTGTCCAGTATATGAAGACTTTTTTTTTTGTCACAAAACTCTTCTTCCTGGTCTCCAACCCCAGTTATGGCTGATGCTTGGCATCCCAGCCACCTGTATTGCAGTGCTATGGTGTTAGTCCTTAGCAGTTGACTCCTCTGACCAGTACCCCTTTTCCTTACCTGTGCTGCTGTCTTACTGCACTCTGCATAATCTGCTGCCGTTGTGTGCCATATCGCCTTCAAACCCAGATTTCTTTGACAGCTATGCAGATTTCTGAAAGTAGTAGGTTCGGTACAGAATCCACATGTGTTGGCCCAGTTCAGCATTGCACTACCATAGAGCATGCCAATGTGAAGATCTACCTTAGGGCAAATTTAAGTTTACAGTATTTGTCACCAACAAACTAATAGTTAGTTCCTTTCTACTGAAAAGAGTATACTGTGCAAATGTTCTATTAAAAAACAAAAAAAAAAGTTCAATTTATCTCTTCGAAGAGTGACTTTAAACTTAACTGTCATCCAGAGGGAGAAGTATCTTTAAAGACTAATAAATAAAAAGAGGGAGCTTCAAATTACTGTGGTTATCACCGAAAATCTGGGAATAAACCTCGTAACACCAATGTAGTGTTAAAAGGCAGGCATTCTTTATTGCAGCTCTGGATGCACGGGGGATAGCTCCACCCAACATGCATACCAGGCGATCACCAGCACGCAAGTTAAATAGGACCAAAATATACATATTCATCATATTCATCATTATAGCTATACATATTCATACTCTCTAACTTGTGATTGGTCAACTCTTTGCTCGCTTCGATTTAAAGACGCAGTGCCCCTGAAATTCATCGCGCATGCTCGGTGAGTGGGGGTCTATATTCGAGGAGGGGTCTCTAGTAGTCGTCAGTGGTCGCACACCCATGTCCGCTGGTGACCCTCTTCTTGCAGGCACGCGCAGTGTCACTGTTGGCCCGTGCCGTGGGGGCACCTGTCCAAACCAACCTGCTCCGTAAGATTAATATTCCCGGGCCTATTGTTCGGTTGGGTAAGGACTGTCCATAGAGCACAGCAGCGCTGTACCTTGCCATGGTCAGTTAGCTCCAGTACTTATTACTTTGGTTACAAACTGATTATTCCAAAGTTTCTGCCTCACAGTTTCTATCCCACAGTTATATGGTCACTTGCTAGCATAGCGTGAAAGAAGAGGATACTAAATTTCTATACTGTACCTTAATTTTAGATTACCATATCTTCTGCTCCCATTGTTTGGAGACATGATGTTGTGCTATCCTTTCTTAAATCTATACTGCAGTGTAGATAATAGAGAAAATATTTGTTACTAACAAACAAATTAAACGAAGTTAACAAACTGAGAGCAAGAGTGAGCTGTGAACTGAAATGCTTCTGCTTGGCCACAAGATGGTGCAAAATGCACGCCTGTGAAATGACAGTAGTGACTGCTCACCAGCAGTGCAGTTCAATTCAATCAATGCTGAAAGAGTAAAACATGCTGTAAAAGTACTTTTGGGTTCTAAAAACTATTTTGCTGACAGCAGTGGTCTTTAAAGGAACGTGGTTTTGCTGTAATCATGATACTGTCAAGGCAACAGGAGGAAACTTTACAACAAGTTTTGATGTGTGATTTTTCAACTGATAATTTGTTTTATGTAGCTGTTAAAATGGGTGTAGGTAATATCTTATCCAATGTTTGAACCGTAGAAGTCACTCTGAGTTTTCTGTCAAAGGGGTGATTGCAATTCCTCAGTAAAATTTGATGTTGGAGCTGAGGGTGATACCAGACGTGAAGTTTCTTGCCTGGATACTGTTTGTGCAAGATGAGACTTTCCAAGTGACATGTATTGCTGTCCAGTGCAGGGATGACTACTCAGTTCAAAATAATAAACTGTGTGAGGGAGGGTGGATGGAGTAAGGGCAGCCTAAGCAGTTTTGCTCTTAGTGATGAGCAGCGTATATCACAACCTTATTTGGTCAACTTTTGAGTGATTAAGTACAACAAATTGTTAGGAGCTGCTTTAAAAAAAAAAGAAGTGGTGGATCCTCCCAGATCTGTGGACCAGTAGCTGATCCCAGATCCCCTGCTCTCCCCAACTGCTGGCACTTGAACATACAAGCCCACAAGGTTTGCATCCCCGTTGCAGTTGCTGCACAGACCCAACTGAAATGCCTCTATGCAAACGCATGTAGCATGGGGACTAAACAAGAGTTGGAGATGTGCACACGCCTGCAGAGCTATGACCTTTTTGGCATTGTGGAGATGTGGTGGGATGACTGCCGTGACTGGAGTGTTGGGATGGATGGATACAGGCTTTTTAGGAAGGACAGGCAGGGCAAGCGAGGAGGGGGTAGAATAGAATAGAATCATTAAGGTTGGAAGTGTTGCCCTCTGTGTCAATGACCAGCTGGAGTGCATGGAGATTCACCTGGGGATGGATGGGGAGCCAACTGAGAGCCTATGGGTTATGATTAAAGGGAGTGCAGGGGCAA
>VWZZ01002819.1:984-27172 GCA_013399095.1 Psophia crepitans
CTTTGTTAGTTAACACTAGAGGATCTGTGATTGAGATGGCCCTGCCCAATCAAAACTTACATACTGTAGAATGGGATAAAGTCCCTGTAGTACACATAAAGAATATGTTAGAAAAACAGTCTGGGTTACTCCTGCTTCAGGCAAAGGCAAACCCATCTGTGGGATTGCTTTTGCTCAAGGGTCTAGGTGCACTTGGTGGGAGATGTGGAAGGATGGGGAAGTCCAATGTGTACCCCAAGGCGATTTGATTTTGGGTGAGAACAGCAAATAAATTAAATTGTATGCTGTTAACTGCTACCTAATATTGTATATCATCGCTACTATGATTGCTGCAGGCCATAACAATGTTATTACAGTAAAAATCATCTAGACTAATGAAGAATGAACTTTGATGAAGCCGAGCAAGGTGCAGAGGTGATGAAACCAGAACTGGCTTCAGACATGAATACCCAGCAACTGCCTTGCAACTGACATCTTCAGCCCACAGAACGTTGGCATGGGCCACACCAGATACACCAGCTACAAGCTCTAGATGCAGCATGCAACAACCCAACATCACGCACCCTGTGAGACTGTTGTGACAGATGTAGCCCAAAAGTCATGTACTAAATGAACTCAGAGGACATTTTAGAGGGGTAGTCAATAGACTAAGGGAATGCTATCTGGGTGTACATATCAAAAGACCAGAAAAGTGATGGTGATTAGTTGGAATATGTTGGAAATTATAGGACCTGGGCATGAAGTAGATGGTATAGAATAAGGGGTGTATACTGTCCTGATTTCAGCTGAGACAGATTCAATTTTTTTTCTAGTAGCTGGTATAGTGTTGTATTTATCTTTTCCTGTGAGATTTTTTTCCATTGTCCTCCTTGAGGGGGGATGGATGAGCAAGTGAGCAGCTTTGAAGTCCTTGATTAACGGCTGGGGTTAAACCACTACAGTAATTCAGGTAGCTAATTAACTGTTGATCTAGAGAACAAATAGTACAAGTGTTTATAAAACACAGTGTAAATACTCAAAATGGTGTTCTCATTTCTTCAGTCCCAAGATTTCTGATAGACTTCAGTTAATAAGTCTTTATGGAAGAAGTCTTTATGGAATCTTGATAGACTTCAAGATTCTGTGATTCTTCTGTGATTCTGTGATTCTGTGAAGATTCATCATGTGAAGTTGGAAATATTCTTTCTCCTGTGGGTTTTCTGCAGCAAGGCTAGCTGTTTCCATGTGTTTTCTCAAAATCTTCAAACTTTTTCAAAATTGCCTATAGCATGACTTCTCACATCCAGTTTAAATGGGTACTTTTTCACTTGCTGCCTGTTGTAATTTCAAAAAGCAGTATAGGAGGGTAGTATACTAAATTCAGGTATGCAGATTAGCCAGGTTTGCCTCTTATCCTTAAAGGGAAAATATTGTGCACCTGTAATAACATCAGAGACTTTCAAATTAAGCAGCTTGTTCAATTGCCTTAACGTATTCTGACTTACCGTGAAATGAACAGGTTAAGAAAGAAATGATTGTTTCTTTTCTTAAATTCAACTGTCTCCAAAAAACCACCCAACGTAAGGTGCCATAAATGAGGTTCCTGTTAAATCATCAGCAAGATGACTATAATTTCTTTGATCTGGTGTGACTTCAAGAAGGTATCTTGTCACATCAAGAAGGGATACATCAAATTAGAAAACTATCAAGGGGTTTAACCATTCCAAAGGGAAGATATGCAGAGTGGGAATGAGTCACACACAGCATGCTTTACTTCTGCCTTTTGATAGTTTACATTTCACAAAAAAGTAACAGATTCTAGATAATGTAGTTGTCATAGTCTTTATTTTAGAAATTACAATGTAATTGTGGATGACTGTATTCTATAAATCCTGTTTAGGGGAAATCTCAGGAATATGATGCTTTCCCTGACATTATTGAGAAGGGGGTTTCAAATAGATCATTCACCTTGAAGAATGCCTTAGGCTGATCAGAGGAATGCTATAATGATATCCAGTACAAATAGTTGTATTCTTGCCACTACTTTAATAGCAAAGATGAGGTGGGCTTTTAAACATACTGAATTTTAGGGATTTATTTGTCATTCCAGTAAATTTGATCCATCTGAGGCTGCTCAAGGATTAGATCAAGAAAATAATATTACACAATAAAAGTATGCTCAAAAAAAGACAGGAAGTACTTGAAATATATTGAATTTTTAGTTCACACTGTGATTTTGGCCATGGGTTTTCCTACTTTGAATAGTTAGATGCTTGTATTTGTTCTGATTCCAATGTTTTGCTGTCATTGTTTTCTGGTCACAGAATTGTGGAATAGTGTACTTTGGATGGACTTCTGAAGGTCAACCCTTCACTCAAATCTGGGTTTACTTCAAATTTACATGAGGTTGTTCAAGGCTCTAAGTGAGCTTGAGTTTGACTTGTGAAATATTTTCTCTTGTATATAACTGAGAATTCCCGTGCTGCAACTAATGTCTATTGCCTTTTTCTTTGTTAAACTACTAATGTTTCACATCACCACGCTTTTATGGAGAATTCCAAAGATTTCTTAGTTTTCTACTTTTTCCATTTGAATGACATGTGCTTTTCCTGTGATTGTTAGGTACCCACGATATCTAGAGGAAACATTCAGTAATTGTTCAGTAAGTAAGAAAAGGCAACATTTTATCTGTTTTCTTGCTCATCTGGAGGGGGCAGTACTGCAGCAATTCTAGAGTAACAGTCTAGATTTTGTATCACCACTCTTAGAAAAGAAAAAAAATCAAAGGCATTTTTAAAATGGAAATTTAAGTGTTAAGTTCTTACTATTTCCATTAGTATGAACTAAGATAAGCACTTACTTTTTAGCTTTGGAAAATCTATTACATGAAGTATGAGCCTGGGGGGCAGAAGCTCGTTCACATATGTTGTTTTGAAGGCTAGCGGCAGAAGTAGTGAAAGCCAGTGTTTGCAGTATGTTCTATAGTTAATTTGTATTCCTGTCTTTCTTTGTTATTTGTAATAATCAGTTATTGTCTTATCTTGTCTATTTTCTGTTTAATAAATCCACTCACTCTTTTTCATATGTCTCCTATTTTATCAAGAGCTATAATTGATAGGTCTATTATTTGTTACAAGCTCTACTTAGTCTTTTATCGTGACAGAAACCTCAGCTTGTGCATAATTAAGTGAAAGGCATGGTTCTGAATTTCTTTTTTGGTAGAGACTATTCCTGTTACAGAAGTCGCTGAGGATACAGAAATCTTTTTGTGTGCATTACAAAACCAGTGACTATTCTGTCTTTATTGACAGTTTTGGCAATGTTGTATTAGGTTATTCTAGCCTACTTTCTTTTCTTCCCTTCCCTAATCTCTATTTCTGGAAATTTTATCCACACTATAAAATAAAATTTTTTTGTAGTCAGGAAAAGAGGGATAGTCTAGTTTCTTAGACAAAGTGTAGACAGAATTCCTGTTTGTAATTAGAACCTGGAGGTTTCTTCTCATTCTCTAGAGGGTACGATAGGTATGGAATTAAGTTATTGTAGCAAGCGATCTGTGTTTATAAATCCTGTATTTAAGAGAATGCCTGGATCTTTGCATTTGTAATATTTATAAATATGACTTTACAAATGTTCTGCTGAATTTAACTTTCTATAAAAGGAATGGTCTTCATGTGTATTTGTATTAGTATTGTTAGGACGCAGCAGCATTTATGTCCTCCTAAACTATACTTAAACCTTGTAGGCTACAAACATGGGAAGACGTTGTTCTAAGGATGCTTTGACCTAAATAAGACAGGAAAGGGCTGGGGACAAAAGGAAGAAAAATGCATCATCTTGCTTTTGGTGATAATCTCAGTCTTGGAAGCTTTAAAAGAATACCTCATAATAAATAAATGTGTCTGGGCAGAAAGAAATGCAACATACTTTTGAAGGGAAGAATTAATATCTCTTTGCAATGAAAGAATAATTATAGCATTCACATTCCACTCGTTCTCCATTCTAATTTGCTGTTATGTTCTTTTGATTATTATTTTATTTTTTCATATTTCTTATGAGGTTCTGTTCATGCTTTTTGAGACTAAACATGAGATGGGTGAGCTGTAGCCACAGGTGTTATGCGTGCCATTATGTGGACTACTTAATTGCGTAAACAAGTCCTTGACCCTTTAAAGTCTCCCTGTATTCTTCATGTGCTACTCCTGACACATTATAAAGTGTTATTTGATTTAAGATAGCTGAAGAAGAGTGGTAACTGAAGTTAAATAAATACCTACATACATCTATATCTCAGAATACATCATGATTCTGCACAAACCCTTTAAGCACTTGTACTATTCAGAGTGCAAATGCATGCATTAATGCCTAAAGTTCTAACGAAATAACATTTTTATGATCAGGGAGCTTTTGATTGGACTGACTACAGTGGCTTTTCATAGACTTAAAATGAAATTCAAGAGTCACAAATCTGTGTCACAGTTGCTTGGCAATGCACTTAAAAGTATACTAGTAAGAAATATATGTGATCTGCTTCACTGAAAATGTAGCACATTGTTTGAAGTTTACATATAGTTGGCTTTTCATGCTGGAAAATATTATTACAAACACAAGGGGATTATGCCTGTGGTAAGTTAATATTCACTGGTGATCGAAGGACTAAAAAGCTGGTATCACAGCGTATCTTCTTGTAGGCATAATCTTTTCAAAAATTAGACTTTGTCTTTTCCCTTGGCAGGTGACTTGCATTATTTCAGTGTATGTTTATCTGCAAGCTTGGAAGATAATATTCAAATCAGCTTGGAATGATAACAGGTAAGTCTATTAACTGACTTACCAACTTAAAAAATTTTTACTTTTCTGACCCAATTCCCCAGTAGATTCTGTGCTTGCCATTGTGATAAAACAGTGATAGAAACTTCCTTATTGATACCAAACACATTTTAAAAACAAGCTTACTGAAAACAGTCCTGTGGTTTTTATTCATCTGGTAACTTAAAACTTATGTAATTATTCTAAATTTTTTTCCTGTTCATGTTAAGTTTCCTTGGCTTGAGAACTAGAGCTTATATGAAGCAAGAAAATAGGAACTTTTTTCTCCTGCTAGAATTTTCTGAGACCTTACTTCTGTAGTAATGTTCTCTTGTAGACAGAGGGTTCTACATTTCCTGATAGCAAACAAGTTTCAATACTGATATTCTGAAATAAAAGTAAAACCATGACAAGTTATTCATGATGCCACACATGCAAAAATATATTCCCACATTCCCCAGGCCCAACAAATTTCATGTACATGTAACTCCTGAGGATAGAATAAAACTTTATATGCTTCTGAAAAAGTTTTCTTCTAGTCTGACTTAGAAACTCATCCCTGAGCTTATAATTGCTGTTTTATACTGGTCTACATAAAAAAGTACGGAAAAAACAATCCAGTGCTCAAGGGAGTAGATAGATAGATACATAGACAGATAAAATAGAAGCTTGAGATACTAAGAAAACTGGAGAGTTAGGAGCGTACTTGTCTGCTTCTGGGGCTTGCCTCTTTAGAGGATTCTACATGAATCATTACTGAACTACTCCTGCATCTTTCATTTAGGAAGAACTTATGGTAAATTATTTTGATGATATTGGATATATATGTGAAAATGGTGATCTTGGGAGGAGTCAAAATGCTGGATACTATCTCAAGAAATAAACACAATCTGGACCTAAAAAGCTCAAATTAATTTATAGTTTTGCTTTCTTCATTTGCCTTCAAGATGACTGATGCTGTAGAGCAATTAAGTTTACCTTAATATAAATACTAAAATGTATTAGCATTATGTATACATGTTCATAGATTAATTTATTAATCTTGGTCTATATGGATGTGTTTTTAGTTGGCCAATAATTCTTGGGAGAAAAAAGTTCCTACCAGTAGAGTGCTCCCCAAGCCATCGGAAGTCAAGACGGTAGGATGAGCGCACTTTGGAGCCTGTTCCATCAAATGAACACTGGCTTAATTAGGTTTGAAAGGTATCTCAAATGTCTAATGTTTCGCATTATTTCTTGCTTTGCCTTTTTCACAATCCATGATACTATGACTTTCTTAATGACCGTGTTGCTTATTAACAGCAGTTATTTTGTAATAAGTTTATTTGAAAATGGAAAATGTAGCAGATTGTCCACTTGATGGTTCTGGGCTACAAAATATGAGATGATCTCTTCAGAAAGGAGAATTTGAAAAGGATTTTTTAAGAGTTTTATCCCACTACTTGCACTTTCTGATCTGTGGATTATGGTAAAAGCAGATTTTCAGTTGTGCCTCCATATCTTATCTTTATACATAGAGCAATGGAGTCCTATTTCTTGGGAGTATCCAGACAGTCATAGTTTTACATACTTTTTCAAAGACTTGCCGTAGATTAGGAAAACTGCCTGGGGGCAAGTACTCCCTTCCTTTTTCTCATGGCTTTATTGAATCTAGCCATTCTGATCTGTTTCCACGTGTGCTTTTCACTAGTGTCTTCCTGAATATTGCTAACGAAATACTTCCAGTGACAAAAATATAAAGACAGAATCACCTTTTTTAAGAAGCTTTATTTTCTAATCTAAAGTTCAAGTTATTTTCTCTGTTACACGATTTCTGATTTGCCTCACTTAATTGTACTGGTTTAGTGGCAACTTGTTACTGAAGCTGAAGTGATTCAGTGAAATCAAGAGGAGAGAAAATGACTTCCTGAGGATTATATGTTTTTCACCTATGAAGCATGGACGTAGTCCCCAAGTTAGCCTAAAGCCTTTATTTCAGTGATTTGCTACTTTCTAGTAAGATGATTGCAAAATCCAAATCCAGCAAAATCCAGCCCAGCTCAGTCTTATCTAAAGTAAATTTTCTGACAGTGCATCTCCTTGGATTGTACCTGAAAATCTATCCAGACAGGTTGAACTGACAACTTGGTATCAGGTTTTGAGTGTGGGTACTCTCTGTCAGCAGCATGCTTATGCTCAGTCTCAGTCACTTTTGATACTTCCAGCCCTGTAGAAAGGCCGAAATAAATTATCAGGTTAGAGCTACAAAGAATTAACTGACTCTGGTCATGACTTATTTCATATTTACAAAAGTAAAGACAGAACTAATACATTAGTATTTCCCCATTTTTCTGAAATATTTTTTCCATCTTACTGTCTCAGCTTTGACTTTCTGGTTTCCAGTCTGCCTGCACATAGTAGATATGCAGAACAGGACTTGAGTGTGAACTGTATCCTAGTGCAAATGCCTACTTATGTTTGTCCTGTAATGCTAAGGGAAACATCATTACTAATAGTATAATAGTGTATGGAATCAAAGTATAATTCATGTTACAGCTCACAGTTACATCAATGGGAGATGTAACAGAACAGAATAGAATAGAATCATTAAGGTTGGAAGTGACCTCAAGGATCATCTAGTCCAGAGAGACTGTAATATTTATGATTGTGGGAAAAAAACCACCTTTACATTGGGTTTTTTTTTTTTTTAAATAATTATTTTAAGGTTTGGGTTTTTTTTTAATTTTCCCCGGAGTTCATTTTATTTAAGAATTGATCACTCACACATCTCCTGCTAATGCATTTCCTTCTGTGCACTAATTGGCTTAGTCCTAGTCAGAGTCATGTGTGAATGATACTAATTTCTTAGGTGCTGCTGCACCTATTTTACAAAGGAGAGTATGATGATCTCTAGTGGTCTTTCTTTTTCCTTTTTAATGTAAATGCAGTTTCTTTTCCTTGGTTTTGTAGTGGTCCATGCATTTCACTTCTTCCCTCTGTAAGGTTCAAAAACGTTTGCTAGCTTGTCACTTGCATCAGGTAGCAGCTGGCACTGTTGATGTGTTCTCCCAAATGTGTACAGCAAGGATGTGACTAAAATGTGATAGCTCTGCTCTCTGGCTGCTCTGCTTTTACATTTTTGTAAAAAAATTTGGGGTTATTTTTAACCCAGGCATGCTAAGCCTAGGCACCTTCAAATAAGTTGTCTTTGGTAGTTAAACAACTGAATAACACACTAGCATTTGAGTATGGTGCTTAGTGATTTGTTTTCTTCTTGAAAATTCTTAATTTTCATATATCATCTTGTTCTTTTTCACTGAAACTAAAGTTGTGAAGAGACTTCTTCAATCTCATTGATGTGTTTATACATGCTTGGCTTTTTCTTCTATTCTTGACATAACAAATGGTTTATTAGCTCAGTTTTGTGGATTTCTTTTTTAAAAAATGTTTCAAGGTATCTGAAAAATAATTCTGAATTTTGTGACAGTCCTTTGAGATCTCTAATTCATTCCACAGCAGAAAGTCTGAATTCTGAAAGTTTGAGTGCATTTCTGCATTTCCAAAACTGAGCTGCAGTATCTGTGTATGGCTTGGGAGAAGTTTAAAAAGTCTAGGCCAGAGAAAAGCATGCT
This sequence comes from Psophia crepitans, assembly GCA_013399095.1. Taxonomy (NCBI): domain Eukaryota; kingdom Metazoa; phylum Chordata; class Aves; order Gruiformes; family Psophiidae; genus Psophia; species Psophia crepitans. Next base: position 9,384 of record VWZZ01002819.1, read on the forward strand.
GCACACAAAGAATAAGAGGTTCTGACATAATTCCCCTTGAACTCCCAGCTGCATCCATAGGTTTCAAGAGAATTTCAGCATTTTAGCTAGGACTAATGCAGTCCGAGTTCATAAACAGCAAAGTAATCTACAGCTCCTACATGTTTGTTATGAGGGAAAGTATTGTGCATCTGTAATATACAAATTCAGCAAGATTTACACTTAGTGACCCACTCTGCAAATCCCTTCACTTCATGTTCTTTCTCTTCCCAGGTTCCTTTTTTTTTTTTTTTTTTTCCCTAGGCCCTTCCCATTTGAATGGATTTTGCCAATTAACTTTATGAGCATTCTTAGGGGATTTTTGATTTGTACTTTTTTCCCCCAGCTAAGTTCATACATAGTGCTGTGAGCCAGTCTTCAAAGCTACTCAACACTGAGAGTTCCTTGTATAGCAGGGAAACAACTGGGGAGTTAGCACCCTTTGAAAACGTGGCTGTATGTTTATCTCTTCTATTTGATCAGAAGGCTTTTTATGTCAGGATTACACTGATATCGACTGGTAACATTAGCTTGGCTCTGAATGCAGCATAACTCAATTAGCCAAATTTTACTTCCCTAGGCCTGCCTGATGCCTTTCTTCTCTGTGTTTTCTCTGGATCAAACTCTTCTCTTGAAGTGAGCGAGCTAAAAAGCTGAGCTAGCTAAATCTCCTCAGTAGTTTCAATCAGGATTTGAATATGATTCACAGGACCTGGCAAAATGAAAAACAAACAAATAGATCAGCTTTTCCTGAAATAATGTGACTGAGTGACTTGCTTCATTTCTCACAAAGAAGGTGCAGAGATAAAGGAGAACTTAGGCCAACAGTAAGTTCAAAATCTGAATTGTGTATAAGTAATAAGAAAAAAAAATCTGCTAACCCTTTTCCTTCCAAGAACTGACTGAGGAGGATATCCTCATTTATACAGCAAGAAGACCAATATTGAGTAACAAAATCATTTAATACTAAATTACAAGGAGTTTCTCTGTTTTGCTTTCTTTTTCAGCTATATTTTTTATGATAAAAGGTCTGGAGCATCTTCCCTGTGAGGAGAGGCTGAGCGACTTGGGTCTCTTCAGCCTGGAGGAGAGAAGGCTGAGAGGGGATCTGATCAGTGTTTATAAATATCTTAACTGGGGGGAGGGCGCACAATTAGACAAGGCCAAACTCTTTTCAGTCGTGGGTAGTGAGAGAACAAGGAGCAATTGCCAAAAACTAGAACACAGAAGTTCAACTCAAACAGGAGAAAGAACTTCTTCATGGTGAGAGTGATGGAATGCTGGCACAGGCTGCCCAGAGAGGTTGTGGAGTCTCCTTCTTTGGAGATATTCAAGACCCATCTGGATGACTCCCTGTGCGGCCCAGTGTAGGGCACCTGCTTTGGCAGGGGGGTTGGACTCGATGATCACTAGAGGTCCTTTCCAACCCCTACCAACCTGTGTTTCTGTGATTTGTGCATATCCTAGTTGGTCTGTACATTTGTCCTTAGATATTCTTACACACAGAGGTAACACATTTTCAGAAACCTGTTTAAAATCTGTTTTCTTGAGTTGCTACATTCTCCTTTCCGTAGAATAGAGTGTATTCCCGGGGCTGACTGGCATCCTGGATTGCTCATCAGAGAGTGAGAGAGAGAGAACCTCTACAACATCAAAATGCAACTTTTTGCCAACTTTCTAAAAAAATTTGCGGATCAGAAATATGCCTTCTAACCCTTCTGGGGCTTCTTTCAGTGCAGAAGCCCACTGGGGAAGTACAGTCTCCTGCAAAATAATGCTCAAGGTGACAAAGCAAAACAGCTCCTCTGCCAGGTGTGGTGGATATGAACAGGTCCCAGAAATGCCTGTTTTCTCTAGCAGTCCCTTTGACTGGCAGGAGTGACAAATCCTCTCATTTCTCCAACACTGGCTAGGTAAATGAACATGCAGCTTTGGGACTGTAGCTAAAGGAATGAATCAAAAATCTGTCCTGTGCCATGTATGCCTTCCTCTTTGTCCTCAAATCTCACTGGAAGTTCTGTTCTTGTCTTAGAATTGGTTAGTTTTACCTGTATGATCCTTTGGCAAGATCGAGGAGGAACCACATTCATATTTTGCTGCTAGTTTTTAAAACAGCTAGCCAAACAATATTAAAAGTTCTGCTACAAAGAAGATATATCTAAAATGGCCAAACTGAGGAGTGGTCTGTTGCAGGAATCAGCAGATATACAGGAGCTAAGGAGTTGAGAAAGTGGAATTGTACTCTGATGAGCACCTTCTGTGTTGGTTGAGTAGGCAGAGAGGTTCTGTCTGGGAAAAGGGCCGGTGAGCTGCTCCTGGGTGACTCCAGACTTCATAGGCCCAAGTGCACACTGGTCTCCTGATCCTTCGCTGCTCCTGCCACAGCTAACACCCATGTTATCACAGTGCCCTCTCTTTTCCTCTGAATTTCCTCCTTATCAGCATGCCAGGTATGTCCTACTGGGAGCATGTACATGCCCATGCAGGAGCTGCAAATTAAGAGGGAAAGCATTAGGGTCTCCAGACCCTCTGTAAGATCCAGGCGGATATGAACTTGAACAAGCTTTACATTGTCTTATGTGAAATTACTCATAAGCAGTGTATTAAAAAATATATATATAAATAAATGAATAAAAGTTGAAGCTTTCTTCCTTATTTCCCCTCCTTGCCCCTTCTCCCCAGATCTAAGATGAAGAATCAGCAAAGAGAACGATGGTAGCCTTAGGCAAAGTGCTGTGGAGATGAGACTGTAAAGGAAGAAAAGAGAAGGCTGAAAACTTTCAGCACAGCCTGTCTGCCTTGGGCACTGAATATGAGCCAAGCAGGTCTGGAAAGACTTCATCAGTGACTAACGATTATGTTCTTCTCTGCAAACCTTTTGTAGTAGCTGCTGCAAATTAAGTTTTGATAGTTAAATAAGCACATGGGGCAACTGAATATGCTTTTTGATATCTCTTGTGTATATACACTGCCTGTATTTTTCCACGGGTCGCTTGCCTGTACTGTATTATAGCAGTGGACAGGTTCAGCGTAGCTATTAGCAGTGGCCATGTGGGAGCTAATATAACCCAACCCTTAGATACATTTTTCTCTTTAAAGAGACCTCATAGGCAGGCAAGCCTCAGGCTGAGCTGTGAAAGCATTTTAAGTGACTGAAGTAAGAAGTATTTCATACTAATGCTATCGTAATAAAATAATTATATCTAGTATTGGTTGGCTTAGACTGCTGACTAAAACCGCTGCATCAAAATGCTGTGATACCAGTATATCAAACAATACTTCCTTTGAAATAAGCATACTTTGAAGCTTCTGGACCATGTTCACAGGCAAAACATTTACTGCAGTATGGTAGAAGAGGATGAGTGTGATTTAGGGTGTCTGTTTAAACGCGGCTAATGTTGCTTAATATTAGATTTCTTAGTGTGTCAGTGAGGCAACAAATGTACCCCAGTTCTTCCAGGATGGAGATGTGCAGAAAGTAACAATGCACTGAAAGTCTCTGAAACCTTTCTTTCAGGTTTGAATGGGCTAAAAGGGTGAGTTACAGAATGCCTTCCCCCTCCTTTTCTTTTTTCTTGACAATAGTGCTGTATAATTACAATACGGACCTTCTGGAAAGTTTTTCTCTTTTGTGCCAGATGCACATACCTCAACACTATGCTATTATGTAAGCATAGAACCTCTACTGTAATCTTTTCTGCTTTAAGTATGTCTGTCTCAACAAGACACCAAAAAAGTAGGGTAAGAAAATAATACATAGCTAATCATATGATATGGTAAGATAAAAATTATCTACTTCTTTATAGACATAAGAATTATTTTTGGGGGGGACCTGTGTTGTACGTCTAGTAAGAAACAAGATTTTTAAAGGCAACATATTTAGTCTAGTAATATTGTACAATAATAAGTCATTGAATGTTATTTGGGTATTGTTAAAAAGGTAACAAAAAGGCAAATAAAGCACAGAATCACCATAAACTCATTAAAAACATAAATATTCAAATGTTTCTTTTCACCTGATTGTACCTGAAGAATCATAAATTCCTAAAAACAAGCACTCCTCTGCCAATTATTTTTGAAATAATTTTTGTTACCTTGTCTTTCAAATTTACTCATTAGGTAGCCTAAAGTATGTAAGTGCATACTTCCCGAAGTATATAAGTAAACTGATCCTGTTTCTTGTTTCTTATTTTTGTTTCTTCGTACTTGCAAGTGCTTTTACTAGAATAGGGAAGGGAAACGTGTATTTTATACAGTGATAAAATGATCTGGTAGATTCTCGAATCAATACATGTGCAAATCAGAACTGCTTGGAATAATTTCAACTACTTTTAGAATTGCATCAGGGAGAACAACATAAAGGAACTCACCCATAGTCACTGCACTGATTAGGAAATGTCTCAGAAAACTCCCCAGTGAAATGTAAATGAGATTCATAAGTCAGTATAAGAGATGCATCAGAACCAGATCTAAGATCTGCTTCCTAGAGACATCTTGACATGCTAATGTTGACTTCCCTCTTTAACTTCTTTCATTATAAGTTCACAAATATCAAGTCTATTGTATACTATGAATATGGAACGTGAAACTATGACTGTTTCAATTTAAAGCAGTAAAAACCACACAACAAAGCAAATTATTATACGGCTAGTAATTGCCATGTAGCATGTTGATGAATATAAAAGTATGACATGTTTCTTTCTTTTCCTTCTAAGAAAAAACTACTGTGTTTTAAACATATCTTTTATTAATAATATCTAAATGTATTGTGTTGGTTTCCAACTTAAGTTATAGATGACTGCTGGAAATGTCACATGAGGCTATGGATAATAACCGGGGTTCTGCTGTAGGCTCACATAAAATATTAACAAGGCACTTGTATGTCTCAATCCCTTTTCTTCCTTAGCAAAGAGACAGTAACATTTCTCAGCTTATCAAGATTTAACAGTCAGCTGGTGAGATGGATGCCTGAGCTAGTTATTAGAAAAACATTTTTGCTTTCACACTCCTATCACCAGGTAACATACTGACAACAGCAGACATATAGTTAGGCAGATGTAGGTTTTTTTCTGAAGTTGGATTTGGGATTAGTGCAGATCATGTGTTTGTAGAATCTCCATGATCTTGCTTTCTAATGGTTTACTCTAATATCCATATCTAAAGGAATAGCAGAGAGGGATTTCTAGTACAGTACCAGATTGTTGATCCTACTGCAAGTACCTCAAAGAAGTAGTGAGGTAAAGTGGTTTTATTTCTCTCTGTGCTTGTTGCAAGGACTTGACAAATTCTAGGCTAGAATACAGGCGAAACAGGTTCACACTGATAAAACTTGTTTTGGGCCAGGTGCTAGAACTAAACATAGATTACATAGACTGTCATTAATTGGTTAGAGTGAAAGGCCATGAACCTTACAACCTATTCTGTACAACAGCATTTTTTGTGAGAGTGTGAAAATAATTTGTCATATTTTAAAAGAATCTTTGAGGTCTTTACTTTCATATCATGGTAGAATAAGGGTATTTTAAAGTATTGACTCATTTTAGGAAAAAAAATTCCAGCCCACCTCTAGATGCAACATCAGATAAGGCCTCTGGGCTCTGGACGCTATCTTAAAATACATTTCATTCTCCTGACAGAAAAATATAAGACAGTTTTAAAATTTCTTTCTATTTGGGGAAACAACAGAGTAGTAGAATTTCTTTGTGAACAGTAATGTCTTTTGTGGATTATCATATCTGATTACAATATTTACTGCCTAATTTATATAAAGCTAACTACTGCAAAGTGAGAAGGGAGACAGTATTTATTTTGCTACCCACAGGAGATTTAATGATAATTGGATCATCTTCAGTTCAATGACACATCTCCAAAGTAAACCAAGTAAGGGAATTTCAGTCTCTTTAAAAATCATTTCCATGATGAAAGCTTATAAAGTAACTCTTTAAACTAACTGAATATTAGCTTGAGTTTTCACTCAAAATGTTGCACTGACATGAAATCCCCTTAATCAAGTACATGTAAAAAGAAGATAGCTATTTAAATAAGTAAATTGCAAATAAAAGTATATTCTAAGAGTTTCTGTTTAACAGGTCATCACTGATTCTCTTTCACTTGCCTTAATTTTAGACTGGATCTGTTCTTCTGTTCTTTGGTTCCTCCTGACTTAAACCGATGTGTTGTCAAAGGAGAACTGGAGCCAGTTTCTCTGGGTTGACAACCACTTGGAATGGCTAGGGAACCAATTCTTAAATTTACTTTCATCTTTAGTGAGGTGCTTATATTTAATGTAGGGGTATTTCAGTTAATTATTTTGCAATTAAAAATACAAAAACATTTACATAAAGCATTTTCTAATTATAAAATACTCTATAGAATGAGATTTATGCAAATATTAGCTTACTGAAAATGTTAGCAAGACTGCCATTTTAGAGTATCTTAAAGCTCAGTTTTGTAGTTAGTCTGGCAATGAAAAACAGTAAGTGTATAACATACACTTTAGAAACACTTTCTTAAAATGCCACAGGAGCATGAAACACTACAGAGCAAAGGCTGATACTTCCTTTTATGCTTATGACTCTACACATAGCTTTATTGACTTCCAAGCACTTAGCGTGAGGTTATCAGGATCTGGCTGCATAGGTCTAGAATGTGATGAAATTATAGGAGCTTGAGTTCCTCTTCGTCTTGTCTATTAAATCTGCAAGAGCTATGCAAGTCCTCAGTGGCTAAAATGCTGCTGACCACCCTTTTGCTTCTTCTCACTTTGCCTAGGTGGAGAAGTTGAGATGGGATGACAGATGGTGGAAGAGTTCTGTGTGAATAAATGTTGGCTCTACTTTGATATACCAGAGGTATTTCGAAGTTGTAACTTAGAGCCAAGCATTCTTCTCCAATTCCAATTTTCTTCCTCCCTCTTCGTGGTCATATCCCCCAGCTTGACAGTCAAATTTGCCTGTACTTTGGAACGAAGCTAAGAGGTAATTTTAGAGTAGGCTAGTGTAATAAAATGTGTGCGAATAACAAAATTGGAATGAAGACTTTAGATGAAAATCCCTGATTCATGTTCTTAAGTGGTATGAGGCTGAAGGTTAAAAAGAGTATTGTCTTCACAAAAACCTGCAATAAAACTGCATGTGTTTCACTGAGGCTGGGATTTCATACTATATATCTGCACTTCAGTGCTGAATCTTGTATCTGGATTGCACTATTTTCATTACTTTTCATATAACTAAGCTGAAAGAGTATTGTTTCTCTCAAGGTTTCATCTGAAAACTTGTTGAAAAGAACTCACGTTGTGGATATGTTGTAGCTTGTTGATACTCTAATGCTATCCAGATTGGCTACTATACATTTTATTTGAACATGTTTTCCTTCCTGTTTAGAATCATAGATTCATAGTATCATAGAATCATAGGATGGTTTGGGTTGGAAGGGACCTCAAAGATCATCTAGTTCCATCTCCCCCACCATGGCAGGGACATCCTTCACTAGCCCAGGTTGCCCAAAGCCCCATCCAACCTGGCCTTCAACACTTTCAGGCATGGGTCCTCCACAACTTCTCTGGGTAGCCTGTTCCAGTACTTCACCACCCTCACAGTAAAGAATTTGTTCCTAATATCTAATCTAAATCTTCCCTCTTTTGGTTTAACCCCATAACCACTTGTTCTGTCACTGCACTTCCTGATAAACAGTCTCTTGTCAGTTTTTCTGTAGATCCTCTTTGGTACCTATGGTTTCTATCTACTTGCTGCTTTGATTTGTCTTTAATGTGCAAATTTTACCGTGCAAGTAATAAATTTCTCCTTATAGCATGTCAATGAGATCCTTTGAAAAGTCTGTTGGTTTTAGGACTCCAAGAAATAGTCAGTTTAAGCTGTTAACAGAAATAATTAATAAAGGAGATAACACTGGGAGTAGAGAAATTAAGTTCCAATAAAATTAGGTTAAAGATGTGAGAAGAAAAAAAGAGAATTAAATAGAGAAATGAAATCCATAGTCTAGGTAGGTGACCTCCTAATATGTGCTACATGATGTAGTAAGTACACAGGTGTTCAAATGATTGACATAGCATACAGGAGAGTAAGAATAATGTAATGATTAAACAAATCAAAACTCATGTTAGCTAGAGTTTGGATTGTTATATATTATCTTCTCAATTGCTGGGAGGGCTGGACAATATTATGTGGAGAAAAGGACATGGTCAAGTTTGTATTGGTTTAAACAACATAATATTTATTCACTTGATATTCATCTGTCTGAGCTCTGCTAATGCTGAGTTAACTTAATGTCCCTGTGGACAGCAACAAATCAAATGGGCTATTCATTTTACTTTAATATTAGTCAAATACACCCTTTAAAATCTTTTCACCCTGGTGTTCTGATCATTGTCATAGGTGACAAAAATAGTGAATTTTAAATACTGGGAGAAGTGAAATTCCTTGCTTTTATTTAGGTAAAGTCTTTCATTGCAAGTTAGCACCACATATGGATGTTTACTACTTAAGTTTGCTTAGAATATAATCTATTGCTTGTTATCATTCCCCCAAAGATAATGACTATCGTTTCATTACTAATGAATATGTACGTATTATGAATAAAATGCCCACATACTGAATTACTCAAATGTAGTTCTCTGTTTCTGGATCCAAATGTTTTCTGACTAAATAAAAATCCTTTTTAATAGATTTTGCTAGGTAAGGTAGCACCTTTGTAGAAAGGTCTTTGAGTATACAAGATTTCTTTTTAAAAATATAATCGTATTGTGAGATTTTTGAGTTGAATAAGTTTTTTCTCTCCCAAAAGATTAACTGAACTTGGAGTTTAGGATTTACTTTTGTTCGTTGGCAGGGATACACTTTTTCCTGCAATTATGTAGTTCCAAGATGTATTCTGGAATTAAAGGGCATTAAACACATAATGTACTCCATGATATGTGTAGTTTAGTAGAACCGAGCTTCTGGAACAATGTCACCTTGGTTACAAGAATAGCTTGAAAATGTGAATTCTGAATGTTCAAAAGTCAGAAGGCCTTTAAGGAAGACCAAGACATCCTTGTGAAATTTGAAACAAAATGTTTGTTTTAAAGTGCGTACCAGTACAAAGGAATATAGTCATTCTCTGACACACTTAATTTGATTTTTGTCTTGGAGAGATCAAGTAGGTTTGGCTGATTTATGCTATGGAAGACAGTGTTAAAGTGTAGGACAAATATGGACCCTTGAAAGGAAGTGAAGTACAATGCTGGAGGATGCTTCATCTTGAATCTCCTCCCATCCCTTTACCTTGTTTAACAGCAGACAAGTTGGAAAGCTTTAGTCTTCTAATTGAATGTACACACTGTAAATTCCTTATGACAGGAATCCTGTCTGTTTCTGTAAAATATTCTGCACAGCAGTGAGTCTGTACTATCTAAACAGCAATAGAGCCTGTAGAAGTAACTAGAAAACCCTTTTTTTTTTTTTTAGAATCCATCAAGGGAATCTGATGAAAATGAGAAGAAAATGGCATGGCAGCTGAGAGCGCATTTGATGTATCACTGTTAAGTGAGGAACCTGCCAAACCATTTCAGGCAGTGGAATAGAAGGGATAAGGAAGCCCTAAAGATGTAGCCTTGCTTTTAAGAAGGGTGGAAGCTGTACCACAGCAGTCTGGTTCTCCAAATTGTGAGAAACACCATACAGTTGCAAAGCTTCCTGTGTGTCAGGCAGTGAAGCAGGCTTATCTACCTAAGAGCCATTGAACTCCGGTGTGGGAGAGAGGTACTAGCTCTGTCAGGAAAAGGATATCAAAAACAATGCATCTCTGCTCTTTGGAGCGGTATATAGATCAAATCATCAAGACATATCTGGACTTGTAGAATCAAATATGGGATGAGAAACTGTTCCTCTTATGTTGGACAGTACTGTAATTTCATAATGAATTTCAGCTCTGGAAAAGGAGAAAAAGGAGGCAAAAGGAGCCTAAATCCTTTGGACCTGGGAGAGCCAGAGCTGTGTGTACCCTGCTTATCAAAGTTTTCATGAGATTTTCTGAATAAAATGTGTATCAGAAGACCCAATGAGAAGACAATTCAAGGGTTGACATTCTCCTTGTTATAGTCCAGCTGTAGCACCTTGTAAGACTCCTGGCAATACTGAAAACTTTTCCCAGTTTTCAGAATCTTCCAACAGCCAACAAGAGTGGGTTTGTGCATCAGAATGGCACAAGAACAAAAGATTCTCATCTACCTTTTTACTAATAGGCAAAATGTGAAGTAGACTAGGTCTTGTGAGGAGTTCCATTCCCTACTGACCTTGTTAGAGTTCTGCATCTAATTGCAGAACTAATGGCTAAAATTCACATAGACTGACTTTGCAACTTTAAGAACAATAGTAATTTCACTTTTGAGTTTCTGTAGAAGAGCCTGACCCTTCTTAATTAACTCAGATGTTTTGCTGTGGTTTTTTTTTTTTTTTATGGGACAGATTCAAGCTCAGAAAGACTAGCTGGAGGTGATTGAATTGCCGCCCCTGGAGACATTCAAAAAACGTGTAGACGTGGCACTCCAGGACATGATCCAGTAGGCATGGTGGTGTTAGGTTGACGGTTGGACTTGATGATCTCGGAGGTCCTTTCCAACCCTGGTGATTCTATGATTCTATGATTTTCCTATGCTTTTGATAAACATTTTAAAGAAATTAGATTTCTGCATACATCAGTTCTTTAAAATATAACCTCAATAATATTAAAGATACAGTCTACACTAAAGAAAATCAATAATAGTCATTTAAGAACATTATCTACATTTTTTCTTTCTCTGACATGCATACATTTCAATTAAAAATGTATGATATTTATACTATAGAAGAAGACTAATTGAAGGAACTATTAACGTGTGCATAAAGTATGATAAGAAGTTTCATTAGACAAAGTAGTGTAGCAAGGGAGGAAAAGGCATTGTCAAATGATACCTTGGTAACCAGAATTTTGCAGTTCTAAGCTCAAGGAGGAACTAAGGGAATTTTTTTATACGTGTGTGTGTGTGCTGGTTTTGGCTGGGATAGTGTTAATTTTCCTACTAGTAGCTAGCTTGGGGCTATGTTTTGGATTTATGCTGAAAAAGGTGTTGATAATTCAGAGATGTTTTTGTTACTGCTGAGCTGTGCTTACACAGAGTAAAGGCCATTTCTGCTCGTCACACCACCCCTCCAGTGAGTAGGCTGGGGGTGCATAAAGAATTAAGAGGAGACACAGCTGGGACAGATGACCCCAACAGATCAAAGGGATATTTTATATAGTATGACATCATGCTTAGTATATAAAGGTGGGGAAAGAAGAAGGAAGGGGGAGACATTTGGAATGATGATGTTTGTCTTCTCTTCCCAAGTGACAGTTACAACCTTCCTGGAGATGGCTGAACCCCTACCTGCCGATGGAAAGTGGTGAATGAATTCCTTGTTTTGCTTTGCTTGCATGCATGGCTTTTGCTTTAGCTATTAAACTGTCTTTATCTCCACCCACAAGTTTCCTCACTTTTACTTTTCCTAGGGAAGACTAGAAAGAAACCTACATACCCTTTACTACCCACAGTTTTTGGGAGAAGTAGAAAGGATGAATAGAACATTAAAAGAAAGAATAGCAAAAGTATGTGCACACACTGGTTTAAATTGGCCAGAAGCATTAAACTCAGTCCTATGGGATGTTTGAAACAGTCCACGACAACCCATAGGACTAACAACAGCAGAGATTCTTTTTGGGAGGCAACTAGTTATACCAGGAACTTACATTCCAGCTAAGACCAGCCTATTGAATGGAGGTGAACGCTTGATCCAGTACATTTTGTACGTGCAGAAGGTATTTAAAGTTAAAAGGAAATATGTCCAGTGGTACCAGCCCACACCACCTGAAATATAGGTACATGATATACAGCCAGGAGATGAGATCTTTATTAAGGTGTTTTCCCAAAAATAAAAATTGGAACCCAAATGAGAGGGACCACGCACTGTTTTATTTTGTTCTTACTTTGCTGTTAAAGTTTTAGGGAAAGAAAATCAGATATAGTTTTGGGCCTCTCAATACAAGAAGGACATTGAGGTGCTGGAGTGTGTCCAGAGAAGGGCAACAAAACTGGTGAAGGGACTGGAAAACAAGTCTTATGAGGAGTGGCTGAGGGAACTGGGCTTGTTTAGTCTGGAGGGGTGACCTGATTGCTCTCTACAACTCCCTGAAAGCAGGTTGTAGTGAGGAGGGTGTCAGTCTCTTCTCCCAAGTAACAAGCGACAGGACGAGAGGGAATGTCCTCAGGTTTCATCAGGGGTGGTTTAGGTTGGATATTAGGAAAAATTTCTTCAGGGAAAGAGTAGTGAGGTATTGGAATAGACTGCCCAGAGAGGTGGTTGAATCACTGTCCCTGGAGACATTAAAAAAATGTGTAGTTGTGGCACTCCAAGACATGATCTAGTAGGCATGGTGGTGTTAGGTTGACAGTTAGACTTGATGATCTTGGAGGTCCTTTCCAACCTTAGTGATTCTATGATTCTAAGATTCTCATGTCAAGCAAGTGATGGATAGCCAAACTGTCTGACAGATGATAGCTTCCTGAAAATATAATTGGGTGACTTGAAAGAATTCAAAACTTTGTTCAGCATGTTAGCAGGGATAATAAAATAAAATATTTTTTTTAATAAAAACAAAGAGAGGAGTTTTTGAGGGATATCAATTGTTAAGTGTAAATAAGTGTCGTGGTTTTACCCCAGCCGGCAGCTGAGCACCACGCAGCCACTCGTTTTCCCCGCAGTGGGGAGGGGGAAAGGGAAAGGGGAAAAAGGAAAAAAAACAGACTCCCCTGAGCTGTGATAACGACAGATGACAGTTTACTGAAACAGCAAGGGAGTAAAAGGAAAAAGGGAAAAAAAAAACCAAACTGGTGATACACAATACCGTACAACTCAGACCACACGCTCAGACCCGTTCCGAAGCTGGACCGTCCCGGAGCCGCGCCGCCTTGAGAGATACTGCCCCTTCCCGCCCAGCTTCCCCCACCCTGTACTGAGCATGACGTCACATGGTATGGAATACCTCCTCTGGCCAGTCTGGGTCACCTGTCCCGACTATGTCCCATCCCAGCTTCTAATGAAATCAATTCTACTCTAGCCAAACCCAGAACAATAAGACATGAATAATATGCATTCTTCAAAGAAAAATAAAATGCAGTTGACAGGAGAAGCTGTCAATCCAAGTATAGGTAAGAAAACAGAGATAGTTTAATACAGAAATAGTTAAACAGGTAACAGGCAAGAAAGAAGTAAATGCACTCAGGGGAGTATGCAAATCTTACTGAAGTTGTGTCTGTGCTTACCAGCTTATATTTTGAGATATGCGTGGGTCTGCACAGCAGCTACTGAGTTGATCGCAAAAATGAACTTAATTTGTTTCCGCACTGTTTTGTGCGTTAACTATCAGGCAAAAAATGTGGCATCATGTANTGGGTGTGCTGGTTGACATCCGGCTGAACATCAGCTGGCAGTGTGCTCAGGTGGCCAAGAAGGCCAACAGCATCCTGGCTTGTATCAGAAATAGTGTGGCCAGCAGGACTAGGACAGTGACTGTTCCCCTGTACTAGATTCTGGTGAGGCCGTACCTTGACTATTGTAATCAGTTTTGGGCCCCTCACTAAAAGAAAGACACTGAGGTGTTGGATCGTGTCCAAAGAGCAGCAATAAAGCTGATGAAAAGTCTAGAGACAAGTGTTATGAGGAGCAGCTGAGGGAACTGGGGTTGTTTAATCTGGAGAAAAGGAGGCTGAGGGGAGACCTTATCACTCTCTGCAACTACCTGACAGGAGGTTGTAGTGAGGTGGGTGTTGGTCTCTTAGATTGGATATCAGGAAAAATTTCTTCACTGAAAGGGTGGTCAGGCATAGGAACATGCTCCCCAGAGAGGTGGTGGAGTCACCATACCTTGAGGTAAGCATGTAGACATGGCACTTCACGACATGGTTTAGTAGACATGGTGGTGTTCCATTGATGGTTGGACTGGATGATCTTAGAGGTCTTTTCCAACCTTAAAGATTCTATGATTCTATGATAAGCCTAGATTTAGATCTAGAAGATAGAACTATTTTTCTTAGTAATTTTCATAGGAGCTGGTACAGTGCTGCATTTAGTCTTTCAGTATGGGAAAGTGTTTTGATATCACACTGATGCTTTTCCCAAGTCTGGGACTCTTTAGTTCTCCATCTTCTGCCAGTGAGTGCAGGTGCATAAGGAGTGTAAACTAGAAGATAAGGAGGCTTCATCCCTCAACTGAAACTGCAAATCAACAAGGTAAGAGCCTACCTGCCTGGACACAGAAAAAAAATCCAATTAGACGTTAGAAGACCCCAGATCCAAAATCATCATTGTACTAAAAGACACATGGACAACATGTAAAGGTGTGTGAGGGGTGGGTGTACGATCACAACAGTATAATTGCCCAGGGTTTTGTTGTTCAGGGTCAGTCTCCACTGGGGGGAGTGGCTGTGTGGTGCTTAGCTGCTGGCTGGGGTTAACCCATGACAGTGTGGGTAAAGTCTTTGCTTTTGTATGTTGCATGTGTCAGGGATAATGTTAGTTCTCCTCAGTCCTCAGTGTTACCTTTCCCAGAAATATGGGTCCAAATGAAGAGAGAGACTGTAGGACTGTAGCTTCCTCATGGATTTAATCCAGACACCAGAGCTTCAAATTTGGACTCTCCATGGACTCAAATGCTTCATGTATCAGTGGAAATGGGTATGAACTGGTGTCATTTAGACTTTCCTCTGAGGTCTTAGAATACTAGGAAATTTCCTGTGCTCATGAGACCTTCATTTTGAATGATTTTTTAATATTTCAAATAATAAATTAAAAAAATGTATCTGTCAATGTTTTCTGAAGCTGCCTTAGTGCAGTAATTTTGTACAGGTTTGAAAAGGACATAAAACTAAAATGCTGGCTTAATAGACGGTGCACATTCATAAGAATTACTCATTGAAATTAATTCAAACTCAGAAGGATCTTGGAGTAGCAACTGCAAAATCAAGCAAACAGGCTATTGAATTGTAACAAAGCAAAATTTGAAAGAAAAGTATTTGTGTGTTGGAAATCGGACCTTGTGGAAGCAGGTGGCTTGGTGCACAGTGAATAATAAATCAACAGAAGATTTAGTCTTCAAGAGCTGTTTCGCATTAAAGCTTTTCCTGTGTAAGCACTTACTGGTTGACCTCAAATAAAACATCCTTTTGAAATAATGGATTACTTGCAGGGCATTTTATCCCCAGGTGATTGGTGTCATCACAAATGAATAAATCATGTATATTTACTTCTATTACAGTATTAAGAGTCTTTAAAAAGATAAGAATGCTCCCACTAATGTGCAGGAAGGGCTGTATGGGAGGGAAGCTAAAATGGTGAGTAAAGAAGATGAGAAAGGACAGAAGAGTATGGCTGCTAAAAACATCAACAGAAAAATGATCATGTCATAACATTGTCATCTGTCCTTGTCAGCAGCAGTGAGAAGATTATTTGTGTTTATAACATAAAGATTTTGAATAATGGACAGCAAAAATAAAAAATGCAAGTTTGGATGTGATGTCACAGGACAGCAGTTAAGTGTTTTCTAGCCTTTCCCAGAAAGTTGAAATAAATGTACTTCAACTTTGGGGTCATTGAGAGCTAAACGTCAGTCTATGAGTCTCAAAGTACCTCCAAACAGCAAAATGTGTAACGCTTTGTCAGGTAATACTGCAGTTGCCTTCATCTTTGTTTTGAGCTGACAGTAAGAGAACAGATAGAAGGAGATAAGAAACAAAGAGAAGGAGGCTATAGAATAGCTTCATGCCAAAAAGGACAGAAATACTTAGGTCAGTAAAAGTTAAAAATGCTTCAAGGTTAGTTCTGGAAGCTAACACACTTAGCTGTCTTGGGATCTTGCACAGCTGTGAGCAAAAAGAAAAAAAAAAGGGAATCAATACAGTTATGGACAGAAAGAAACCTGGACTGAAAAGTCTGTTGTTCTGCAGATGTGCAAAAAAGTTTGAGTGCTCCTAAGGCAACACAATTTGTATATGGAATGTGAATTTGGACACCAAGATAAACAACAAAATTATGCAAACCTTATTCTAAAACTCTTCAGATATTCAATACAGACTCAAACAGTTTGAATTACGCTTGTATTGGAGGGTAATAGCAGAATGAAACCCTAATCTAAGACACTTCAGCGATCTTAGCCGAAATCATTGCATAACTACTAGGATTAACATTTTTGAAGGCAGTTTGATTTTTGTTTCCCCCCTTTACATGACCTTTTATTTTTCAAGCAGTATGGCTTTTTTTTTTTTCTGAGAAAGAGGAATAAAGCCTACAGCAATCTAGTTTTAGAAGCTGCTGTAAAGAATATAGTTGATTAGGACGGTTTGACTGAACTCTCTACATTATAGGTGACAAAGATATGAATTACTGTTCTGATTACACGTTACCCTGTCTGTAGAATGGATTAGTGGCCTTCCTACTCGGACACTGCAAGCAGTCTCTGAATAACTAATGAATGAGATGTAACAGTAACAGCAATTAGCAGTGTCTCAACGACTGAATGGTATCATATGCACTGTACAGGCAGACAGGACTGGTCAGCACTGGGGAAGTCGCAATACGCAGGATTGAAGATGTAGCCGTGGCTCTGAGTGACAGTGAGACAGTGACAGTCCCTTTACTGCAGATCAGAAAAGGTGATGGGCTCCACGGTAGAAAGCATGATGAATCTTCTGAGGGGACCTGAATGGTGGGAAGTAGTTAGTACACAGGAGGGAGTGACTTCAGGGCATTGTAACTCTGCAGCACGCCCAAACACGATGCTCAGCCTTAATGTACCGTTGAACCCCTATAACTATTTCAGAAGAGAACCTTATTAATCATAATTTTGTAGCTGAAATTTTTCTACCTGCAAGCCTTCTACCTCACTGAGAAGGATGTAATTATGTTGGTAAAAATAGCAGCATTCTAAATCTTTCTCTTTGAAATATTTTATTTCAAATAGATATTTTAATTAGTGTTTTTACACAGATGCAAAAAAGCCAAGTTTATTTGAAACTTTGTTAACTGAAGCCAGCCTGTCATTATGCTAAGCATTATGTAATGTTAACAAAATAGAGTTGGTGCCTACACATCTTATGCTAACTGATGCACTTTGTAGAAATACAAATATCAATTTACGTAAGCAAATAACTGCAGAACAAACAGTAAACCGTTAATTCTCACACTGCAACGCTAGCAAATAACAGCACAAGTACTTGTGAACATGGAGAGCAGTTCAAATGCCAGTGCTTATCCACAGCAATATAAACAGGTATGCAGATGCTAGAATACAGAGCTGGACCAGTGAATCCACCTAATTAACCAGTGGCCTGGTTAGCCTGTTATCACAGTTGTCTGCAGATACACAGTGGTGCCATCTAGACTACATATTGCAGCTTAGAAATGAAACACTGATGTTCCACCATGATTTCATGTCAGAATGTGATTTCTCTATTATGTTTTATTCTATTATAAACCCGGGGTTTATTATCCAACATTTGTGTGTGTTTTAGCCTGAAAGTGAGTTCAGCCTTGAGTGGGTTTCAAGCTTAGAAACCTACCTTTTTGATACCCACACACTCTTATATTGCATGAGTAGCATCAAAGAACAGAAAAAAAGAATTAGAAATTATCATATCTGTATGAAATAATTCTCAGTTTACTACTGGAACCTTGACTTTCCCCTCCTTTTTTTCTTTTTTTTTT
>VWZZ01002819.1:27203-43096 GCA_013399095.1 Psophia crepitans
CTTTTTTTTTTCTTTTTTTTTTTTTTCCTCTGAGATTCTGTTGCCTTCACCTTTTTTTCATGACTCCTTTTGGTATGTTCCTACATTCTGTCAACTTCTGTATATCTGACCTCATTATCTCTTGAACTGCTGATCATTTTAATGTAACACATAGAAAATGTAAAATTGTAGGAAAATAAGAAAGGACTTTGAAGTCTTTTTTTTACCCTTTAATGTGTTCCCACTGCACGTAAGATAAAAGCAGCCAAAAATATTTCCACACCCAGCTGCTTTGTAGTGTTTGCTTGATTCTCAAGAGGAAAAAAAAAAAGAAGTTTCTGTACTTAGTCCCCTTAGCCTTTTCAGGAAATGTAACAAGATTTTTCCAGGAGATTCAGAAAATGGACAGTTTCTAAAAAACTGAACATGATGCTAAGAAGGCCCAGCATATTTTAAGAATATAGGCCAAAAAATGAAGTTAAAGTATGAAAGTGGGCTACTCAATCTTATTTTTGAGACTACTTTCCTAGCCTTTCTTCCTTTGCGTGTTATGGACTTGTTCTGCACTAATCCATTCAAGGTCAGATATGGAGTTCTGGTCCAATGTAAACTTGGACCAGCACCTCCTAAAATTTTTTTTTCTGTCTCTTCTAGCATATGTATATGGATGCTTGGTCTTGTTACTTGGAAAAAGATTTTGAAGGTTATATTATTCCTGTATTTTGTAGTGCGGTGAGGAGCAAAAGTAAAGGCTGCTTCTTTCCACTCCATATGTAAGAAAGATGAGTGATGTCTGATGGTATAAAAAGGTGCATGAATAATTTGATTAAGAAGTTGAATTTATATATGGTCTATGAATGTGCTGTATGAATATTTGGGACCTGGATAGTGGTATAGCAGATACTATGTTGTAGTTTTTGGTCTTTTTTTTCCCCTCCAACAACAGGTGATTCCAACTGTTAGATTCCCTAGGACTTCTTATTAAGACCGCAAGTTACACTGATTTCATGAACTGATTAATTTACCTGATACTAACATGAAAAATTATTGGCACCTTAATGCCTTTATTTGTAACGTCTACTTCTGAAAAAATGGATTATATAGAAATGGAAGATGCCACAAGTTTTTAATAAATGGTAAATTTTTGTTAAGAAAATCCTGTTAAAACTCAGTGTCCTGATTGCAGCTGGGATAGTGTTAATTTTCTTCCTATTAGCTGGTATAGTGTTGTGTTTTGGTTTTAGTATGAAAATAATGTTGATAACATGCTAATGTTTTATTTGTTGCTAAGCAGTATTTACAATTAAGTCAATGACTTCAGCTTCCAAGGCCCTGCCAGCGAGGAGGTATGAGCCTTGCACAGAGGGTGTACAAGACGCTGGGATGGGCCACAGCCAGGACAGCTGACCCCAAATGGCCAAATGGATATTCCATACCATGTGATGTCATACTCAGTATATAATGGGGGGAAGGAGGTGGCCGGGGAGGGCTGTGGCTCGGGAACTAGTTAGACATTGGTCAGCAGGTGGTGAGCAATTGTGCTGTGCATCACTTGTTTTGTATATTCTATTGTTGTTGTTACTGTTGATATTATTATTACTATTAATATTAATTTTCTGTCCTAGTAAACTATTTTTATCTCAACCCATTAGTTTTATGATTAGTTTTTTTCGATTCTCTCCCCCATCCCACTGGGGAGGGGAGTGAACAAACAGCTGTGTGGTTGTCTTTGCTACCTGCTAGGTTAAACCACAGCACCCAGTTACAAAGATTAGCAGCATCTGAGTTCAATAAACCAGCAAATGTAAATGATCATAGTATGGCATTTAATGAGAGATTCCTTTGGAATACTTTGAATTTAGACAGGAAATTTGTAAGCTTTTCACAGTTCATATACACAAATGGTTGGTGTGAGTGCTGAAATGCCACCACAGAGAATGCATATGTTCTAGATCTGGAGACTACCCTACCTTAGAAAATCTGTGAAGTGTTTGAATTGGAAACATAGATGTAGATGTTTCATGCAAACTTGCCAGTTTTGTAATCACTATTAAATTCATTGCAACTTAACAGACAGAAGTTCAATTTATATTTAATTAATGTGCTGTGATACTTTGAGTAATTTATTTTCTCTTGCAAACATGTAACAAAATCCTTCCTAGTTGTATTTGTCTAAATTCTATTACTCAAGTTCTCACAATGGCAGAATTTTCAGGAAACATTCTTTGATGTAACATTTAATAATTTAGTTCTTTGTAACTGGGTTGTGGTTTTGGTTTTTTTTCATTTTCAGTCATTTTTGTGCCTCAAAATAAAAGCAAAGCTTAAAAATCATCATTTTCTACCTGAAAGAATCTTGAAATGTGAGTACATATAAGAAGGATCTAATTACAATCTGCAAAAGTAGAATAGTATAAACCCTTCACTTCTAAAGAACTTTGTTTTGAATTTAAGTTTAATCAAGTTGCACTTTAAGAGTTTGAGTTCAAACAGAGAGGAAAGCTCAGAGTATTAACCTCGATCCTTTCTCCTGTGATAAGTCCTTCTTCACCAGAACAGTCTCACTGATGTCAGTGGCTTGAGTCCTCATTTGCCTCAATTATATAGCACAATTCACAAGGAAATTAGCCTTTGAAGTTTTGGCAAAGGGTATTATGGCCACATAATATGCCTACATTAGTCTTCCCCTGCAAGACATAGGGAACAGTTTCTATGACTGATGCAATGACAGTGGAGACTGTGGCTGTGTGGCAGGATAAAAGATGGTGATTCTCTTATTTGTGGAGGGTTACTATAAGGTATATATTGTATGAGGTTTGATCACTGTGTATTTGCCAGACATATGTTTGCAGCCACTGCTTGGGTTCTCTGCAACATGCTGGGGATTTCCAGGCTGATAGCAGATGCTGTGAAAGTATCTGATGATTCACAGCAGGTATTCAACCACTATATATGAATGTGTAGTGGTTTGGGAAATGTCCATTAAGAAAATCCCACAAAACCAAACCCAACAAACACACAAATTCCTGCAATACAACAAATCCAGCTCTTCAGAATCATTCCAGACAGATTGCCAGATAGAAAGAGAGAGTCGTGACTGGGGAAAAAGCAGATGTATGACAGAACTAGTCACAAATGTCAAGTATAAATAGGGACAGATTTGTTAAGAAACAGTTATTGATTCTTGTGCCTTTCCCTTCTGCTTTGATTGATGCCTTCTATTCCCTCTTCCCACACACAATTATTCATTTCTCATTTTTCTTACAGCAGTATTCCCATTTTATTCTGTGCATAAAGGATGACCCCTCAGATTTCAGCAAGTCTTCCACTTATCCTTCAGAACTGGCTTCCTTTGCACTGCCTTCAAGTAATTAGCTGACTAAAATTGAGCAGTGTGTGTAGGTGTACTTACCAGGAGTAAGGACACATGAGACATGAACTGTATGTTTTATTCTTCATACATTGCCTGTATCCTCTTATGCATTTTCTTTGTCGATGCTCTCTATGAGGAATGAAAACAATCCAGGTAAAATATCTGGCCAGAGATTGCTTAACTCTGATTAGAGCTGGGGGATAAGTATGTGGAACAAGAAAATTAAATTAAAAAATAGATTTTGATGGAAATTCTGCAAGTATATTTTGTTCTTTTTTCTGCTTTTTGTTCTTTTGGTGAAATAAGAAAGATGATAAATAAAGCTCGAAAACTCCTTGTTCTATATGCAAAACATGCATCTCTGGGTTGTTTTGTTCTCTTTCAATTTTATTCAATTAAAATACTATTTCAAAGTGGGAAGTACAAAATTCAATCTGAAATGTCTCAGAAGTTTCCTTCCCCATATGTTCAATGAGATTATTATGTAATTTGATCTGAAGTTCATTTTTTTTCAAATGCAAATGCTCTTTATGTTCATAAATTGTATAGTCTAAAAACACCAGAGTGTAGTAAAGTAGGTAGTTTTAAAAAACCAGATAATTAATAGCTTATAGACTAAGTACAATCCTAGGATTCATGTAATATTTCTAGCATATTAGAACATAGTACAAATGCCTAAATGAGATGAATCACCTTGATAAAACTGAACTGAAAAATTACTTTAACCTTTTTGAAACAAAGCATTTTGACATTTCCAAAATGAAACAAGAGCCAAGATTTCATGTAGACTTTTCCTACTGAAGCTGTCATAGAAATCAACAAGTTCTCATGACGCATTTTGAAGGAAAATGCATTATATTTTCTAGTTAGAAAATGATACTGTTGTTTATCAGTCTTTTTGTTACTTGACTCTGTTGCTAAAGAGATTTGGGAACTTAGAGCATGGGTCTCACTTGCCTTTAATTGCTCTTTTAGCCATGTATTTTCTTTGAACATTTTTTCACCTTTAGTAATTGAAGTCCTGAGGTAAAGGATGCACTTCTAATCTGAGACTCAACTTCAGCTGGTCCAGGAAACCACTACCCCACCAGAATGCAGTGGCGTGATGATTATAAAGAACAATTGTACATCAGTCCTGCAAATTTTAAATTTCATCCACAATATTCTCCTTCCATAGGAAAACATTTTAGTCACTAAGGCGGTGTGCATTGACTAGACAGGAATTTATTAGTGGAAGATGTCTCCTGAGTGATCAGCAGTCAATTTGGAGTTTGACTGGATATGCGGACACTGGTAATACAGTTCTGCACCACAGTTGGCCTCAGGTCTCCATATGACTTTTCATGGAGGTAGGTGAAATATATGTATTTTTTTAATTGTAAGAGATCTTCATGAAAAATCTGCATTTAAGACATTATTCCTTATGCCATTTGCAACCATATTCAAGTTACAACTGATAGCAACTTTCTCTCATGCCTATGTAAAAAAGATACTGCAAGTTTCCCTTCTTCTTTCTCTTCATTTTTAAATTTTAGTAACTTATTGTTGCAGTCAAACACAAACAAGTTTGACAGAACACCACTGAGCCTGATTCTGTTCTCTGCTTTACTTGACTAAAGCAGAAGTCACTCCAGTGCAACAAATGCAGTCATATTATGGCAAAATTGGTGTTGGAGCAGATCAGCCTGACAGAATAGAAGCCTGCTGATCTGCTAAATCCCAAGGTGGTCTTGTACAGAGAGGAGAATGACATGCGGCTTTTCAGAGCTAAATCCAGATAATAAATCTCATATTGGTTAGATCTCAGCAGGTGAATGAAAGTGGTTACAAAGTGAGTGCTAATTAAACATACTGTCTGGTTTTCATCTCTGAAGAGATCAAATGCTATTTCACGTACAGAAAGGGAATACTACATTTTACTTCTCGTGGTTTTGATAGAAATAGTTTAAAATAATACTTGCATTTTTTTAATATTTCCCACAAGATTTCACTATATGACAAAGCCCCAACAACAAAACCAAAAAGCCAACCAGTCACGTCATTTATAATAAAGGGGCATACCAAGGGAGACATTCTGGATCAGATGCAAAGTCCATTTTAATGAATTCAACTTTTTCCCTTGACTTCTCTTAAGTCTCAGAAGCTCTTACTGGAGAAAGAACTGGAGCATACTTGATATTGTAGAACATTTAAATTATAATAATATTTTTCTTCTCTTGTATTTCTTGTTAAACTTTCTAATGATTTTTGGTAGGCCTGTGACTGTCTTACTGAAGAAACGATGGTTGTAGGCCTGAAAAGGACAAGGTGTTAAACTCTAAAATATATGTCAATGGGAATGATTTTTATACAGAAATGCAGTTTTGGAACAGAGAGATGAATTACCTGGCTTGGGAACTATTTATAATAGAACTCAAGTCTTTCAAGATATGTAATTTTTAAATATGATGTTATTGGAAAGTATTGTGAAGGTGGTAAGTGATACAAATGTCTGCCAGTAATGATTTTGGCCAGAGGAAGGTAAATGGCACTCTCACAGTCATGTTGAGCCCTATCTTATACAGTAATTGTGGACTGTAATGAGAATAGTGGGGTGGGAGATTACCTCTGTACACAGCAGATTTGAACCTGATATTGGAATACTGCATTTGCCCCCTGCATATAGATTTGTGAAAGGATGGTAGAACCTTGAATAGAGATAAGAGCTTTAAAAGTCATATGATAAAAAAATCAAAGAAGTTAAAATTGCTAAATTTATCCAAATAAACCAACCAGATATCTTGTCCCTCTCACCCTCTAATTTACTTACATCTGTGGTATCTCAGAAGGAAAGAAATTGGTGAAGTACTGGAACAGGTTGCCCAGAGAAGCTGTAGAGGCCCCATCCCTGAAAGAGTTCAAGGCCAGGTTGGATGGGGCTTTGGGCAACCTGGTCTAGTGGAAGGTGTCCGTGCCCATGGCAGGAGGGTTGGAACTAGATGATCTCTAAGGTCCCTTCCAATCCTAACCATTTTATGATTCTACAATTTTTAAGTGGACATTAGCAGAAAAAAAACATATCAAGAAACAAAGGATGAAGCTAAATTAGAATCCATGTATGTAAGTTTAATGAAGAATGACTAGTGCTAATCAGAGATAACAAAGAATGATTAATCTTAAACCGACATTTGAAGTGGTGGATCAATCTGTCTTTCAAGACAAAGCTGAACACAATGTAAACGATGAGATTCAGTGCAGGAGCATCTGAATCTGATTTGCATGAGAAGTTGATCTAGATGATCTGGCCTTAAAATGTATTCGGTCCTGTTATTATTAAGAGTTACAAGGAAATGATTGCTGTTAAAATAACCTGCTGCTCAAAATAAAGACATTCCTTCATAATTTAAGAATTTATAACTATTTTTATATCAAAATATACCAACAAGATAAATCTGTTGTTAAATAAGCCTATAGTACCACCTAAAATAATCAAAGTGATTTTTTTACTGGTATCAGACCTCTCAGACACATCAGTTACATGTTGATATATGCCCTTGGAAAATGCTATGTTGGTTGATATAAATTTGATCTGAACTAGATAAATTGTCTGTTAACTTAATATTATGTGCAAATTGCTAGCTCAGTGATGAATGTTTCATATTCATATAGGGTTTCACCAGAAGAGAGAGAGAGAGTGTGGTATAAGATAAACCCAATGGAATACTTCAGTGTCTGGTGCTCTACCATGCTTGTTTCCTAATGCAAAATGGGATTAAAGCCAATGTGTACATCTGGATTATATTCTGATTGTGGTTTGAGACTCCATTTTGTGTTTCAAACTAATAAGTTTCAAATACTGATAAGTTTGGGGTTTTCGCTTCTAATATTAGGTCTAACTCAACCTGCTGCATTTTATTTTTTTTTTACTTTTTTCAGTTTCCAGTATTTTTTCCAAATCAAAGGTATTCTAAAATTATTTTAACCTCCTGCTAATCAAGAGATTTTGTACTTGTAAGGACTTCAAAACTGACTTTTGTATTAAGGGGAACAGGCTAAAGTGATTAAATTCTTCCTAAATTCAAGTAAAGAATCAAAAAGGGCAGAAATTTTCCCTCTATACAGAGAGATTATGCCATTTGCCTCTAAAATAATCAAGCCCTTGAACCAAATATGCCCCATGGTTAACAGCAAAGACTGTAACAGACTACTCAGTTAATTATGCTAATTATGCTTTAACTTGGAAGAAAATAAATAGTTAATGCACACATGGAAGGTATAAAATTAGTGCAGTCAGAGTTTTACAACATAAATGCTACAAATTAGAAGGCCCATCTTTTCATTTGCTCCTTGGAGTGGAGAAATGTTAAATTTCCTATTACTTGACCCCCTCTGCCCCAGCCCTGTGATGCGAACTCCTGGCATACAGCCCAATACAATATAAGGCATTTTCTTCACTTTAACAGATTATGCTGTTGACTCCTATACTGAAGTGCTTCCACAAGGGCATTGTTGGACTAAAGATATTTTTTTACATTCTGTAAAAGTCATTTGACA
Organism: Psophia crepitans; assembly: GCA_013399095.1. NCBI lineage: Eukaryota > Metazoa > Chordata > Aves > Gruiformes > Psophiidae > Psophia > Psophia crepitans. The sequence continues at coordinate 35,089 of VWZZ01002819.1, forward strand.
ATAAAGGCAAATTCTGAATGTGAATGTTCATTGAACACTTTAGTACTGTAAAGAATGACAGTTGCCATTTCAAGACTTCAGACTGATTTCAGAAAACACAGGAAGGTTGCCAGGGCAATTGAACCTACAGTCAGTCATCCTCCTTTTCGGTACCCTTCCTTACAAAAATTGTTTCCCAGTAATGCTCTGATCCACTTTTTTCCAGCAGGAATATTATTTATCGGTATGTTTTATCAAGTTCTTACACATTTTTTTTTTTTGATTCAGAAACTCATCGATTGTTTAGGGATAATTTAATGCCTACCTCTGCAAGTGGTTTATCATAATAATTAGATGGACTTAACAAAACCATACTATTCATACTTGTTATCTTTATTATTCCCTTGCTTTCCTTGAAAAAAAAAACCAAGCAGACAAATCAAAGTAAAGCTGTAAGAAAATTATTCAGATGTTTCTGAACTGAATGAAAACTATATGAAGTTAGGATGTATGTACTATTTTTCTTCCTAAATGAAGTTGTCACTATGTTTAAAATATAAAGAAGTGAGCGATGTTCTGCAAGCGAAAACAAAACAAAATTGAGTTAAGGTCAAATTTAAACTTGCAAATTAGCTGTCCAATATTCAGGGGGACAGTTGGCATTTTTTAAATATAGACAAAGTTTTTTCTATAGGAACAACTTCTTAGTAGGATTATAGAATCAAATGCATTGCACCCTTTCTTTGTGCCTATCATTTAGACCTATGCTGTCAGTGTGTAAAAGGAAGTTCACCAAGTCCAATGACCTTCACTGTAATACTACTAGGAAATTAAGTCTCCTGTTCTTATTAATTTTTACTTTTAAGTGTCCTAGAACCAAACCCAATTTTTTTAACTTCTTTCAGAATTGTTAAATAGAAAATACATAACCAATTAACTAGAAAAACAGAATATCATTCCAGAAAATAAATGTTGTGCATATGTTGTACAGGACATTTATTGTATAATAATGATGTAATTTTAAAATAACTGCTGTGAGGTAAGCAGACATGGTCAAAAGCTGAGCTTTGACTGCAGTGTATTTTTCTTAAATACATACAACTAGACAAACATTCTAACACATTCTTCCTAGGTCTTCACTACTGATCTGTAATGTTGTTTCATTTTCTTTTAATAACCAGGAGCTGCTGAGGTGCGCCTTTTCAATTCAGTTTGTATGCTGCAAAATTTTGAGACAGGTGCACAAATGTCATCCAAGTCCTTTTCTCTTATGTAAATTACATTTCTGTCTTACTTTTGTGCGCCATGGTGTAAATGTCTGCCATAAGCGCATAGGTACTTAGGTTTTTAAAGGGAACAAGAATTACAATAGTAATACCGATACTTTACATTTGCATAGATTTGAAAACATTTTCCAAAGGTATTGTAAAATTATCATTCTGTTTTGCCAATAAGGAAAATAAGACATTGGAGAAACAGTAGGAATGGCCTAAAAGCCAACATGAATCTGCTATTCCAAAAAAAGAAATGAGTAAGGTTCAAGAGCTTGGATGATATAGATTTTCATAGCTCTGCTGAAGTCAGCTATATCAATTTTTATTGACTGGAAAAATAATACTGATCTCCAAATTCCTCCCCTTTTTTCTGTTGTTTTCTTTTTTTTTTTTTTTAATAACTATAATACAGTCCTCTCACACCCTATCTGTAAACTCTGTAGCTTTTAAACTGATCTCAAAGTTTTTTGTTGTTTTTATCCCTGCGTAGGGACTTCTGGTATTTGATATTGTCCTTTGACAGGAAGCTAAGAGTGGCTTTAAAAAAAATAAAAAAAGAAAAAAAAGTGAATGGAGCTGAAACTCTTGTTTCAATGATGAAGCAAGGAACAAAGTGGCAAGGTTTCTGAGATCCAACTTTCCTCTCCAGACGTGTTCCAATGTGGACTGCCTATGCTGGACCCATATTTGGTTTTGTTTTGCAACAATGCAATTATATAGTCATAATTTAATTCCAGAAATATCCCATTTATCAAGGACGCTACAGACAATATAAATGTTTTGCATGTGGATCCGACTATGTAAGCTGTTTTGTTGTTGGAGAAGGAGAGGATCCACAGATTTGGAATTTGTAAATAGCTTTAATGAGCTGAGTTGCAGCTCATTCACTTTCAACACCTCTTAAAAAGAATCATGCCTAGTTTTACATATTTTACCTGAATATGCAACGCAAGGAAACAGCCTCCTCTTTGCAAAGCACCTAGGAAAAAGAATCCTTTAATGAAGATCTGCTGTAGCTGTGAAACTGATCAAATTTTTTCTGGAATCCATACTAAGGAATGCTATCTGTCTGTGGATAGACTATGCTAGAAGATGGGAAAGGCTATCACTGTATGGCTGTATTTTGTATTACTGCCATTGCTTTTAGTGTCACTACTTTGCCTGGGTACGTGGCATCATCGTTCCCTGCTCCGTAATGCTGAGACTCAATAGAGGGGAAACTGGAATGATTCAGGATTACTTTTATGGCTGCACTAATCCTGTTGTCAAAACTCTGTCACAGTCTGCTTCCTGCTTTGACATTTCTTACCCAATTGGTTACTTGCCTTCTACTTTGGGGTATTTTGCTAACAGTTGTTGATATCTGGATGGTAACAGATTTCAATTTCTTTCAGTTATCACTACTCCTGCAGCAGATGATGCAGACAGGTGGTCATACCTTTCCTGGGCACCCATCAACCACATATAATTTCTTTGAGGAAGAAGAGTATTGTCCTGCTTTTTGTCTAGGATAGTGTTAATTTTCACAAGAAGCTGGGAGAGGACACAGCCAGGACAGCTGGCTTAAACTAGCCAAATGGGTGTTCCATACCATATGACGCTCAGTATGTAAAGGTGGAGCTGGTCAGGGAGGAGGGTCTGCTGCCTGGGACAGGCTGGGCATCAGGTTCTAGGGGGTGAGCAAATTGCATTGTGTATCGCCCGCTTTGTCTATTCTAAGTATTGTTGTTATTTCCCCCTCCCTTTGCTGTCCCAGTAAACTGTCCTTATCCCAATCCATGAGTTTTACCTTTTTCTTCTGATCCTCTTCCCCATCCTGCTGAGGGGGAAGAGTGAGGGAGCAACTGTGTGGTGCTCAGCTGCGTCTGGAGCTAAACCATGACAGACTTTTTTTGGTACCAAACATGGGTTTTGAAATAATGACAGCTCTGACCAGGGAGTGTTAAAACAAAAGTTGTTACAAGTATTTAAAATATTATTTAAAGAGGCACTGGTCACAATGGTGTCTTGTTTGTTCACGTGGCTGTGGTATGTAAACTCTTACTTGTTCTGTGTATTTCCTGTGGTGCTCTTTATCACCTCTGGGGGAGGGGTCTGGATTCTCATTTTGTTGTACTATGTGGTATTGACTTAAGATATGATTCTATGATCACTGGTCATGAGGTTAAGCTGGTATTTGTATGTGGCATAGCTGTCATACCCATGCCTTGGACAACATCTCTCAGAATTGATTATTAATCATATTAATCGCACCCAATCTATGGGAAAGGAGGGGATTGTGTGTATTTTCTCCCAGTCTTTCACCTCTCCTCTTTCCTTCAAGCTGGTTACAGCAGCTTTGGAAAATTTTGAAAGTCCTTGGAATGTTCAAGCCAGCATGTTCCTACTGCTATGTCTCTGGAATGTGTTCCATGTCTTGTTTAAGGTTACCAAAAACTGTTTTAAGAATAGCAACCGGAGATCTGCCCCAAGGCTGGATAGCTGTAGGTGGCATGGCATGTCGGAGAATATGGGCAGGTATCTAGAGAATTTCCCACCTCCAATGGTTGGTAACTTCACTTCTGAACTGCAGGACTCTGATAAAGTGATACCTTGAAAGGAAAATGCTGTGACTATTTCAAAGGGGTACAACTTACTGACGCAGGGGCACAACTGACTGACCAGTATCTACCAAACACTGCTTGATAGCAGGCAGCGCCATCAGGAGGAAGAGAGGGAAAACAGAGCTACAAGCAGTGTGGCTGCCCAAATCGTGGCAACCCAACCCTTGCAACAGGCACTGTTTTACGTACTGCAGAAGGAGAAAAAGTTCCTGCAGTGCACATAAAGAGTATGTCAGGGAAGACAGTCTGGGTTACTCCTGCCTCAGGCAAAGGTAAACCATCCATGGGACTGTTCGCTCAAGGACCTGGGTGCGCTTGGTGAGCTGGAAGGATGCGTAATTCTGATGTGTACCTCAAGGGGGTGTGATTTTGGATGAGAACAGCCAATAAACTAAATTGTATGCTGTAAATTGCTAAATAATCCTGCACAACAAGTACATTGAAAACTTTACCTGGGAAAAAATTAGTGTCCTGAGCTTTTTACCTGCTAGAAAACTTGCAATCTGCTATGTGAAATGAGTGTTGCTGGGCCTGTGTCTCTTGAGTAGCTAAATGCAGCAGCGTGGGGACTCTCAGTGACCACCCTGCCAGTGAAAATCCTCTTTCAGCTGCTACTGTCTCTCAGGTCTTCTTTCTTGCTGAAGTTCAAGGTTTATTTCAGGATCTCTGACCCTGCATCCAGGGCCTCTTTGCGCCCTAATAGCTTCTAGCTGCCCAGTCTCAGTTTCTGCTGCTCAGACGGTTTCTCTGTTTTAATCTTTTATTAACAGCCAGCAAGCCTGACTTCTGCTGACCCTTCTGCGTCTTGGCTATATCTGTCTGCCAAACTTCAGCCCAACTCCCTTAGTAAGTTTTGCATCTGTTATGAGAAATTCTGGAAAGAGCTGGTTTGGACAACTCTCCTTTTTGGATGCTTTCCCTAGAGCGTCTTTTATCTTAAGTCCTCAGAGGGCTGCCTCAATACAGGCAAAAAAATTTAAAAGTTAAAGTTAGTGCATTTTGCCTTAATAATTCTGTCCATATGGTAGATATTTTGTCTGTCCCCACTAGCATCCTGTAGTCTACAACAGTATTGCTGAAATGTTTGAGGTTTCTTAAGACATCACTCCAAAGTGACACTGTAATGAAGAATTATTCTTCTGGGACTACTGAGGTAAGTTATTTCCCGAAGGATAGCTTTTATAAAGCTTTGCAAGAGCATGTAAGGGTTAAGCTGCAGGTCTGTCCTTGACTCACTTAACCTCTCTCAATGTAACTGCAAATTTAATTACTTCACAAAGGCTTTGTTTCAACTTGGCTCTTTGCTCATCTGTCCTGTTGACATCAGTAGGGACTTGGCTGTAGCCTGCTGGGAGCAGATAGTCCCACTTCTATATGCTGGGGCACTGACCATAACTAAGAATGGAAACAGACCTCTCACCTGAAATAATTTGCTGACTTTGATTTAGTTTCTGGAGGCAGGGCTGAAGCGAGACTCCCGGCACTACGCTGTGATGCAACCGCCAGAGCGTGCTCACTTCCTCCCAGTGCCACTTGGTAATCGTTTGACAATAAATCCAATAGAAGACCTTTTGGATATAAGAATTATAATTTTGCAAAACAGCAATCACTACATGCATTACCCTTTAGCTACTGACAGCAAAGTTCAAAAATCTCATCATGTGCTGGTTTCAGAGCAGCTGAAAAAGGTTAATAAAAGGGAGGTTTAAAAGGCAGTGTTTCTAAATTTTTTATGCTCAGAAAGGATGATTCTCATTATTTTGGGTTGACTTAGCCCACACATTCCATTCACATTCACACTGTACGACTCTCACATCCCTTCTTGCATTACATGGAACCATAAACTATCGGCCTTGCTGCTGTTACACCTGACAGAGAGAAGATTGCGCTTTCTGAAGTGAGCTGATGTCTGTAAATATCAGATAAGATTTGTGCAGTGGCATCTAGAGAATGGAACACCTACTTCACCGAATTATTGATGTTCATTTATAACTGGGTCCTGTACAATACTTTTAATGGGAATTATTAACTGACAAGAGTATTAAGATTTTGTATTTTGCTTTCATTATGTTCCTGTTTCACTGAACATACTAATCTATGGTACAAGTCAAAGACAATCTGTGCTCTGGAGCCTGCCCTGCTCTCAGCAGAGCGGAGCGGCAGATCCTGGCACACAGGGGTTTTCCTGAGCCAGGGAAATGCCAGGGGAGTGGAAAGACATGCCAGGAGTTAGCAGCTCTCACGGGAGACGCTGACATGGCCTGGCCACTGCCAGAGCCACGGTGGCCACCCCCACACCTACACAGGACATCCCAGGAAGTGTGAGTAGGCAGGAGCCCTGCCACCAGAGCGGGCAAACAGGGCATGCCGTGGCAGTTAATGCAGCGGTTTGCAGGGAAGGGCGCGCAGGGAGGGCATCTCTTGGAAGGAGGGGCATCCCACTGGCCGAGTGGGAGACTTGAAGTACACACAACCCAGCCACTGTGCAGTGTTCTGTAACAGGTCAAGGGCACCCATCCCACCTGACCCTCGAGGCAGAATGGTGGGCACTCATCTAAGAGCAAAGGCTGCAGCTCCGGCTGCGGGGTCTGCACCATCTACCCCAGCGCTGGCTGATGCCTCCACCCAGATGGAGCTCCTGAAGGGAGAGACTGCAGTGCAGACCTCAGGCCGTGGGAAGCACCTAGACCTTTCTTTCTCCTGGGGCAGGGAGAAGCGGCAGACCTGCCTGCATAAGGTGTGCCCCAGTGGAGCCACCTCCTGCAGTGGTGGCTGAGCTGCAGGAGGTGGTGAGAAGGCTGCGTAACATCAGGGAGCTGAGAAGGGCTTAGATAGATGGTTCCAAGTGCAGTCTGCAGTAGACCTACAGCCCACGGCCAAACAGCCAAAACCTCCTCCACCAGCACACACAGAAGGGAGAGGGGGCAATAATGCCGAAGAATGGAAGCTTGAGATGGCAAGGACCAGCAGCAGAAGAGACTTTCCCCGAAGCCTGGGGTGTCCTTGCAGAACCACTTCACCACTCTGCAGACTGAAGAGGAAAGACCCACCACATCAGGAGAGACACTGGAGCTGAGTAAGGCAGCCCAGTCTGCTCCCCATGTAACAACCAGCGCAACTGAGAGAAGACGACGGGTGATAGCAGTAGGTGACTCTCTTCGGAGGGGTACAGAGGCATCCATTTTCTGACCTGATGCACTTCTAGAGAGGTGTGCTGCTTACTGGGGCCTCATATCAGGGATGTCACTGAGAGACTACCGAGCCTCATCCAGTCCACAATTACCCACTGCTGCTGTTTCATGTGGACACCAGTGACACAGGCAGGAGCAGTCTGAGGAGTAACAAGAAGGGTTACAGGGCCCTGGGAGCAGTGTTAAGAGACTCTGGAGCACGGGTACTTTTTTTCATCAGTCCTACTGGTCAAAGGGAAGGGGTATGAAAGGGCCAGTCGAATCTGGTGAATCAACAAATGGCTACAGGACTGGTGCCACAGCCATGGGTTCAGCTATGCAGACCATGGCACTCGCTTTGAGAAACCTGGTTTACTGGGGACTGATGGGGTCCATCTGTCAGAAGAGGGGAAGAGCATCTTTGGTCATAGGCTTGCCAAGCTGCTGAAGAGGGCTTTAAACCTGAAGTTTCTGGGAGAGGGGAACCTCAGTCCATCTTACTCCTACCGGTTTGATGCCAGTGCCAGCAATAGATGCCCAGAGGTGGGAGAAGGATCACAGGTCAGCAGGAGACCGCCTGAAGTGCAGTGCACAGGAATTCCAGCCACTCCAGGCAGTCAGTTGCCTTCAGCAGGGGCCCACCTTAAGTGCCTCTATGCAAATGCATGTAGCATGAGGAATAAACAAGAGGAGTTAGGTGCGTGCATGCTTGCAGGGCTATGATCTCATTGGCATCGTGGAGATGTGGTGGCATGGCTCCTATGACCGTAGTGTTGGGATGGATGGATACAGGGTCTTTGGGAAGGACAGGCAGGGGAGGCAATGAGGGGGTGTTGCCCTCTATGTCAGTGACCAGCTGGAGTGCATGGAGCTCCATCTGGGGATCGATGAGGAGCTGACTGAGAGCTTATGGGTTAGAATTAAAGGGAGTGCAGGGATAGATGACACAATGGTGGGAAGTCTGCTACAGGCCACCTGAACA
>VWZZ01002820.1:0-27046 GCA_013399095.1 Psophia crepitans
CTTTGAGAGAGGTGAATCCCATCTGAATTCATCAAGTCTGGTGCACTGTAGGGCCATCCCATTGTCAAACCCCAAATTGTGGCAGTGACACCAGCCATGGAGCCATGTGTTTATGGGCTGTGTCTGGCTGTTCCTCCCAATGTTTCTGCCCAGAACCGCGCAATGTCATGCTCAGTATATAAGGTGGGAAGGAGTGAGTGAGTGGCTGTGTGATAGTTGCTGACTGGGGCTAAATCACAACGTTAATCTAATGGATTGCTCATAAATATGAGTAAAAAAACCACAGCTTATTCTGTTTTACTTAATGCGCTAGTTGGCTTTTAATGTGGTATCTTTTTTTTCAGCATAGATCTTCCTATTTATGTTCTCTGCACAAATTCTTTCAGTTATTGGCATGTTCTGAAGAAACTATTCAGTATAGAAAATAGGATTATATTTGTCTTTAAGACTGTCTAGGAAAGCAGCAGAAAATATGTTGAAAGTAGAGCCCTTCAAGTCTCCTTTTTTTCAAGACAGGCTTATAAAGTGACACCCCCACTCCTAGCCACTTGGGAGCAGTGACCCCACACTGGCAACTGCAGTTATGATTCCTTTCGTTGGGAACTTAGCACCTCCTTAAATAGAGAGGAAATGAGATAAGGCAGAAGACAGGCATCAAATTTTATTTCCTCATGGAGGGACTGTGTGGTTGAGGGAAGGAGTCAAATATGTTGTTTCATAGAATCACGGAATGGTTTGGGTTGGAAGGGACCTCAAAGATCATCTCGTTCCAACCCCCTGCCATGGGCAGGGACACCCTCCACTAGACCAGGTTGCCCAAAGCCCCATCCAGCCTGGCCTTGAACACTTCCAGGGATGGGGCAGCCACAGCTTCTCTGGGCAACTTGTTCCAGTGCCTCACCACCATCAAGGTGAATTTCTTCCTGACATCTAATCTAAATCTACCCTTCTTCAGCTTAGGGCCATTGGCCCTTCTCCTGTCACTCCCTGCCCTTGTAAACAGCCCCTCTCCAGCTTTCCTGTAGGCCTCTTTAAGTACTGGAAGGCCACAATTAGGTCTCTGCGGAGCCTTCCCTTCTCCAGGCTGAAGAAGCCCAGCTCCCTCAGCCTGTCCTCGTAGGAGAGGTACTCCAGCCATCTGATCAATTTTGTGGCCCTCCTCTGGGCGTGCTTCCAACAGCTCCGTGTCTTTTCTGTACTGGGGACCCCAGAGCTGGATGCAGTACTGCAGACGGGGATGGATCTCATAAGAGTGGAGTAGAGGGGGAGAATCACTTCCCTCAACCTGCTGGTCATTGTTCTTTTGATGCAACCCGAGACATGGTTGGCTTCCTGGACTACAAGGATGCATAGCTGGGTCATGTTAAGCTTTTCATCAATTGACACTCCCAGGTCCTTCTCAGGACTGCTTTTAATCCATTTACCTGTAGATGTGTTTGGGATTGTGCTGACCAAAGTGCAGGACCTTCACTTTGTTGAACTTCCTGTGATTTCACATGGGCCCATCTCTCAAGCCTGTCAAGGTCCCTCTGGATGGCATCCCTTCCTTCCAGGATGTTGACCACACCACACAGCTTGGTGTTGTCAGCAAACTTGCTGAGGGTGCACTCAATCCCACTGTCCATGTCACCGATAAAGATGTTAAACAGTTGGTCCCAGTACCGACCCCTGAGGAACACCACTCGTCAATGATCTCCACTTGGACATTGAGCCATTGACCACAGCTCTTCTGGTGCCACCATCCAGCAGATTCCTAATCCACTGAGTGGTCCAGCTGTCAAATCCCTGTCTCCAATGTAGAGACAAGGATGTAATGTGGAACAGTGTCAAATGCTTTGCACAAGTCCAGGTAGATGACATCAGTTGCTCTTCCCTTATCCATGACCCCATCATAGAAGCCTTATTTTTTTGTTGTTGGTTTTTTTTTTTTCCCCCGATCTAAGATTGGCGTACCAATAAATGTTTTAATATAATCTTAAACTTTAGTGAACACTGTTGCGCTACTGCAGCTGTTACCTGTATTGGCAAAAAAGTGTCTGAAGTTGAGGCCTTGAAGGATGGTCAGTTTGTGGACTTAGTTAAAATTATCATATATTATTGAATTGTATTCCTATTATATTTAATGAAATAGAGTTAATTTGAAACACTTAAGTAAAAAACCCCCTAGATTTGCCAGTTTTATTATTGCTCTATTTCCATAATACCCCTCTGCCTGCCTTATTCGAGTGACATTAGGTGTTCTTCTAGGCTGCGTTATAACTATTGATTGTGCAAAGAGTATACACATGCATGTATGAATATATTTTTTTGTTAAGGATGGGGGAGAAGTCACCTTGTGGTGAAATGCAGCATCATTCTGCACGCTCAATGTCTTCCTTAAGTGGCTTGGGAGTTTGTTTAGGATGTGGAAGCAAGTTAATTCAGTTAAGGTTTTCTTTAAGCTCATGTGATACAGGGTGTCAGGCATATGGCTTCTTCGAAGTGGCTATTGAATTTTAACAGCGGTGGCAGCTCGAGAAGATTGAACTGGAAACCCAGTGCTTTACTTAATAATTGTTACAGGCAGTTGTCAGGTGAATTCACCCTGCTGCTTCCTTACTCTTCCACCCGCACAGATAAGTGCTACTGATGTGATGTTTTTTCAGTTTAACTGTTCAACCTGGCTGTACTAGCTTGAATTATCTACTGACTGACTTAATTTGTTTGACTGTGCCTCAGATATATATTCATGGAGGGGACAGCTGTTTCTAGCCAATATCTAGGCAGAGCTAAAATGCTCTGAAGTGAAAACTTGTAGGGTAAAAGAGTACTGAATCTAAATCAGTTATGTGAGAGACATCCTTATTTAAACTTTTACCAGAATTCAGTGTAAAACATCTGTCTCTGTTTTCAAATATTTTAATTTAAATTTCTTAATTCAAATTTCGTAATAAAAAAAAATCCAGACAAAACACTGCTGATGTTTCCTGTTGAAACAAAATACAAACTTCTTTTTCCAGATATTTTTTGGAAATAAAGTTAGCTTTCATAAAAGGAGTAGTCAGGCTTCCAGTGATTTGTACTGAGAAAATGAAGGTTACTACTTAAGGTTGTAAATACTTGTTCTGGTCTACAGAAATAAGTTTAAAAACCTTGGTCTGTATAGACTGCAAAACTGATGCAAACAGGTCTTCTTGGTCAAGGCAATGATAAGAGACCTGGATACGGACAGTGAAGATGACTTTGCTGTCTCGTGATGTTGTGCAGCAATATGCATTTGCACAGGATTAATTCTTCTTTTTTTTTTTATGTAAGTGGAAATGTTTATCTCGTGCTTTAAGTTTTTTGAGCCTCGGGTTGGCTTTTTGACCTATTGCAGAAATGTTCCATTGAGTACAAGGTATGCTTGTTCAGCTCTCTTTCTGCAAACTTTGACTGGTTACCTGCATTTCATAAGAATGTTGTATTTACTCTGAATGGCCTCGCAATCTGTTTTCTTTTCCAATTGAAGACCTGCTGAACTAAGTTTAGGAACAACCTTTGTGATTCTGTGATTCTGTGAACTACAGCTCCTGGACTTCAGCAGTTAAAAGAAGTCACTGCTGCTTTGAAACTCTCACTGTCTTGGAAATCTTGGTGCTATCTGTAGCCATAGTGAAGCTTGAAGGCAACTGGTATTATCAGAGAGTAAAGAAATACAGGGCAGCAGTAGGTCTATAAAGTGAAATTCTCTTTGCAGTGATTCTTTTGAGGGACTGATAGGTGGTTGAGGATTAGAGTGACTAACAAATGTATTTTGATTACTTCTAATTTGTTAGCCTTCCTTTCTATAAGTAAATCTTGTATCAAGAGGTAATACGAAGTAGCTTTCAGAAAGGTAGCACTGGCTTTTTTTTCTGCATGATGTTGTCATCTGAGTCCTTGCTTTCAGTTCTGTCTTTATGCTGAATTCAAAAGTAGTCAGTGGTCTGTTACCAGATAGTGTCTGCTGTTTTACTGATAATAGATACCTTGAACCATATCCAAGAAAACAGTTGTATTTCATGAAGTAGATGATTATTGGTATCTTAAAAAGGTAGATCTGTTATAATGTTAAATTGAACTAAAAAAGAGAAATGAAAGTTACTGAAGAAAAAAATGACTCAATTTGAAATGTCTTAAGCAAATGAGCAGGCTTTTTGGGGTCTTTTTGCACCTGCCCGAAACAGTATGTTTTCATTACAATAATTCATTCAAAGTTGGCGAAGCAGAAAATCTTGTTTTCTCCCAGTCAATGAATAAAATCAAGGCGTGGGGCACACAGTCTTTCAGGCTGTGACAGCTGGAATTGGTTTCAGTAAACTGCGGATGTTACTGTTCAATTACTTTGAAAAATATGTTTTGAAAAACTTTTCTTATGTACCTTGCATGTTGAACATGGATTGTTCTAGATAATAAATGACTTTCTAACGTGTTTGAGTTTTATTGCAATTCCATTTTTCAAAGCTAGGCTGACAAATGAGAAATGAAACAAATTGGCTGACAAATACATGTCAGAACTGAGTATTTATATGCTAAGCTGTAGAATTTTCAAATATATTATGCTACTTACTAAATCAAACACCTTAAGTGTACTTTGTAATGTAAAGGAAGATGCAAATTTGTGTGTCTAACTTATTTTCTAAGAAGTTGTTTCTTACTAACCAAACTTAATGTTAAATTTTAACTTACTAGAGATTTTTTTCCAAATATTTCTGGTTTCAGTTCACATTGATAGGCAAAGACTTTGTAATTCAAATGGACTAGTTGCTTTTCTGATGTTATGTTAATGATTCATTACTCCTTAGGGTTTGAACATAGGTGATATAATTTGTTGAGTTCCTTTAAAACTTCAGTCACATTTGAACTGAAGAAGACGACGGGGAAGTAATTGCTTTAATTGTAGACCTGTTTGAAAACAATTCACATAGGTGACATGACTTTACAGTTCCAGGCACTCAACCTATGAATGCATTGTGGTCTGTCTAGAACTTGGGATGGATGCGGGCTTTGTCCTGCATTCCTCGGCAGTGCAAATGTTCCTGTCCAGTGTTTTGGTTATTGTGGCCATTTTTAGGTAATGGCCTCTCTGAGTGAGGGGGATTGTGATGGTCCAGGGTCTTGGTAATCCACAACGTAGTTACTTCCCTACAGCAGTTTAGGCAAACTGCTTTATTTTACACAGTGGCTGTCTTTTTGTTACAAGAATAATCACTCAGATGCTTGTCATTGTCTCTGTGTCTTTGCTACGAATTTCTTCTCACTTGCATTGGTTTTTTTGCTCAATACAGAGGCAAAAGGCAGCAGGAAAGTCTTGAGTTGGGAATGAGATTTACAGATCGATAGATGTTTGCTAGTTCTATCCAAATTAGCTGTTGAATGCAGGAAGATATTTGTGGATCACTACTGCTTATCACAGCTTCCCATGGATGTATTTAAATAAAGCTTGAAGCCTAGGACTGAGTATCTGCCTCACTATGCATGTAGTGAGGCCTTGTAGTGGAAGAGATACCTTATGTGGTTTGTCTGTGATCCCGTGTTGGGTTTAAGAAAAACATGCTTAGCAACTTTGTTGTGGATACTTCCAATAGCACCAGCAAAATTACGGACTTTAAGAGTGGTAACTGTCTAGGAAATATTTTACACTTTTGAGTTTGTCTGTTGAAAGAAAAGTGAAACTCTCCTGGAAGTAGGAAATGTATGAGGTTGCATGTTTACATTGCTTCTTGTAGTTACTTTTGGATTTTATTTTGTGTATTTCTGGTAGCTTTCACCACTTATTTTGTACAATAAAGCACTGGTGTTTGCTGCACCGAATGTGTAGCTTATATAGGGTCAGGCTGCTGCAAGTATGGATAAGTAATTCTTTTTCAAGTGAGCTGATCAAATACTCTTTGTGGTAATTCAGAGCAATTGCTGAAACAGGCTTCTTGTGGGACGGATAGCAGTGATTTCTTTAGTAAGGGTGATCCTTGCAGATAAAGTAGAAGAGCTGCAGGAAGACATATCTGAGTGGGTTACCAAGTGAGCTGAAAGCTTGGAATGACTTGCATGGGGAGAGAAAATGGTCTCCCTGATTATTGAGGATGGTACTACTTTGGGATATGCTGAAGGACATGGTTTAGTGGTTAATAGGTGGGGGGGGACGGTTGGACTGGATGATTCTTGAGGTCTCTTCCAGCATTAATGATTCTATTTTATTCTATTTGTTTGCAGTAGTGCAAAAATGTAGTCATGCTGCAAGACTTCTGAGAGTTAAGTTTAAAGTTTTTCTTACATATTCGTGTTCTAATGATAGAATTGTGGGAGAAATTGGAATAGGGCAGAAATGACAGGACATCTGGTTTTCAACCTCTCCAAAGATAATGGCTTATGTGGAATGCTAACGTCTTAACTTGTATTTCTTGGCTACAGCTGAAATGAGCAAATTAATGTCTTTACAGAGCAATTTAAAACCCTGACTAAATACTTCCTTATTCCTTGCAGTTGGCAAACATGAGTTAACTGGGCATAAAGTTGCAGTGAAGATCCTGAATCGACAGAAGATTCGCAGCCTTGATGTAGTAGGAAAAATACGCAGGGAGATTCAGAACCTCAAACTCTTCAGGCATCCTCATATAATTAAGCTGTAAGTTTTGCTTGCTATAACAAAACATATTTAAGCAGTAATCTTTTTGCTGTCACTGATCTGAAACATGTTTAATGGGCAATACTGCTAGCAGATCTTGACAGGAAAGTAACCAGCTTCCAAGTATGTGACCATTGTCAGTGTTCTCTGTAATGCATTTTCACAAACCAGGCTGCAGAGCTTGCAGTAGATCTTTGCTTGCAAATTCTTTGGACAGGTATATAAAAGGTAGTGACATGATAGGTGCTTCTATTAGCATCCACCTCTGTTTTTGGCTGCTACTTCAATTTTCATTTTCTTGTCATACTTGATCTTTTTTCTGCTTAGAAAATGAGTTATTTAGAATAAGATTGTAAAGGGCATTTCTATAGCAAGTTTTTTTTGTTTTCTTACTCATAATTTTTTAGTGATGTGTTGGTCACTGATCTGTAGTTTTTCAATGTGGATTGTCCTCTGCAAGTTTTTTCTGAAATAAGGATAGGCAGTATGTTAAATGTTATTGATATTTAAGAATTCTTCACTATAGCTGCTACCCCTTGTCTAAACATGGTATTTACAGTGTGCCCGTTTGCATCTGTTAGTCAGTCAATAGTTCATCAGTGGAGTTCAGAGTACAATTAAATATGTTCCAGAGTAGACCCCTTACGTCTGGTGTAAGGAAGTAAATTATAAATTACATTGATTTTTTTTTACTTTAATTTCCTGTAAAGTTAATCTGCCCCTGAAGACTTTCACTGTCTTAATTGAGGTGTTAGTATTAATAAGGGCTTTTTATTGGCAGAGTCTTGTCCTAAGACCCCGCTGCCACAGACAGATACCATCCTTATAACACTCCCTTGAATTTGGCAACAGCTCTTACACTGAAGCTAAATTAGATTGTCTTAGATCAACTCACTAACGTTCTTCAGTGGGTTCGTTTTCAGAAGACTGTTCAGATCATTTGGCTGCAAAATTGCTAGTCTTCCAGTTAGAGTTCATGAATGAGTCCAGAGGACATACCTGCAGCCAAAACAAAGTGTCAGCGTATCAGCTGAGATATGAGGGTGGAACAGAAATGTGTCTGCCTGGTGTTGCTAAGCTGTTGAGTCAGCTTAACATGTTTCTGATGACAGTTTCTTTCTCAGGAAATTATAGTGAGAATTTTTTTATCCTGCATGTGGAGGGAAGGGGCAAGATGTAGGAGATGAGAAATTTGATGGATCCTCAACTCTTCAGTTGCGTTTCTAAAGGAGAAGGATTATTAACCTGTGTGTAAATAGCATTTGAGATACAATCGATATAGCTGTGCAGGTGGACTTGCTGGTAACTCAGGATCATCCTGCTCGTGCTATTAGGAACTGGATTTGGGAACTGCTAGGCAACAGTTTGATACACGAGATAAACGTAAACAGATTTCTTCAGCTTAATATAACGAATTAGAGAATTGCTAATTTGAAACATTGGTGTGCTTTATGAAAAATTTCACACACTGCTTTAGCAGTATATACAATTGCAAACCTGTTGCAATAAGGTTTTCTTTCTATACTGTGCTTTGAATAAAAACCTTTGGTGCATCTCTGTGGTTTTTGGCCTCTAGCAATAGAATGCTTCATTTTCCTATATACTATTGCTTCTTGTTGGATTGTGGTCATCTGTGCTGTGTGGTTTGATAACTTTATTTATATTGTAGGTATGTAAGTGTTCCACAGCCTCCTTTTCCATAACCAGAAAAAATTAGATGACTCTAGAGAAGTACGGCTGTAATTTTTGGATTAAAAGGATTAAGATACTATTTCTGTAGTAGTGTCTTAGCCATGGCTTCAGAATGTTGTTGATATTTAAATGCATGAGGTACTTCCAACCAAAGTATTAGAGAGAAAGCTGGTAAAGTGAAGCAGCATGGACTATAAAATTTTAAGTAAAACTGACTTTGAAGATCTTGTGTTGATAACTGTCTCAGAAGGGTATTGAGGTTATTGAAGTGTCACACTGTAATACTAAGCTGTTAAATAGACACACATGTATATGTGCACACACACTGTTGTGGTGGGTTGACCCCCACTGCTCTATCACTCCCCCTCCTTAACCAGACAGGGGAGAGGTATAAAGAAAGGCTCGTGGGTCGAGATAAGGACAGGGAGAGATTGTTCACCAGTTATTGTCACGTGTCAAACAGACCAGACTTAAAGAGGAATTCATCTAGTTTATTACCAAGCAAAACGGCAGAGCAGTCAGAAATGAAATCTTAAAACATCTCCCCTCACTTCTCCCTTCCTCCTGGGCTTAACTTCATTCCTGATTTCTACCTACTCCCCCTGCAGTGGCACAGAGGGACTGAGAATGATGCTTACAGTCAGTTGATCACACATTGTTTTCTCTGTTCCTTCCTCCTCATGGGGAGGACTCCTTCCCTGCTCCAGCCAGGGTCCCTCTCACAGGAGAGAGTCCTCCACAAACTTCTCGAATGTGAGTCCTTCCCACNGGCAGAGCAGTCAGAAATGAAATCTTAAAACATCTCCCCTCACTTCTCCCTTCCTCCTGGGCTTAACTTCATTCCTGATTTCTACCTACTCCCCCTGCAGTGGCACAGAGGGACTGAGAATGATGCTTACAGTCAGTTGATCACACATTGTTTTCTCTGTTCCTTCCTCCTCATGGGGAGGACTCCTTCCCTGCTCCAGCCAGGGTCCCTCTCACAGGAGAGAGTCCTCCACAAACTTCTCGAATGTGAGTCCTTCCCACAGTCTACAGTCCTTCATGAACTGCTCCAGCGTGGGTCTCTCCCACAGGGTGCAGACCTTCAGGAGCAAACTGCTCCAGTGTGGGTCCCCCATGGGGTCACAAGTCCTGCCAGCAGACCTGCTCCAGCATGGGCTCCTCTCTCCATGGGGCCACAGATCCTGCCAGGAGCCTGTACCAGCACGGGCGTCCCACAGGGTCACAGCCTACTTCAGATGTCTCCACCTGCTCCAGTGTGGGATCCTCCATGGGCTGCAGAGAATCTCTGCTCCTCATCATTCTTCCTCCATGGGCTGCAGCGAGACAGCCTGCCTCACTGTGGTCTGCACCATGGGCTGCAGGGGAATCTTTGCTCTGGTGCCTGGAGCATCTCCTCCCCCTTCTCCTTTACTGACCTTAGTGTCTGCAGAGTTTGACATCTCACTCCTCTCTCTGACTGCAAAAGCTCCNCGGGCG
Source organism: Psophia crepitans (assembly GCA_013399095.1). Lineage (NCBI taxonomy): Eukaryota > Metazoa > Chordata > Aves > Gruiformes > Psophiidae > Psophia > Psophia crepitans. Next base: position 9,800 of record VWZZ01002820.1, read on the forward strand.
TCCCACAGGGTCACAGCCTACTTCAGATGTCTCCACCTGCTCCAGTGTGGGATCCTCCATGGGCTGCAGAGAATCTCTGCTCCTCATCATTCTTCCTCCATGGGCTGCAGCGAGACAGCCTGCCTCACTGTGGTCTGCACCATGGGCTGCAGGGGAATCTTTGCTCTGGTGCCTGGAGCATCTCCTCCCCCTTCTCCTTTACTGACCTTAGAGTCTGCAGAGTTTGACATCTCAATCCTCTCTCTGTATGCAAAAGCACATGAAGTTGTTTTTCTTCCTTAACTCTGTTATCCTGGAGGCACTACCACTGTTGCTGATGGGCTCGGCCTTGGGCAGTGGCATCTAGGAGCTGGCTGGCATAGGCTCTGTCAGACACAGGGGCAGCTTCTTGCAGAAGCCGCCACCCCTGTGGCCCCCCTGCTACCAAAACCTTGCCATGCAAACACAAAACAGCTGTCTAGGTAGTTCAAGAATAACTTGTCTCAGTAGGCTGAGGCAATTCTGTTTATAAGCTGAAGCATGTCTGTTTTCCCCTTTGTCTTGGAATCGGCATTTTGAAGAACATTGCAGTTCTGTAGTGCGTGTATGAATTCAGTTATATATTACAATTCGGACATTTGCATGCTTAAGTATAGTATCTTGAAATACTTCTTTTCATCCAATTGCTATTTCCTGTCTTCTTAACACATTTGAATTTTGGCTGAAGAGTTACCAGTGTTTACTTTCTTGTTCCATTAAAAATTGATCATTTCTGAGTGCTTTACGGGGAAAAATAAAACAAACTTTAGATAAGGAAATGTAGAATAAAATAAAAAAATCTCTTAAATGAGGAGTTTGGCTATAAGCTAGTTATTTCAATTCAAAATTTCAGCTTTTTTTTTCAGATGTAATGTCAATCCTTTTAGAGTATCATACTAATACTCGTCTAGTTGACAATGACATACTAATGACAAATTCAAGTCTCTTTGTAGAAGATAATGATTATTAAGCATTTTTTCTAGTCTTGAAGTATACTTTTTATTTATGGCAAGTCAAACTTTTTGCATGTTAAGGTTGAAAAGTGTGTATTTTTGAGACACTATCAAAGTCCTTTTGAATTTCTTCCTCACTGCACCAAGCTGTCTGCAAGGCAGCACTGTAGTTTCATAGAAATGATTTGGACTAAGCTTAGTCCTCTGAAAGTAAAGACATATTGCTGGTGAAGAATACAAATCTCCTGCTAGTCTTGGCAATGACAGCATCATGTAGTGAAAGAAGAAGAAATAGCTCCTGAAAAATATTGTCATTCCAGTAGCTGTAAATTCATTGATAAATATTTTAAAGTAAACTTTGATTTGGCCCTTTGCACAACTGGTTTTAACTGAATGTAGCTAGCATCTCTTACTCAATGCATTGGCTAACATATGCCTTCTCTTATCAGGTACCAGGTCATCAGTACACCAACTGACATTTTCATGGTGATGGAGTATGTTTCAGGAGGAGAGCTGTTTGATTATATCTGTAAAAATGGAAGGGTAAGCAGTAGTCCAACTCTACAGATCAATGACTTGTATTCCCTTGTTGTTTTTGCAGCATTACTGTGTTGCCTGACATTGAGGGGACAGACAGGTTCCTTCTGGGGATCCTTGGCAGAATGATATAATTAAAGATTTCTCTTCTGAACAGGATATTATGATTAGTGTAGCACAGAATTTATGAGGAGGGGCACATGATTTCTGCAAGCAGAATAAATGTTGTGAAATGTGTAAGTAGTGTAATACAGAATTTATAATACAACTTAACATATGATTTCTAATCACCTAGATCCCATGCAGATAGGGTCAAATTTTAATACAGGGTTTACTGTATTAATATGGCAGTCACAGTCTAGACTCAAAAATCTTATGAAAGAATACAAGTCACTTTGTCCTCGGAGGAAGGGGAGAACAGTGGGAGGTGACCCTGGCCACTGGGGGCTCACAGGTCTCACTGTCCAGCAGTGGTTCTTGAGACCAGTAGGGAGAGGAAGAAGAAATGTGGTTTGTCTGCTTCATTCACGGGACCTTCAGGGCCCAGGCAAGGGCACAAATACGTGCCTCAGTCAGAGAATGGGTGCTTGCCTCATAAAGTGACATCAGTTATGCTAACCACATTACCAGGGGCTGGGAGCAGGGGGGGCTGGTCACACCCTGTTCAATGAAGGTTTGATTTTATGTATTTAGCATTAATTTTGCTGTTAGCAATTAAAATAGATTTTTTGACTACATGTTGTTCAGAAAGTAAAAGTGGTTATATGTTAATAATAATAGAATAATAATAGAATCATTAAGGTTGGAAGTGACCTCAAGGATCATCAAGTCCAACCATCCCCCCACCACCTATTACCCACTAAACCACGTCCCTAGTTAACATGTTGCAGATCTTTGTGTGAGTTTCTTGTAGCGTTTTCCCTCTGTATTGATATGTTAATTTATAATTACTGTGTACAAACTGGATGGATGTGTGTCCAGCTAGAATAGCTGAAAGCTGTTTCTTCACTATGACTCATTACCGGAAAGCTACTGTTGTGCCCTTATTACCCTCTTCTACTGGTAGAACAGTTTTTCTCAAAGTTCTGAACTCACTTTGAACAAACCATCTGGATACTCTGGATACTTTTGTTAGTTGTAGAACAAATTTTGACATGGATTAGGGCATGTTGATAGGAAATGCCCAGCTAAGTCTGTTTGGGACTAGCTGCTAATAGCATAAATTAAATAACATCTAAAACATATTACTTCTGTGCTGTGTGTCAGAGCTTTTGTCAATTTAGATCTTGTGCTGTGCTTAAATGTCAAAGGTCGTTGCTATTTCAATTAGACAAAGTTAATGTTTGGGTGCTGATGTTTCTAGTTACTAAGTATGTAACATCTGCCTAACCAATTTCAAAATTGTAATTGGGAAGCTTCAGTGACTTTCTGAGTTGGTTGGTATGTTTCGTTTTAGCCATTTTAGAGCTGTGGTACAAAGAAAATGATGTAAGCTATGAAGCTTTCTGCTGCAAGTTCTGATAAACTGCTGTATAAAGGATCAAAACAATGATAACTTCAGGTCATGCGAAAATTTCCTTTCATTCATACAAATGAAAAACAAGTTGTTTTCCACTATCTCATGATTGTTTAAAATGTTTACCTGTCTTAGCTTGATGAAAAGGAAAGTAGACGTCTGTTCCAGCAGATCCTTTCTGGTGTGGATTACTGTCACAGGCATATGGTAGTACATAGAGATCTGAAGCCTGAAAATGTGCTGCTTGATGCACACATGAATGCCAAGATAGCTGACTTCGGTAAGCAGTGCTGTTCTATATCTGATCACTTTTCTTGTGTATTTAGATCCTGTTAATTACTATGTGAAACATTCAATAAAATATGCATTCTTGAGTATCCTTTTGGTGGGACACAGTGCAAGAACCTGAAGAATATGAATGTAGAGCAAGGTTATGTTGTTGCACATGTGTAGCACTTGTTTTCCTCTCAGGCTTTGTTTTCAGGTATTTTCTGTGACCGGGTGAAAATGTGAACTGACTTGTTTGCTTTTGCTTAACAATATTTTCTTTGACATGCTAAATAGACATAGCTTCTGACCTTTCCACTTCAAAATTCACTCCTGTTGCCTATTTCATTATCTGTAAAATGTAGATGCTTACCTCCCTTGGAAGTGCGAGGGCGATTTATCAGGTTTAAGAACCACATTGCTGTAGCAAAATACACTAGTCGTCCTATTAAACTACTCTAAATTCACTGTAAAAACTCTAAAGATGTCCCTTAAAATAATGTAATTAAACCATAAAAGGTAAAATGAGAACAGTTAATCTGGCAAAATCCTGTGCTTTTTTGCTATATACCTGCGTAACTAATCAGAATGCTTAGTTGTTTATACTAGCTGTTTGTGACGCAGCTGCTGAGATGACTGGCAGCTAGGTCTTGGAACTATCTGAATCAGGAAACTTCACCATATAGGTGTAGTAAGGTATCCATACTGCTATATCATCATCATGTATCTCTTGTAGACATAGTGAATAATACCTGCCCTTGCAAAGCACTGGGGCCTCTGAAAGCTACTGAGTAATGCTGACTACTTCAAGTATATTTTAAAATTATGGAGTTCAAGTACGTTGGACACTGGGAATCATATTGGTTTCTTGTGTCTAGAAAATGCTTTAGGTGAAATGGATTGTGATGAAGAAATGAAGTACAGCAACTTAATAAATGCTTTTGTGTATTAGAATATGAAAGCTATCCAAGCTGTTCCCCCTGAAAAAAAACCAAGGCATATTTCCTTCTATGATACAGAGTTCTCTGACTTATGGTAATCTTGATCATGCAGCCTCCAGTGCGCACAGTAGAAGATACTTCCCCCAGCTATTCTGGAAGTGGTAGTTCTTCACTAATACTAGACTACAGTGAGGGCTGGTGAATGAAGATGGTCTGTTTCTAAAGTACATTTAATTGCTAACAGAGTATCTAAAATCAAACTGTTGAACCGAAGTGATTCGGGAACCAGCTGAGGAGTGTAGGTGTCTAAATTGTGGTGAAGTCATGTGTAGTCCTCAGCTCCCTTATTCTGTATAACATCTTACATAATTTTTGGCAATTCTGTGGTAGCATCATCCACTTTGGTGTTTAAAAGCAAATGTGATTTTTCAGACTTTCTTGTTAATGACCAAAATCCGATCTTGCTATGCTGCTCCATCTCTCTTTGAGCAACTTTGTTCTCTATCATGCCTATGTCTTCTAAAATGGACTTTTTTTGTCTTGGAATGAATGTGTTCTCAGACACTTCTAGGTTGTGTGCAATAACGGTTTGACGTTACACAAGTTTCTGGTAAACTAAATGGAGGATTATGGGGTGTGCTTATACAAAACTTTGAATAATTCCAAACAATGTTACTACTTTACTGAAATAAACTTGTTAATTTTCTAACTTAAATTACTAGTGATCTGTTCTAGGTGGTATATGCATTGTAAAATCATTTTGCTTTCTGAATTTTTTGTAATTACTCTTATACACTTTCAGGTCTATCAAATATGATGTCTGATGGAGAATTTTTAAGAACAAGCTGTGGTTCCCCTAACTATGCTGCACCAGAAGTAATTTCAGGAAGGTAGTCTCTTTTATTATATTGGATACATGTGTGCATGTACTTCAGCCATTTTGCTGCTTGATTCTAAAGGCTACAAAACCAGTGCAATTGACAAGCGTGATGCTGAGAAACCATGGGCTGAACTTTTAATTGGCTTAATTTTTCATGGCTATTTAAGGCTTCTGAGAACTAGCTTTGAATAGTTCCTGTAAGGTGGAGGAGATGTCTACTGTCCCAAATCCAGTGTGTACAGTGTGCCTGAATTAGTTTAAAAATTCACTTACAGCTCAGATCTTGGAAGTAGAGGTATGGGTAGAATTACAGGCAAAGTCTGCTGTGAAGTTGAGTAACAGTGAAATATCTGTTGCAGGGTAGATACTCAGTGTGAAAGTAACTTCCCCTTTTCTTGGGCGCAATGATTGTCAAATCTACTGCTTTCAGCTACCCATCCTAGTATTACTCCTTGCTGATTGGAGGCCAAATGTCTGTTTTATTCAGGCAGTAGCACAGAATTATGTGACAAGTTCTGCTTTACGACTTGTCTTAAACTTTACAGCCTCCCAGATTTGGGACAGATTTTGCTACAACAGTGATAACTGTGTATAACATGCTTTCTTGGTAGTAGGTGCAAGTTTCATTCACCTGCCATTGTTTTAAATTGCATTTGTGGATTATTGTGATACAAGAGAGGAAAAATGTATACTTATGCCCCGTTACATATTTGAAGGGGAAGGACATTAAAGTGAGGCATAGCACAGAACTAACAACGGTATGTACTTGCGGATTAATTGTCCCAAGTTCATATACTTTTAATTACTGTGATACAATATAAGAAAGTAGAGGGAAAAAAATCTATTTAAATGTATTAAACACAAATCACTAATAATTAACTTTTTCCCAGATTGTATGCAGGTCCAGAGGTAGATATTTGGAGCAGTGGAGTTATTCTCTATGCTTTGTTATGTGGAACACTTCCGTTTGATGATGATCACGTGCCAACCCTTTTTAAGAAGATATGTGATGGTATATTTTATACCCCTCAGTACCTGAACCCGTCTGTAATTAGTCTTTTGAAGCACATGCTGCAAGTGGATCCAATGAAGAGAGCGACAATCAGAGACATTAGGTAAAACAGTAACTGGTGTCTGATCACGGGATGCTAAAGTGATAATCTCAGTGCAAATACGCAGAACAAAGAAATCATTCACACAACTTGTCCATGTTTTATAGACTGAGATGGAAATTCAGCTTCTGGTGGTTTGGCTTTAGCTTTGATGGTTCTGATCTGCAGTGGCCGATGAAATATCTGTTGGAGGTCACGGTAAAATTATATATGTTACTTACAAAAATTCTGAGAAGCTCCAGGTTTAAGACCGGTATAGCAAAGCGTTTTACCTGCAGAATGGTTTGCAAAAACAACACCCTGTTTATCTGGGGGGAAAAAAAAGGTCTGCTGTTAAGAACCACTGTTCTCTACTGTAAATGTCTGAGAGGAAGTTGTGTTCTTTTATCTGATAACTACCACTTTTATTAATAATTTTTCAGAATGTGAAAAATCATCTGTCAATATTCCACATGCAAGATAGCACTTTCTAGCTTCAAAATCCTGGTATGAGTTTGTGTATGGGTGATAATTACTGCATCAAACACTGGTAAGGTAAAGATTGTAGGTACACCTAGCCATCATGGACTCCATATTCCAAGAGGAGATTCTGGAGAAGGTGACTGCTTTGACAACTGCGCAGTGGGTCAAATTGATAGGCAGTAGAGCTGTGCTTTCATGCAGCAGCTGGTTAGGTTTTCCTGTTTTCGTTGTCAGAAGGTCTGAGGCAAGAGCTGTCATACTGCCTTAGTGAAAATGCTGCTGCTTTTAGGGTTGGAAGTTAGGAAATTGGCAACTTCAGTGTTCTTTCAGTAGAAAAAAAAACGTGGTGTACTTATCCCCTGCTACTTTATTACAATGGGAAGTACTTTCTTGCATAAATCAAAGCACTGAGAACTAAGCGTTGTAAAGCTCAAGGGGATAGGAATTTAGCTTATCTTAGTCATGTTAAGTAAGTCTGAAAGAGAGGTGGTGGTAAAAAGATCTTGAAAAACATTGGTTACAGAACATGGATAGATTTTTGAATCCTAAACGGTTCTGTTCTGTTAGCCATGAAACATGTCATCTCACAGTTAAAAGGACAAACTGAGTTTAATCGAATACCTTAATTCTTCTAGGGTGGAGTGTGGGAGTGTGAATTGTAGTGTGCTACTGTGCTTTGTCGTGGTATAGGGAAAGCTTTTTCTGCTTCCAGATTAACTAGTTGCTTCTGAAGAAAGTGTATTTGTCTCAGTGCATTTGTGCTGAGGCATGTTCTCAGGATCACACTGAGACCTTGGTTCATTGTACTGATTTTGTCTGGGATTTCTTCACAGTAGCTTGTAGAGGGCTGTGGTTTGGATTGGTACTGGAAATAGTGTTGATAACAGGGATGTTTTTATTACTGCAGAGCAGTGCTTGCACAATGTCAAGGCCTTTTCTGCTCGTCACGCTGCCCTGCCAGTGGGTAGGTTAGAGGTGCACAAAAAGTTGGTAGGGGACAGAGCCAGGACAGCTGACCTCAGCTGACCAAAGTATATTCCGTACTATGTAATGTCATGCTCAGCAATAAAACTGGGAGGAGGCTGTCAGGGGTGAGCTGCAGCTTGACAGTTGGCTGGGCATCAGTCTGTTGGTGATGAGCAATAGATTTAGATCACTTGTTTTTCCTGGGTTTTATTTTCCTCTTTGCCTTTTTTTTTCCTTCTTACATTACTATTTTTTTTTAAAATCTTTCTAATTATTAAACTGGTTTTGTCTCAACCCATGAGTTTTTTTCATTTGTACCCATCCGATTCTCTGCCCTATCCCACCATCGGGGGTGAGCAAGTGGCTGTGAGGTGTTGAGTTGCTGTCTGAGGTTAAACTGCAACAGTCCTTCTTGGCGCTCAGCGTTGGGCTTGAATGGTTTCAGATAACAGGTTTGACCATAGCATATTAGATCCAATTATTTTATCTGTTAACAGTGGCTGGTCATGATACTGACTTTTCTGTTCTTGATATTATTTATCTTCTCTGTGCCATGTTCCCTCTTTTGCTGTACAAGACTGTTTTGGGTGTTTCAGATTGCTGTGTTCCTAGGGCTTAGTGATGCTTTGCCTAACCTTGAGCTTAACCTGGTATTTGGGCTCTGTACTGTAGCTGTTACTGTACTTTGGGTACCATCTCATGGAGAGAGTTAACAACTACGCTTCGTCTGAAAGGTTTTTTTTTGTGGTGGAAATAGAGAATGGCACCTTCACCACCACCTTCTCTGATGTTTTCCCCCCTCGTTACAATAACTCTTCAGTATGTTGAACGTCCTTGGATAACGAAAGTACTTCTACTGATATGTATTAGATAAAGCCAAAATGGTATTCCTGAGGTTACAGGCTATTTAGGAATATCACCAAGGCCCCATGGCAGTGTGGTTTTGGGTGACATGGTATGTGGGAGAATATGGGCAGCTATCTAGAAAGCTTGCACCTCTGATGATCTGGGACTTCACTCCTGAAGAAGTGTGTGATCCTGATGAAGTGATAGAATATTTGGGAAAAAAAAAATGCCCAGGCTATTCCAGAGAGGCACGACTTAGCACAGTGTGCTGGGGCCTGCACCGTACCTACCTAACACTGCTCAATACTATTCATACACTCAGGGAGATGAGGTCTGTGGATCTGAAAACAGACATTGTGGCTAAGCCACAGACCCAGCCTTCAACTGTATCAATCACCCCTAAAATTAAAAAGAAATAGTCAAAGCAGAAATCAACTTGTTTAGTGAGGAATGATTCAGCTTCTATTAAGAGGGAGCAGGAGAGGGAATCAGAAGAGGCAGCCGGTTCTGCAGCAGAGCAGTCACAAGAACAGGAGGAGGAAGAGACTGAAATCATAAATGAGACAGAATCCACCCTATCCCTAAATTAGCTGTGAGGTATGCTAAAAGATTCCAGCTGTCAACCAGGTGAGATAATTCTCAACTGGTTCCTCTGGTGCTTGGATTTTGGGGCAGATAGTCAGGAATCAGAGGGTTATGAAGCCTGGCAGCTGAGGTTCCTTGCTATGGATAAGGCCATGACAGAGGCATTGTAAAAGATGCAGGAGTCCTCAGTCCTTGTAGGCAACTCCTGCCAAGTGTGAACGACAGGTATCCCTTCAAGGAAGACCTTACAAATTGCCTTAGCAAGTGGACCACCATAGTGGGAGATACCCTGTATCTGAGGGAATTAGCTGTGGTGGAGGTGATCTGTAATGACCTTGATGAAATCTGATGCACACGGTCCATGTGGCAAAAAGTTTGTGAAGTGCACTAACACACACCCACACCCTGGTGATAATGAGCTATACAAACATGGAGGCACCAACTGCGGATGGATTGGCCAGACAGCTCCGAGAATTCAGAGAATCTCCCTTCCACCCTATGGGCCTGCATCTCTGCTGTGGAGAAACTCACAAGTTTTTCTCACTTTTTCCCTTCTGATTCTCCCCTCCAGGCCGCCAGCTGGGGAGTGAGACAGGCTGTGTAGTGGTTAGTTGCCAGACGGGATTAAACCATCTGACATCCATATAACTGCTTTTAAATCTGTAGCAAGTCTTTATGCTATAAGCTAGAATGCTTTAAAAATTAGTATCGTGCCATACGCTTTGGCTAGGTAAGCAGCTTAATCTAGACACGCAAGACAATCTTATTTTTTCTGCATGATTGGGCAACATGAGTATTTGGTTCCTTCTGTATCTTTCCTTTTCCCTGTTAGGAATACCAGCCCATGGCTATAGTAGTAAAGAGGTACAGCTTGATGATTCCATAGCTTCTTTCGACTCAAGAGACAACTGCATGTGTTTTGAATGAAAAAAAATTATAAGGAGCTTATTTGGGGTGTGGAGCATGTGAATCTAATGTCCTTGTCCAAGCATCTACCAAAAAGTTACGCAGCATCAACATTTCTTGGTTTTGTTATGTATTGTTATGTGTGTACTTGGGGAAGGACCCCTCACATGAGTAGTATAAGAATTTCAGTTGAAAATATCTCAAAACTAACATAATGGCAGTAAAAAATATGCTATTTATATGAAAAGCTGGTTGATGAGTTATACAGAGATATTTTTGGAGCTCAGGTAGTTGAAACACTTGCAGAAAAGGATTTCTTCCAGTCTCCTCCAAAATGTGTAGCAAAACCTTGTGAAGGAGGGGATTACTTTCCATCATGTACTGCTTCAATGTCTCTGCTGCACAGAAGGGGACTTGGACTGACAACTGTAATTCTTTTTTGTACAGACTAAAATTAGTTTTATTTTTAAAAGAATTTAATATTAGAAAGGCTTGCTTTGCATATATATACTCAGAATTTGTTTATTTTTAAATCTAGGGAGCATGAATGGTTTAAGCAGGACCTTCCCAAATACTTGTTTCCTGAAGACCCATCTTATAGCTCTACCATGATTGATGATGAAGCCTTAAAAGAAGTGTGTGAGAAGTTTGAATGCACTGAAGAGGAAGTGCTAAGTTGTCTATACAGCCGAAATCATCAGGACCCTTTAGCAGTTGCTTATCACCTTATTATAGATAATAGAAGAATAATGAATGAGGCCAAAGACTTCTACTTGGCTACAAGCCCACCAGATTCTTTTCTTGATGATCACCATCTGTCTCGCCCTCATCCTGAGAGAGTGCCATTTTTAGTAGCTGAAGCACCTCGTCCCCGCCATACTCTTGATGAGCTCAACCCGCAGAAGTCAAAACACCAAGGTGTAAGAAGAGCGAAGTGGCATTTGGGGATACGAAGTCAGAGTCGACCAAATGATATCATGGCTGAAGTTTGTCGAGCAATTAAACAGCTGGATTATGAATGGAAGGTAAAAAAATAAAGGATCTTTACAACAGACAGTAGTAATTTTTTGTTTGAGGTGTGTTCTGTGTAGCCGAGAAGTCTGAAACTTTCTCCTGTGCTGGAAGGTAAGCTCATGTGCCTGTGCTGACTGCTTGTGCTTGCTGTGCAGGAAGGGTTTTGTGGGAGGCTATTCATGCTGACTGGAGGAAAAGTCTTGCTAACATGTCTAACTTTTCTGTTGGTGGCTCTAGAAATGGTTGTTGGTTTTTTTTTTTTTCTGTTGGCTAAAAAAAATGCAACAAAACAAACAAAAACCCAGAACGCTCAAACAGAAGACACAAACCAAAACCCTAACAGATAAGCCTGAATTCTCTTAATACCAGTGAGTTAAAATGACAAAAATAATATGCAGAGCTTCTCAAGCAGTTCTAGTTACTAACTCAAATCTCTTTTGTACTAGGTTGTAAATCCATACTATCTACGTGTTCGAAGGAAGAATCCAGTGACAAGTGCGTATTCCAAAATGAGCCTACAGTTGTATCAGGTGGACAGCAGGACATACTTATTGGACTTCCGTAGCATTGATGGTATGTGAAGACTTAAATAAGCTAATGGAGTTCTGTGGGAGCTAATTCTAAATGCAATCATGTCCTAATTTACTGGTTTACAGTGAAGTAAGTCTTGCCAATATAGATCTGTATTAGTTTCTTTATTCCTTCCTGGTCTAGTGTTCTTGTGATGAGATGATTGGTTAGCTGCTTCATCCCTAAAATAGTAGCTTTTTAAGCTATCAGCTGCTGAACTGCTCCATTTTGTGTCTGCACTACCACCATGAGTACAGAAGGGGACAGGGCTGTGAGAGGTGAGATTTTGATCAAGCTGAACTGCCTTTGGACCCTCCCCCCCAAATTTGAAACACTGATTTAGACCTGAAGTAACATTTCCTAATGCAGATAATGCTCAGCATCTAGACATTTACATTTTACTTGGGTCTGTACGTTGCTGTACTGGGTCTGGCAGAGCTGGGGTTCATTTTGTTCGTAGCAGCCTATATGGTGTGTCGTGCTGTGTTTTGGGTCTGTGACTAGAACAGTGTTCATAACAATGTTTGTCACAGATGTCACATTTAGTCACAACCATGCTGCTGTTGCTGAGCAGTGCTTGCTAGTTTTTTCTTTTTGGTAGGCTGGGGGTGAGCAAGAAGATGGGAGGGAATGCAGCCTGGAGAGCTGAGCAGATTGGCCTGAGGGGTACCCCATGCCATACAATGTTGTGTTTGGCAAAGAAACTGATCGGGTGGGGCTTTGGGGAAGGTAGCCTTGAGACTGGCTGGTTATCAGCCTGCTTTGGAGAGGCCGTGAGTGGTTGTCTTTGCATAGTTTTTTCTTCTTCTTCTTAAACTATGTTTATTTCCACCCGTGAGTGTTCTCGCCTTTGCCCTTTCAGTTCTTTTCCCCGTTGCGCTGAGGTGTTAGCTGCTGGGCAGAGTCAACCCACCAATGTTAGGAGCAGATGAAATTTGAGATAGGAGAATGGATGCTTGCAGTAAATGAAGTCTTGAAAGCAGTTGGTCTAACCTGTAGAAAGATCTCTTTTATAGAGTGACAGTAACACAGCATACCTTCCTGAAAACATATGGAGGCAATAACAGAGACTGGCCATAATGCTTGTTTATGGGTATAGTAGACTAAAGCAGATTTACCTACAGCTAATGGCTAGGGGAAAACAAGTGGCATGGAAAAAGGATTTGCCAGAGTGCCTGGATTATAGTATAGGGTGGCTAAGGCTGTGTCTCATGACCATTTAATCTGATCTGATTTGGCTGTGCAGTCCTTGCCTCGTTCCTTCCAACAATACAGATGCTTGCTTAGATTCAGTGGTACTTGATACAGGGGACTAATCACTTTCCTGTGCTGACCTACTGCAGTATAGGACAAATGCCATCCTTGTTGAACAGGAGATGCCCGCTTAGCCACACGACTTGGGGAGGGCAGCCTGCTGCAGTCCTGGCCTCAGCTCTTGAGGAAATACAACCCAAGCACATGGATTTGCCATCTCTTTTCTAGTAGTGAAGCTGATTTGACTTCCCTTTCTCTCTGCTGTGGCTAATGGTTCTCTGTTTCTATTACCAAACTGTAATTTAAAGTAGTTTTGATGTGAGAAGGCATCTGTGTTCACTGATTTCTCTCGGAAATAACTTTCCTGGTACTAGGTGAGAGTCAAACTAACATTCAGTAAAGTAAGAACAAAGATGCTTCAGTAGAGCATTACTTCTAACATGCAAGTATTTCTTCCCAATACTCAAGGTAACTTAAGATTCTGCAGCTCAAATGTACAACTTACTAACGGGGAAAACTTCCAAAAGTGAAGGATAAATTAATGTAGGCAATTGCAATTAATGTGTCAATTATAATAAAAATACAAATAATAACGAAGTATAAATAACCAAATATAAAGAAAATGAAAACAAAGTAGGTGCTAGCAAAAAGCATCTACAAAATGTTTGAACTGTTACTGGATTTAACCTTATGATGCTATCCTCTTTTTGTTTAAAGTAACCTAAATTGAACTATTAAGAAGTGTGAGAAGGAGATGATGTCTACTGTTCCTAGAACTGATTTGATACTGATAACTAATTTTCTTGTCTCTCCCCTTGCCCCCCTCCAGATGAAATTACTGAAGCGAAGTCTGGGACTGCAACTCCACAGAGATCAGGTTCTGTGAGCAACTACCGATCTTGTCAAAAAGATTCAGATGGTGATGTGCAAGGAAAATCTGTAGATACGTCCCTTACCTCATCAGTGACCTCTTCGCTTGACTCTTCTACAGCTGACTTAACTCCAAGACCAGGGAGTCATACAATAGAATTTTTTGAGATGTGTGCAAATCTTATTAAAATACTTGCACAGTAATTTTGAAGATGGGCTTATTTCTTTTATAGCAATAAGCATGCCTAAATCATAGTCAGATGCTTCCAATTATAATCAAATTAACTAAGGCGCTGGAAAAGCTAGCTGCAGAATGCAATTTGCACAGGAATTGAGACAATTATGGGCAGTTACCTATATTATTTTGAAGCTGGAGTGAATTCTGATTGATTGCTGTCCAATAACTTAGTACAGGTACAGGAAATCACATTCTCTTGGGGTAGTGTTCATAACATTTTACATTGAGTGCATATTAGCATGCATGTAACAACTAAGTGAGACAGACCTCCTTGGTTTGTTTCACTGGTAATACGTAGCACTGTAAGTAAATCTACACTTTGTAGTTCAATGACCTAAGTGTGACTTGTTGGTCACAATCTACAGTTGTGCCTCAGCTGGTCAGAACTATCAATGCCTTCCACAAGAAATGAGTTAAAACTGCTGTGTTTCTTCCCCTTATTTGACAGTAAATGATGAAGAACAGTTTAATGCATTGTAATGTACTACTTCAAACAACTGATAAATTTGATTAAATACATGCAAATCCAACCAGTTGGAAATGCGTGTAGGTGCTCTCCAATGTACTCAAGGCAACCATGGGAGACTTAATGCTGAGGAGACTCAGCATCCCATGGGCTAAAACAAAACGTGGCTTTGTGAAGGAGAACTGTCAGCAGCCTCCTGATCTGTGCTTATACCCTGGTGAGGTAGCACAGCAGCTTCCCACTGCTGCTGCAGGCTGAGAATACTTTTTCTTAGAAACATGAGCATGTAGTTAAAAGCACAGCCTAAGGGCTCTTGCATGCTATTCCAGAATCTGCAATAGTTTTTAAAAATACATGTTAATACTTTGATACAGCTGTTTATCATGTTAACTTAGAATATACTATACAGAATTCACTTTGCCGTTGAAACTACATCTATAGGTTCAATTTTCCTAGGCCACCTTTGTAGCAAACTCTGTTGTTTAAATTAATGGTGAAATTAAATAGTCCAGCTTTTCAGTTGAACATGGAAAACTGATCACGACATCTTGAGTGCTAATATGCAAAAAGTTTTCAACAGTAAATTGCAGTTACCAATAAAATAATTCCTTTTGCATTTACAGCTTTTGCAATGTTTCAGGAAGAAAACTGAACCTTATGTTAAAATCACAGCTAGTACTTGCACAAAAGCATTTAGTGTCGTGTAAACTGGATATAGTTAGTCACAGTTCATTCCGTTTTCATCTAGCACTAATAGATATAAACGTAAAATGTTTAGTTTTGCATTCAAGAATTAATGTTCTCTTCAAAATAAACTTCATGACCTACCCAGTTTCAAAGGTTGGTCTCCCAGGGAGACACTGGAAATCAAGGCATTACTATGAACAGTTAAAGCTGGGCTCTTAAAATGTATGGGGATTCTTGCCAGTGGCTGCGAGTCTGAGACTTCAGCCACGGAAAACTGCTAGCTACAGCCAGAAGAACAGTTTAATCCAGGCCAGCTGGCTTCAGTCCGGAAATTCATCTGTTACGAACAAACACGGTATCTAAAGAAACACGAAGCTGCTTTAAGCCCCAGAACTGCTGTAACTGCATTCTGAACTGGGCGGTTGTGTTATCTAGTACATAGGTACAAGTCACAACTTGAGATGTTTATTCTCGAGGTCACACATGGTCCCTGTAATGCAAGGTTGCATTGGTGTATATCAGAGTGGAAGATTTTCCTTAGATAAAGCTTGGGATTTAAACTCTTGAGGCTGAGTTGTCAACATGAGGGACCAGCTGCAAATACTACCTTGAAGTCCTGTTTTTAGTCCTGTAAGAATTGGGTCTCATGTCCGGAATAAATCGGTGTGTTCATTTTTGCTACCCTTTTTGCTTTGAAATTGTTAAACAGTGCACTTATGTAAATATAACAAACGCACAGGTATTTCATTTGCAGTAATTCCTCATCTGGAACTGTTTTGGGATCACTCTTGCATATGTTAAACTATTTCTAAATGGTATCTGCTGCTGTTTGCAGACTTCTAATGCTGACCACAAATGCAAGGTGTCAAAGTGCAAAGAGCTCTTAATTTTTATATATTTCTTTTGGCCCTCTTGTGCATTAAGACAACTACAGTTTTTCCTTTGTCTTGGTATCTGGAGGCAAAACTAAGTTTCTGGCAGAAGTGTGCTGTATGCATAGTTTTAAATAAAGTAAATGTTATTGGTATGATAAATTAGTTTTGATGGACAAAAGTTTTCTGATTGAGATTTTTGTAGGGGATGGGGAGGGAGCAAGGGGACAGACAACCGAGTTGAACCCCGAACAGCTGTCTGTTGTGTGGCTTTCCTGTGCTTTGTAGATCTTGCTGTTGAAACAGCTTGCTTCATGTGTTCCTACTGATCTTGCAGACCCTTTTTTTTTTAGCATCGCACTGGTGTCTGCCAACAGGCTGTGACACAGAACCTCACTGAGAAAGCTGCCGGCGCTGTGAGGAGGCAGTTATGCAAGTACACAGATCGGTCAAGTATTGGTCAAGTGCTCTGTATTCCCAAGCTGACTCCTGTTGGAGTACACGGAATTGTCTTGCCTTTGTAATTTTTTTCAAAAGCATGGATGAACCTGATTGTCCATATGCAATATAACTTACTTGGCAGTGGATGAAAATTCATGTGGGTGGTGCAGAATTGGAAAAAAACCACCCAACTTCCATGTTTGTCTTGGTATGCGTGTTTAATACAGCAGTGGAAATAAACTTTATTTTGCCAGTTGATGACCATTGTAAGATACAGAAAGATGTGCCTACTTCTGCGCTGATTTCTTCTGACAAAGCTGATCGGCAGAAATGCTTGTTTATAACTGTGTAACTTTTTAAACTTTCAAAACTTTAAGTAAACACGAAATGCTGAACCATCTCGTCTGAAACTGTGTGCGTGCTGTTCGAGCAGCAGCAGCCGCCCCCGGCGGTGCTGCCGCCCCCACCCCCCCAGTGCGGCGAGCCCTCCGCTGCCGAAGGGAGCGCGGGGGGCGGGGCCCCGAGCGCTCGGCTTCCGAGCCCCCCGTCGTCCTGCGCCGCCCCTGCCGCTCTGCTCGGTCCTGCGCGGGATGCGCCTACTGCCTCCGTGCGCGCCCCCGTACCTACGCCGTTCCCGCCTGCCCCCGCCCCCCAGCTTGATACCGGGGCGGTGAATCCCCACCGCTGCGGCACCGNTCGGCCTTGGGGCGCCCGGTACCGAGCTGGCGCTCCCCTGCGGTGCCCGCGCGCCTCCCGGTGGCCTAAGGAAAGCCGGATTTCGCCGGCACTTACAGGCGCCCCCACGCCCATGCCGGGCAACTACAGCTCCCGGCGGGCCGACAGCCC
>VWZZ01002820.1:27103-39721 GCA_013399095.1 Psophia crepitans
GGGGGCAGAGGTCGCGCGGGCCTTCTTCCCCCCGGAAGAGACGTGCCCTGAGGCGAGCCTCAGGTAACGGCCCCTTGCCGCGGGCCTCTGCCGGGTCTCCGTCCGCGGGGGGCTGTGGGGCGGGGTCGGGGCTCCTCCGCTGGGAGGCCGGGCCGGGACACGGTCTGCGCCGTCCTGCTGGCTGCTCGTCTCCTGCCGCCTCCCCGTCGTTGTGCTGGGCCCCCTCCCGGCTGCGGCCTCGGCCAACCTGATCTGCCGGGCGGCATCCCCGCCCGTGACAGGGGGCTTGAACCAGGTCATCTTTAAGGTCCCGTCCAGCCCAAGCCGTTCTGTGATGCTGTGGAGCTTCCCCTCCGGCGGGCGGGCGGGCCGCAGGCTGTGCGGTGGCCGCCGGCCTGGCTGCTGCAGCCGGTACGGGTCCGGGCTGGCAGCCGTGCTGTGGTGCGCCAGTCGCCTGGGACCGAGTCATTTCCTTTCCCTTCTTGTGTGGTTTCTGGTGGGCTGGCTTCAATGCTGTAAGGCTTCCTGGTGTGTCGCAGATCTGGCTTTGCTCACTTGGGGTTTGGGGTTTTTCCCCCCTCTTTGTTTCCTGCTAGACATTATCTTTCAGCTGGGCTCAAAACTACAGTTGCCTGACTGACACCTCTGATGAACCTGATGGGCAGAATTTGTGCAGGAGAGTGGCAGTCTGTTGCATATTATTGACTTAGAATCGAGACGGTGTATTTTTTCTTCTACGTACTTAAGAGCTAAATTACCTAACTACCGAAAATACGTTTTTTTTTTAGTTCTCCAAATGGCTTCTTTTGGGTGGAAGAGAAAGATCGGTGAGAAAGTTTCAAAAGCTACTTCTCAGCAGTTTGAAGCAGAAGCTGCAGATGACAAGGATCTGGCTGATGATGATGATGCTAACTGGGTGCATGCAACTAAGAGAAGAAAGGAAATTCTCTTAGAAGACTGTGCCAAGAAAAGTAAGGAGCTGAAGGATGAAGGTGCAAGTTTGGCGGAAAATAGGAGGTACTAATGTTATCTTGCTCTTTTTTGTTGACTGAATAAACACTAGATGGTATTTTAATCCCTTTTCTAAACACTAGGTAATTTGCTAGCAGCTGTATTCACACTTTTCATATTTGAAAAAATGATCATTTCTTTATAGATTCATAGAATCCTGGGACAGTAGGGGTTGGAATGGACCTCTGGAGATCATCTAGTCCAACCCCCCTGCTAGAGCAGGATCACCCACAGCAGGTTGCACAGGATTACGTCCAGTTGGGTTTTGAATCTGTCCAGAGAAGGAGACTCCACAACCTCTCTGGGCAGCCTGTCCCAGTGCTCGGTCACCCTCAGAGTGAAGAATTTTTTCCTCATGTTCAGATGGAGCTTCCTGTGTTCCAGTTTGTGCCCATTGCCTCTTGTCCTGGCACTGGGCACCACTGAGAAGAGTCTGGCCCCTTCCTCCAGACACCCACCCTTTAGATATTTATCAGCATTGATGAGATCCCCTCTCAGTCTTCTCTTCTCCAGGCTGAACAGCCCCAGCTCTCTCAGCCTTTCCTCATACGAGAGATGCTCCAGCTCCCTCATCATCTTGGTAGCCCTTCGCTGGGCTCTCTCCAGTAGTTCCCTGTCTGTCTTGGCCTGGGGAGCCCAGAACTGGGCACAGAACTCCAGATGTGGCCTCACCAGGGGGAGTATAGAGGGGGAGGATAGCCTCCTCCCTAGGTGTAGGACCCTACACTTGCCCTTGTTGAATTTCATATGGTTCCTCTCTGCCCAACTCTCCTGCCTGTCAAGATCTCGCTGAACAGCAGCACTGCCTTCTGGTGTGTCAGCCACTCCTCCCAACTTGGTATCAGCAAATTCACTGAGGGAATGCTCTGTCCTCTCATCCAGGTCACTGATGACTATGTTGAATAAGACCAGACCAAGCACTGACCCCTGGGGCACACCACTACCTGTAGGCCTCCAACTAGACCCTGAGCTGCTTATCACAACCCTCTGGGCTCTGCCATTCAGCCAGTTCTCAACCCACCTTACCATCCACTCATCCAGCCCACGCTTCCCAAGCTTGTTAATGAGGATGTTATGAGAGACGGTATCAAAAGCCTTGCTGAAGTCAGGGCAGACAACATCCACTGCTCTCCCCGCATCCACCCAGCCGGTCATGCTAGCATGAAACACTATCAGATTGGTCAGGCATGATTTCCCCTTGGTGAATCCGTGTTGATCACTCCCATTAACCTTTTCCTCCACATGCTTAGAGATGGCCCCCAGAAGGAGTCGTTCCATCACCTTTCCAGGGATGGAGGTGAGGCTGACTGGCCTCTAGTTTCCTGGATCCTCCTTCTTGAAGACCAGAGGGACATTGGCTTTCCTCCAGTCCTTGGGCACCTCTCGTGTTCTCCACGACCTTTCAAAGGTGTTTGGGACCCTAGCAATAACATCTGCCAGCTCCGTGAGCACTTGTGTGTGCATCCCATCAGGGCCTGTGGATTTGTGGATGTCAAGTTTGCCTAGGTGTTCTCTAACCCGATCCTCCTAGAGCAAGGGAAGGTCTTCCTTTCTCTGTACTTTCTCTCCTTACTCCAGGGTCTGGATTTCCTTAGCGCTGGCCTTAGCAGTAAAGACTGAAGCAAAAAAGGCCTTCAGGAGCTCCACCTTCTCTGTATCCTCCATCACTAAGGCACCCATCTCATTCAGCAGTGGGCTCATGTTCTCTGTAGTCTTCCTTTTGCTGCTGATGTACTTGAAGAAGCCCTTGTTGTCCCTGACATCCCCTGCCAGATTTAATTCCAAGTGGGCCTTAGCCTTCCTTGTTGCTTCCCTACTTTCTCTGACTGCATCCCTATATTCCTCCCAAGTGACCAGTCCCTTTTTCCACGTACTGTAAACTTCTTGCTTCCATTTGAGTTTTTCCAGCAGCTCCCTGCTCATCTATGCAAGTCCCCTTCCTCCCTTGCTTGATTTCCTATTCTTTGGAATGCACCGATCTCGCGCTTTCATTCTGCCTTTTCTCTCTGGTACCAAATAAGTTGTTTCCTTTGGTGGCGTTGGCCACGTTGAAATGAAGCCTGTATTCCGTCTCGGTTTTGTGTGTTCACATAACAAAAAGATGATAGAAGGAAGGGGATGAGAAACCGATTGGATCTGAAAGTTGAAAGGGTAAGTAAGACAGAATGATATAAGCCACACTGTAAGCAATGCTTTAGCTGCTCTGATAATTTCTCCTCTCTTGTAAATGTGTCTTTTTCTCTTATTAAGAGGAAGCATATTTGTGTGTGTACAGTGCCTAGGCAAACACTGCAAAGCAGCTAATGCACTGTTAATCTGTCTGATGCTTTTGGAAGGTCAGGTTCAGGTAGCTGCTCTGAGCATCTTCTGATGGCAGTACTGAGTCTTGAAACATTGACGATTTTGGAAGAGTATTGCAGAGATGGCTCCATTGTCCTATTGTGCTTCAAGCAGAAAGTACCTTTGGAGTAGGTGAGATTTAGAAGAGAGAAAGAGGGGCTATAAATTATATATTAACTACATGAGTGGCTAGATCTTCTTTGGAGGGGGACGGTACAGTTCCAAGAATAGTGCCCTGTAAAATCTTCAGAATGCTTGACATCTAAATCTGTATCCTGACTTTACTTGTCTGAGCATCCCTGCTTTATTCATTGTTTTAGATCAGATATAACATTATTTTCTTGGCAGAAAACATTCCACAATTGTCAGTATATGCTCCTGTGTTTTTAAACAATTTGTGTTAAGAAATTTTATCCTAAAAAAGGGTTTCCTAGTCAATATGGAAGAGAGAACAATTTGGAGGTTTAAAGCAGGCAAGTTTATATGTGATAATAAATACACTGTGTGTGTGATCTGGTCTGATTTAAAAAAAATAAATAAAAAATGTCTTTGAGAAAAGGGTTCTGTTAAAGTACTTAAATACAGTTTCCTCTTTTTACTCAAATAGTGACACTGTTCAGGAGGGCAGTGATTCACTTCTGTGCATCCTTTTGTGTTCCCGAGTTCTGTAATTCCTCAATAATATTTTGAAGCCATTTAAAGTTAATTTTAAATTTAAACCTAATTAAGCTAAATCAGCTTTAAGCATGCTGCCACTGTGTTAATATCTTTAATGCAGTGGCGTCATAACCTGGTTTCATAAATATTGATAGCTGAAAACTCAGAATGCACAAATTAAAGAGTATAAACATCTTTGTTTTTAACACTGGAAATCATACAGTAGTCTACAGAAAGGTAGGACTTTTCTGGCCCTTTCAGAATGTAGAGATTGTGTTATTAAGCTTGAGAAAGCAGAAGTATTTCTAAATATTTTTATTCTACATCTAGTAATCACTGATGTTTATTGTACGTACATATATTAAACAGAGATTCTTTTTTTATTTCTGACTTGTCTTCCATTCAACCCTCTGCCATCCTTGTATTTTGCTTTGGGTGATGTGTATCTTTTCTCTCTGGATTTCAGTGGGGTTTTTTTTTTTGATTCTTTGTTTTTGTGTGTTGCGTAAAGTGCAATAAATCTCTTGAACAGCAGCAAATAACCTGTTACATAGGTGGTTTAGGGCAGGGAGATACAGACTGCTGCATATTTCTTTTGAGCAGCAGGTAACTTTTGGTGCTTTTAATATCTTAAGTTGGTCTTAGAGATTGAATTTTCCTTTATCTGTCAGTTACAAAACAACGCAAAAGCTTAGCCCATCTAAAGTAGCAATGTAAGGATTTTTTTCCTGAATTTACTGAGATCTGTATCTCACCAGAAGTGCTTATAAGAGCTACTGAGAAACACTGGATGCCTTATAAGAAGTGTGAGAAACAATTTACAAGAAACTAAAATGCAGCTTTTGGAAGACTTGTCATGCTCCTTCATGTTAGCATTCATATCTGATGCTTAACGGAAGTTGTAATTTGAAATAGGTTCCGTCAGTTACTCTAGCACACTCTGTACAGTTTGGACAATTGTGGTAGTATAGTGCTGTCAGGCTACAGAACTTTCAGGCAGATCTTCCTCTTCAAAAAAAATAAAATAAATTTCACATGGATTAGAGGCTAAACCCACAGTGGGAGGCTTTTATTACTTTAACAGGTGGAATAGTTGACATACAGTTATAGGTAACTTGAGGAAGCAGACTGAAAGGAATGTTTATTCTCTCTGGTTGAAAGTGTTTACTGTAACTGTGTTTTAGACATACATCGTCCATTTCTTAAATATACATTTGTAGAACATAATTACTTACATGACTCTGCTTAAGTACTTAATGTAGATTGTTTCTTGAAACATCAAAGCATAATAATTAAAGATTTGCACTGGATTGCATAGCATTCAGGTAAAAGAATGGTATCCCTTCTGTTGAAGAAATTCAGAAGAAAAGCAAGACTGAGCACTAGAGGCTAACTAAGGTGGTGTCTTAGTTGCTGTTGGAGTGGGGAGAAGGGGATCCTGAAAGCAAACAGACTTGGAAAGAAGCAAGAGGCTAAATAAAGGAAAGAATGGAAAGTAATAAATAATTACTCCGAGGTAACGTGCATGGCAAAATCACTGTGACATAAGAGTAATTTTATAAGCATATCCACCGTTACTTACCTGGAACAGTGATTACCACCTTCATGCTTGGTGAGTCCATTAGCTTACCTTTCTGGTAAAGGAGGGCAGCGATGGTGTTACACCCCACCGTGGTTTTGTTAGTCTCTGTGTATGCAGTCCTTCCGTGGGTGAGGGAGATCTTACTGACTTGTCCTTGTAAGGTGACTTTCAGTGCTTCTTGGGGGAAAGATATAATGGGCTCCTTGGGGGTCAGAATTTGTACAGACTGCTTTCTTTGCCCATTGGCAAACTCGGGAGTGACGTGGGTGAATTGTTTGGAGATGGCAGCCCTCTATGGATTTTCAGCTTTTGTGGGAGCTGCTTGAGGACTGTTAGTACCTGCTGTAATGTGTGTGCATGAACCTTTTAAGCTGAGACTGACACATAATAGAAAAGCATTGCTGAAGACAGCAGTTTCTGATCCATATTTTAGACTTTTTGTGGGATGGGAAGAAGGATGGGGAGACTACCAGAAGCAGGTATTAGATTAGGTTGATTATCCCAGTGGATCTGTTACTGTGGAAGGTATTGCTTAGGAAATTCTGACCTAGAAGCTTGATCAGTAGGCAGTTATGAAGATGACTTCTGGATGAGTGATCTCACTGTCAGAACAGGAAGAAAAGGCAGATACGTGGAAGATGTGGCACCTTTGTGTGCTCTTTTGATGTGTGTGAAGGAGCAATTAAACAAACATACAAATGTGCACACAGTCTTTTGGGAAACAGTTTGTTGTTGGAAAGAATGGAGAGTATTCTAGGGGATAGTTGGTTTTGCTTATACAAAACTTACAACGCTGGCTTTTTATCCAACTTGAAAAGACACTAGTGTCAATGTGCCCATATATACTTGAATTAAAACAAACAAACAAAAAAACCCCAACCCCACCCTAAACCCCCTCAGGCAAAACAACCACCACAATCCAGGTTAGATTTTTTGTGTTGGTAGTGCTATACTGTTTTAAATCGAGCACAATCCAAAAGGATACAAGTTTGTCTGCTCAGCCTCAGTATTTTGAGCACAGCTGTTTGCAGTTACAGTGTACCTTGACTGGTGGGTAGGGTGGTCTTTCACTGTGAACAGAAGGTTAAGAACGGCTTTAGGTGAGATTCCTCAAACATATGACATGTAGAGAGCTAACAGCAATGCTAAGAAAAGCTGATGTCAGCCTAGTATCTTCAATGTAATTGAGTTGCATGTTCATATAGATGGCTTTGCAATCGCTTTGTGGCGTTTTCAAACTACAAACACTTTTGTAACTGGTCCAGTAGGTGGAGGTAGAGTTCTTCTCAATGTACCCTGAAGATGTGCAAAAATGCTTATCTGAATACTTAATTTTCTTTTGCAAATAGACATTACTGGGATTAAAGTCTTATTGATTTGCATTTAATCTTTCATTTTCCTAAATAAAAGTTAATGCTTCTCTGGCTTCTCATGATACTTACTTACTATTCCATATGGTGCTTAAAAATCTCTCTCTAATGCTGATACTCGTTTGGGAAGATCATGTTTTCAACTGAAACATTCCTATGTTTTGGCTGAGCTTATAGAGATTCATCTGTTAAAATAAATAGTTGATGTCACTTTGTCACTTCATGTGTAAGTTAGACTGATTAGTAAGGTTTTACTCTCTTTCCTCCAGCTTTTGCAGTAGCAAATTAAATAAGGACATGTCAAATTGCTATGAGCAGACCAAATAGTAGGTCAATTTTCATGAAACTTTTCTACAGGAATGAATCTTTGATAATTACCTAATTTAATTTTCTGATATATTTAAAAAAACCCTCGTACTTCTGTGAAGTGCTGCTTATTCAACATGTTAGCAGTTGGACTTTTTTTTTCCTGATGCTAATAGGCCAGCATGACTTCAACATGTATAGTTTACAATTCCTGTAGTTATGAGCTGTAATGGAGTTTGTCTTTCTCACTAGACACTATAACGTGTCTGTGTCTGATGATGAGAGGCACATTGCTTTTATTAAAAAGCGTGTTTAGTGTAGTGGTAAGTTAAGTGTTATAAAAATATATATATTTAGATAGAGCATATTAGATATATATATTTATTTAAATAAGGTTGAAAAGCCTTTCTGTCATGTTCTTACAACATTTGTATTTGATCAATTTACGTGTGTATTTCGGGTTAGGTTGTGATAAGCTCTTCTTAACATTGATTACAGGTGAGTTGGGAAAGTGCTAAAGTAATAACATCGCTTTCAGATTATCTTGATAATTTATTTTGATGAAACTAACACCTCGGAGGGCAAAGATCATTGTGTTGAAATTGTCTTTCAATTTCCAGTCAACAAAACTGATGTTACTTACATAATGCAGTGTTAAAAAGGTGATTTCCCAGAAGATCGAACAGCTGTCTTTGAGGCAACCATTTCAGCAGTTAATAGGTGGAGTAACATTATGGAGTAGCCTAGGAGGGAGGCTGGAGCAAGATGATGTTTGAGGTCCCTTCCAATTCAAATGATTCCATGATTAGGAAAAGCCAAAGCCCACCTGCAGTTGAAACTGGCAAGGAATGCGAAGTGCAGCAAGAGTTTCTACAGGTATATCAGCAGCAAAATGACTTCTGGGAAAACCGTAGATCCTCTGCTGAATGGGGTACAGAAACACAGAATCCTAGAATGGTTTGGGTTGGAAGGGACCTCAAAGCCCATCTAGTTCCAACGCCCCTGGCCGTGGGCAGGGACACCCTCCACTAGACCAGGTTGCCCAAAGCCCCATCCAGCCTGGCCTGGAACACTGCCAGGGGCGGGGGTGAGCCACAACTTCTCTGGGCAACCTGTTCCAGGGCCTCACCACCCTCACAGGGAAGAATTTCTTCCTAACATCTAATCAAAATCTACCCTTCTTCAGCTTAGACCCATTGGCCCTTCTCCTGTCACTCCCTGCCCTTGTAAACAGCCCCTCTCCAGCTTTCCTGTAGGCCCCTTTTAGGTACTGGAAGGCTGCAATTTGGTCTCCCCGGAGCCTTCTCTTCTCCAAGCTGAACAGTCCCAGCTCCCTCAACCTGTCCTCGTAGGAGAGGTGCTCCAGCCGTCTGATCAGATTTGTGGCCTCCTCTGGACTTGCTCCAGCAGCTCCATGTCCTCCTTCTGTTGGGAACCCCAGAGCTGGATGCAGTACTCTTGGTGGGGTCTAATGAGAGTGACATGCAAAGGACCACTCTGCCAGGCTGAGAGTTGTGCTGCTCAGGTGTCCGTGTCCAGTGACGTTCCCTGGCACTGTCAGCGTGCGAGTGCAGATACAGCCTGTGAGGCCACAGGGTGGCAGAAGTCTTTGTGTCAGTGCTTGAAGTTAGATACCTAAACTTAGGTGGGACGAATCAGGTCTAGCTGCTAATAAATGTTTGGAGATGAAGGGTAATTTGTGTGTTACCTGTCTTTGGACTTAAGTTTAGAGGGTCTGTTCCTTCTGTGCATGAAATATTATTTACAGAACTTTGTAAGTTAAAAGCTGTTGTATTCCCTGGACATGTTTTATATAGTTTTTTTTAAAGTGAACTCTTTGAAAATGTGTGTTTACTTAAAAAACATGTTTAAGTATGTAGAGTATCTTACTGGAATTGAAGAAGCATGAAAAAAAGTGGTTCTTAAGTAAAAAGAATGTATTTATTTTTCTATATGTATATATAAATATCTCTATATAGAGGAGTCATTCCTGACAGCTACATTCTGTCTGCCTAATGCACGTGAAGTTACTGGAAAATAATGAATACTTGCCTCTGATTTTTACATTTCATTGAATTAAAAAAAATTTGTACTTTCTTCTTGGTAATTAGTAGGGCAGGAATGGATACTTTCTTAATTTTTACATTGCGAGCTGGTTCTGTTGCTTCTGTTTAATTCCTAGCACTTTTTCCAGACAGCTTTTGTTTATGACCAAACAGAATATTTGCATCTAATCCCTGAATAATTCTCTAGTACTAATTAAGGACCTGTAAGGAACTACATAACGTAATAGACTGTAAATAAATAATATAAAATACAAATATTGGTAGTTTATTGTTTTTATTTTTGGTTATTTATTATGACAGTATTTTACATTTAATTTTTATTGCTCATTATCGTATCTGTGCTTCAAAAAAAAAAGTCTATGAAAGCACAGGTGCTGGCATATTTCTAGCCTTGTAAATTATACACAAGTAGAGTTAATTACTTTTTGGATCTTTTTTTACTTTATTCTTTTGACAGTCTTTGATTGTCTTTGAATCTGACGTGTATGTGTCATGCAGCGTTTGAGATATTTTTTCTCAGCAACACTTAGAACATTTTTGCTGCATATGGGGGATGGTAAGTATATACAACAGAGTGCACCTGGTGCATTTTCATTTCCTGTAAGTGCTGTGCTGGGATGAAGTGCTCCTCTATGAGTTTCTCTCACAGTTGGCTTGTTTGTTTTTGGAGTTGATCTCTGAAACGGTCTTCATTCCTTTTCCCTTGCTGCATATTACTGTTATACACTGGCTAGGACAGGAACGATTTTTAAAAATAGTAGACATGGTGGCAGCAAAACCAGCACCATTTTCCTGCAGAAACCATCTGATAGATGGCAGGTAGAGATTCAGGTGAATACTCGGATGTAAAAGTCTACCTAGCAAGTTAAACAGCATTATTCCAACTTGAGGTGAGAGATTTTGCCCATAACATCTGTTAGACATTCTAATAATACAGCTATTGAATGTAGAGAATTCTATTATGTATATACACAGTATAGCAAAATCTAGTAATTCACATTAATCATCTCAGCAGGTTTTACAGAGAAATACAACATGGGGCCTTTTCCACATCCTTTGCTTGACAGACACCGGCAAGAGTTGCTCTGCTGAAGTACTGCTGTTACACTGTTCAGGATTCCCTACATTAATGACACTGTGTATTGCAACTTGGATACTGTAAAATGTGATCATATTTAATTTTTTTTTCAAAGTTGCAGTGTTGTGGTTTTGTTTATTGTCCAGATCTACTGATAAATACACCTAGTTGCTTTTACTTGAATAATAAATCCTTTGTATTTAGAAATATCTTTTCCATAATGTTATTTCTCTTCATAGGGGAAGCTGCAGGGAAAAAAATAAAGCTCTTTCCTAATTTAATACCTTTGTCCAGCTGCTCTTAAACAAAGCCTAGTTATTTTTACTGTCAAAGATAATATTCCCCTCCAACCCCTTTGTTTTAACTGTCTTTATGGTTCATGGAATTTAATTTTGATACAGTAATTCAGTATCCCTTGTGTGATCCTCATTGAACATGATATATACCTGTTGTCCATATCTTCTAAAATTAAAATGTACTGAATTTAAATGATCATAATTGCCCATTAGCATTTATTTCAGGAAGAAGTAGGATATGACAGTGTGTTTTGTTGCAGTGATCTTGGTTTCTAAACTACGTCAGCTTGTTTTCTAGTTCCCTAATTAGTGTTCTCCACATCTGATGGCATATCATGAAAGTACCGTTCAACTGGAAAGAGTGCTTAGCAGTAAAGACTCAGACTAAAAACTCTTTAGGAACAACATCTTGTTCAGTCAGGTCTTTTGAAGGGCTAGTTCAAATAGTGACTGGGGAGAATAAAGAGTGCTACATTATCTTTTTTCTTTTGTGGAAATATTTGATGTTATAGGACTGCTAATTGTTTAAGAGTTGACATCACAACATAATGTGATGGGAAGGGAAATTACTTGTAAGGGTCTTGTACACTCACATGTGGTTATCAAATTAATCAATTTATCATGGATCTTGACTTTCTCTACTGCTTTTTGTCCTGTTCATTTATTTACATGGGAGTTAACTATTTAGTAATTTTTAAATAATTGTTAGATTATATCAGGGCTGAGTTAAGTGAAAGCAAGGGCCGGTGTACATGCTACGTACGTTTGGTTATTTACAGGTCAGATATCTAGTCAAAGGTTGCAGTTCCATCACTGGTTAAGCTGATTTCAGTCAGGGTCAATATGACCCAACTCTCCTTCCCTCTCACTGTCACCCCTCTGCAGTGGTTCCATTTTTTTGTTTTACCCTGGCGAGGAGCTACCTTGGAGTACACATTTGTCACTGGTCTGGAGAAGAAGCCTAGCTGGAAACTAGCCTCTTTCTGCTTGCTGGCTTGATCTGGTTCACAAGTGCTTTTACCAAAACAGTCAGTAAAATGGGTATTAGAATAAGGGCCTAAACAGCAAGGGAAGTGAAGACAAGTTCTTTCCTTTCACATTTCGTATGGCATTGTTGTGTAGTTGTTGCCTGTGTGTTATTGTTACTGTATTGTGCTTATAATTTGAAATGGATGTCTGTGAATGTGTTTTCACTCACAGGTCAGACATTTCAGTTTTTACACTTTTAAAATGTTCATCTCCTTCAGAGTGAATCTAATTATCTCAATTTATTACTAGACCATGAACAAATTACTCTTACTTAGCTTGTAAGGGAGTGTGCCCATTTGTTACATGCAGAACAGTTATTTTCTCTGATTTTAGCAGTACAAGGGGGGTAGGTGCAGAGAGAGTCATAATGTAACAAGATTGTCATCTCCTTCTATGACCAGGTGACCCACTTGGTGGATGAGAGAAAGGCTGTTGATGTAGTCTACCTTGACTTCAGCAAAGCCTTTGACACGGTCTCCCACAGCTTTCTCCTGGAGAAGCTGGCGGCCCATGGCCTGGACAGGTACACTCTTCGCTGGGTTCATAACTGGCTGGATGGCCGGGCCCAGAGAGTGGTGGTGAATGGAGTGAAATCCAACTGGCGACCGGTTGTGAGTGGTGTTCCCCAGGGGTCGGTGCTTGGGCCCATCCTCTTCAACATCTTTGTGGATGATTTGGATGAGGGAATTGAGTGCACCCTCAATAAGTTTGCAGACGACACCAAGCTGGGGGGAAGTGTCGATGTGCCGGAGGGTAGGATGGCTCTGCAGAGGGACCTGGACAGGTTGGATTGCTGGACAGAGGCCAACAGGATGAGGTTTAATGTGGCAAAGTGCTGGGTCCTGCACTTTGGCCACAACAACCCCAGGCAGCGCTACAGGCT
>VWZZ01002820.1:48434-78737 GCA_013399095.1 Psophia crepitans
CTCCCCCCACAGAGGAGGTATTTTGCTGTAAAAACCGAGCTGGGTTAGAGCACTCTGAAGTTGATGAACACAAAAATGCCATGTTATGTTTGTTCTTCTTTATTCTTTTTAGTTTCTTCCTTTACCTGTTCTTTGAAACTTTTCTTCCACAGTCCAGCCCTGCATCGTCTCCCAGCTTAAAAAGAGAAGTCGAGAAGTCTATTCCTGTCAACTTCTGCTTTGCTTTTCATTTCTCTTTCCTTTTTATGTTCTCTGGATAATTACTGACTAGTGTTCTTTTCCCTAGCTTCCACCGAAGTCTGAATTTGATCCTACACTAGATTAAAGTTGTTCTAGTTGGTGTTTCTCGTGGCCACAGACCATTCACATTCATCCTCTATGATATGATACGAGTATTTGACAATTAACCATGTTCTTTTCAGTTTTTTTTCCTCTTCCCTTCCTTAGCTCTCTCTAACAATGTTTTTCCTCACCCTTGTGTAACATCTGATTGTAAGTGTCTCTCCACATCTCTAAGAATTCCCAAGAGTTATGTTGTTTCATTCCTTTTCTTGACACTGTACTCCTGTGCTCTGCCTCTCTCCTGAAGGCCTGTCTCATTTTGTCTGAATTTGCTACATCCTCATTTCTTCAGTATACCTTCAGATATATATATGTATACATGCCCTGTCTCAACCTGTTCTTGAAGCATCAACTGTGGCAAGCCTGTTGGAGCAAAGCTACAGGACTCCAGATCCTGCGTGGTCTGCAGTGATGGTTTTTAACATTATGTATATGTATGATTCAACACCTGATTTTTGGTGTAACTTTAACAGAGTTTGGGTTTATTTGGGATTTTTCTTTTTTTTTTTGGGTTTTTTTTTTGTTTGTTTTGTTTTGTTTTGTTTTGTTTTTTTTTTGGTTGGTTGGGGGGTTGGGTTGGTTTTTTTTTTTTTCTTTTTTTAATTAGGCCCCCAATTAAATNTTTTTTCCTTTACTGAATTAGGCCTCCAATTAAATATTTTAAAAGAGAAATACAAATTTGTTTTAATGATTCTGTTTAAGAGTTCAAGAGATCCTGTTTTCCCAGAAGTGGTGTTGGTGTTTAAAAAATGAAGTGTAAGCATGAGATGGTTGTTTCAAAAGTTTAGCAAGCTGTAGCGTAACATGCCAAGTCTGTATAGCTCCCAGCTGGTCAGTAGCACGTCTGAAGAGAACTTAGTACTTTTGGGGAGCTATGGGATTTCATATGCTGTTAAATAAAAACTGGCAGGATCCATCAAGTTTTCTACACTGAAGCCTTCCCAGATGTATCACATTCTCAATAATTAATCCCTTTTTATGGCATTGCAATAAAGAAAAGAAAACAATAATTAAGTTCTGGTTGTAATTTTATAATTTTTTTGTAATGAAGTGTACTATTTTACTGAAATCACTGTGAGCAGATAAAACTAGGTATACTATATCACTATACTCAAATAAATAGTAATTTAATACTTCAAAATATGATAGTATTTTCTTAAAAATGCATTATATATACTGGAGTTTAGATGCTTAGTTACAGTGTATATGCAGATTAGGATTTTAGCTTTGCAGAAATACTGATTTGATATTCTATAAAATCATGATATACATATTATTCTTAACTGCTACGAGATAAGTTCTTATAGTAATACTAGATATCTAAAAATTAATGGGTCTAATTGTTGTAAGATTTTATCTTACTTCAAATTTATTTTCAAGAGATAACCATATAGCATCATAAATTACTTATCACTGAAGGCTCACGTTTTAGTATCCTATGATCCTAAGGAACCCTAGGACATTTTTTAAATCCTGCTTAAAGAAAAGGTCAACTAGAGCAAGTTGCTCAGGACATTGACCAGTTGGGTTTTGGGTATCTCCAATGATACATTTATGTTTAAACAGTTTCCTGTGCTTCATTTTGTGCCTCTTGTGTCTTGTCCTGTCACTGGGCACAACTGAGAAGAGTCTGGTTCCATCTTCTTTACTCCCTGCCTCCCTTCCAGATTGGGTATTTTTACATTTTGATAAGATCCCCCTTAAGCCTTCCTTTCTCCAGGCTGCATAGTCCCAACCCTCTCAGCCTCTCATTATATGACAGATGGTTCAAGTCCTTAATCATCTTTGTGGCCCATTGCTGGACTAACTCTGGTATGTCCATGTCTCTGTCATACTAGTCAGCCCAGAACTGGTCCCAGCACTCCAGATGTGATCTCAGCACAGCTGAGGTACGTCACCTCTCTGTCTGCTGGTGATCCTAAAGCAGCCCAAGATGCTGTTGGGCTTCTTTGCTGGAAGGGCACATTGTTGGCTCGTACTCAACTTCCTGTCGTCCAGGACCCCCAAGTCGTTTATCTGCAAAGCTGCTTTCCAGTCAGTAGGCCCCCAGCCAACTGGTGCTTGGAATTAATCTCCACTTTGAAAAATATCAGAGGTTTTTGAAGAAAGTTTGTAGCATCGCCAGTGGATGAACCTATGATTTTTTAGTCTCATTCTTGTTTCTGAGATGTTATTTTTGAGACAAATTATTTTAATTTTTCAAGTACTAGGTTTCATATCTCTTCTTGTGAAGGGACGTAAGATTCAAATCCATGTTACTGTGCATTAGTTGTGCCATAGCGTGTGTTCTGGCCACGTATGCTCTTTTTCCAAGTGAGGCATATGGGAACAAGTTCAGGTGGACCTCAGTGGAACAGCATTATGCTAAAATTCGTTACTTCGTGTTTGCCAAACACGAAGTAACAGTTTTTGCAGCTCAGCTAACGAATACAAGCTAGTCACTCAACTGTATGTGATCTTATTTATTTGCTAAGAAAAGAAGTGGGAATAGCAAATGGAATGCTGATTAAATTTGTGTTAATTAAACCCAAAGCAGATGTCATATTTATGTTGAAGTTTTCCTTTTCAAAACTAGTTCTCCCTCCTTAAAATGGTAAAGGTCCCATATATTTTAGCGCAAACAAGACACAGAGAGACAGTAGAATGATCTATTTTTTAATTATTTATTTTGCGACTCTACCCCTGTACTAGCTCACTTCTTGTTTCAGCCAGGGTTTATGGTTTTCTTAAAACATTTACTGGAACATTGACTTTACAACTGTATCTTATATCCCCAGGCATCTTTTTTAGTGAGACACTTTGATATTTAATACAATGTATGATCTTTACCTTCAACAGAATGAGGCAGAAAATTCTTTGATTGATGGACTATCTTTATTGAAAGGAATTTTTTTCCTAAATTTGCATTACTAGAGCAAGCAACATGGCTCGGTTTCTCTTAATAAGAACAGTGTCCTTAGTTTTTCCTGGAACAACAGTGGAAACATCTTTTTTCCTGAGAATAGAACAGTCATGTTTTATCAGATTTTCTTCTTAGGGAAATATATTCACTGAAAAGATCAATATTTCACAGTGTTTTTGAACAAGCAGTTCAGCATGTACCTGCAGACAAATGTTCCTTCTCCAGCCCTCTTCCATTGTGTTCTCAGTCCTGGGAAGCAATTCCAGCATTTCCGTCATCACTTCTCTTGGATTGCACTTTCTGAGGCTCACAGGCAGAGTTGAGTAGCTTACTGTTCATACACAGAACACACACAGCATGGCATTTCTGTGAATGGACAGCTCTCTCCCCTTGCCCATCTTTATTCTGTTGACAGATTGTTAACAAATTCACAACAAAAGCCAACAGGATTTGGGGAATTATTTGGCACTCCCTTCAGAGGTAGCATGTTCTTGCTATGAATTTTTATTCCATTCAGATCGACACTTTGAGCAATAATGCACAGAAGCAGAAATGAAGACTCCTGAAATGCAGCTTTGATCTTATATCTTTTTATTTGCAGAATGCCAGTGTGGTTCCTTCCTTTCTTCTTACTGATGTAATTTCTGTGTTTGCTCTGTTTTCCAAAACCTTCTTATTCTAAACTTTAAACTCACAATATTGTGCCTTTCTGCATGGCCAGTACACCACTGAACTGAGCTGAGGACTTCGGCTACTCATGTAGGTTTTATTATGCTATGTTTGTGCTAGGTCTTGGACAAAACTACAGTCTTCTACACAAAACGTAGTTCTTGCTAGCTAAATGGCAGCTTAAGGCTTGTACTGACATACATAGAAAGTGTGGTGGTGTTTCCTTTAGTGTGAACACCTGCCCATGAGGAGTGAACTGAGATGGCAAATGCACAGCTGGTGGCTAAACTTTGAGGAAATGTGAAAATTTATCGAAACATCCTTTGCTTATCCCTCAAATTAAACATCATGCTTATCAGTGTCATGTACAAACTGTAATACCTGAATCGTAAGAGCGAGAATTTTACTTCAGTTGCATTGCTTTTCAAATCTACTCTTGCATTCCCAATCCGTTCAGGACTTTCTGAAGTTTTCAGGTGACTGCTCTGGAAAACCTGGAAGCATAATACAAGCCATAGGACTGAAAAATGGGGAAGGGAAAGGGAAGCAAGAATGGGGAGTAGGGGAAGATAAAAATTTTCCATATGAAGTGTGTGTGAAAATTACTGTAATTTTACCTATGCTATATTGAAATTGCACTGTGTGTATCTGTCAAGAGTAACTTCTCATATATTTATATTGAAATTAGTATAAATATAGGAGTTCCTACACAGTTACGTAACAAAGGTGGGTTTTGAAATAGATTTAGAGAACTTGTGGCACCCCACAGACTTGTTCGTGTTAGGCTGAGGCCACTTTCAGAGCCGAAAGACTGAACCCCTGTAACTGTGTCTTATGCTGTTAGAGTTCATCAGTATGGTTCAAAACCCTAGTATGCATTTGTCCAAGTTTTACCTCTTTGCTCAAGACAAAGTCCTACTTTCTATTGGGTTTGGTCAACTCTTCTGTTTTGTTCTGTTTTCTAGGGAAGGGCAACATATTATGAACCTACTATATACCTTCCCAAAGTGAAGTGATTTCAGTATAGCTGTTTACTTTCTACTTCCTTCTTATGTTTTTATGCCAAAGTTACTCAGATGTCTTTAGTATCTTACAGTACAGAAATGCCTGAGGACAACTTCTATGTTTCAGCCTTTTTTGACTGAGAAGAAATTTTAAATTATGATTGTAGCAAGGCATGTTGGGTTCACATTATATTTCTTTATCGCTTACTAAGGATGATTTTGACCATGAGGGGAACTGGACTGAGTTCAAGATTTCTAGTTTTAAGTCATTGCTTTGCCATAGGTTTCCTGTGGTGACTTGTAAATGCACCTGAGGCCAGTTGTACAGTGGTGTTTAGCATACATTTAATCAGAAGGACAATTAGCCAGTTCCTGAAAATGATTCAGCATGTCTTATAGGGAAATGGTTAGAAAAATCCTTAATGCTAATGAGATGCCGTGGCACTTTAGGACAATGTCAGGATATAAATAGAAATATCCAATATCTTTAAATATAGTGAGATTGTAATAATTGTTCTAACTACAGGTACCGAGAGGCTATTCTCAAGTGGGATGAAGCACTTCAGCTAACTCCAGAAGATGCTACGCTTTATGAGATGAAATCACAGGTAAAGCATGACAATTCTGTATCAGTTTAGAAATTAAAATAGAAAATGTTGGGCTTGTGAACATATACTAGGCAATCTTGTGTAGTTGTTCTGCGCATGAACTACCGCACAATTTAGTTTTTTTGGTTTTCCCAACACAACAGGGTATCTGTTAACATGAAGTAAAATAATAGTGTTGTCCCAGCCAATCACAATAAACATCTCTGTTAGGACATGAATTAGGATGTTACCATGTGGAAAAAGCAACTGAAATTTTTACAAATTTTATTGGGAGGAGCAGGGAGAGCCTTACTGTGGTAGATTAGCAAATTTGACCATGAAAATTCTTCCTGCTCTTTCTGAAGAGGTGGTTTAATACTGTCAACATTAAACAGAGGTACTGTATGCAAAAGATATGCTCCAGTCTGTTTCCGTATTAATTATTATCTAGATAAATCAGTCTTGGAAAAGAGCATTAAACAGAGCATACTCATGATGTCAGTTCACCTGAGCCTTGATTTTAAAGCTGTTTTGAAGAAAAGGATTTGCAGCCATCAATGCCTCACTAAAGTTACGAGATCTGCTTGTAATTTCAGTGTATTTTTGCATGGCTTAGATGGCAAAAGTGCCAGGATCCATTATTTTGTTTGGATTAGGAAGCTTTTGTCTCCATCTGTATGTAAATGTACAGAAACACATATTTTTTTCTGTTTTAGATAAAAATGCTCTTCTGCAAGAATTATTTTAATTTAGATTGAGGATGAGAGCAAGAAATGTATGGCTTCTTTCAACCAGTTGAACAGATAGAATGTGAAAAATTATTTTTAGGAAGGTAGCTACTCAAAATATGGATGAAAAATACACTGTTTAGGAGAAAAGAGAGAGAAAAATTATGGTACTTCAGTGAATGTGTTAGGTAACTTTTAGGAAGCCTGTTATTGTATAGTTGTTACTATGTTATTTGTTGTTACTGTAATTCTTTTCTTGTATAAAACCCAAAACCACACCACTACCCCCCCAAAAAAAAACCCAAACAAAACCCCAAACAACCCAAACCAAAAACCCAACCCCTAAGAAACCCCCCAACAAAACCCAAGAAGCAAAGCTGACCGTTTCCAAGACGTGATGACTGCTCTTTTTTTCCCCTGGGTGCTATCACATCTCCTCTTCACAGTCATGTTGTCTGTAAAGTGAAGAAAGATTGATTCTGCAAAAGAATTAATTGAATAATCATACGCTCATTTCAATACAGTAATGTTGAAGGAGGCTTTCATTTTATACAGCTGCAGAATGTTTATGTCTTCTTGGTTTTGCATTTGGATTGAGAAATACTTCATAGATTTAAAGATTTTTCATCCTGAGTTATTTTGGGAGAAGTGTATTGTTGGATTGTTTTGTCAACATATCATATGTATATAAGGGATCCAGATAGACTGTTACGAAGAACTCGGGGAGGGGTGTGTATGAAGGCTTGATTTCTGACTTGGTTCATTAATTTGAGTGGTGTTGGTCATAAGATGCAGTGGCTGGATTCACATTAAATTTTTATAGGGCAGTTCTCTCATTCTATGTCCTAGATGATGCTGAAAAGCGGGCACTTTTTCTCCTCACTTTCTCATCAGGCTCAATTTGTAGTCAGTTACTTCGTCCTAACTTCTAAAACAGAAGGCATATATCTTTTTGGAAAAAAAAAAAAGGTAGTTAAAATCTCTTCATGCATATTGTTCAAACCTTGGGGAAATTCTGCAGTGGTACTTAATTTGGGCATGCTTAGGATCAGATCTGTATGTTATTTAGATAGCATATTAATATTAACAGATCTACAGGATTTAGTTGTTTCAATCCTATATACTTAGAGTTCTGTGGTAACAAAACATCTTAAACATGTGTACCTCCGTTGAATGTTTACTTACTTGTATTTGGATGCCTTTACATCAATGCTAGCTTAAATGAAAGATCTGTGTTGCCTAGTATCCTGACAACTTCCAGCAATAGATGGCTGGGAAAGTCATACAAATGGTACAAATATGCAGCAGTACTTCCCCCACGATCCTTTCCCCAGCTTCCAGCAAGCATTGGCTCTGGGACTTCTCTGTGTTTAGAAGTGTTCGAAAGATTTTTCTTCAACAAATGTGTCTCCTCTTTCTGCTCGCATGGGAACTTTTAGCATCTGCAGAGCTATGTGCGAAGGAGTTCCAAATCTTAATTATGCACTATTGGAAGAGACAGAATAACATCATTCTGCTGTAATTAGCAGCTTTCTAGGTTGCTGTTCATTTGTACATTTAATTTTTGGCTCCACTAGTAAAGAAATTTTGCTAAGATGAGAAAATAGTTTTGGTCCTATAATTATTTTTTTTTATTACAGTTCAAAGATGGAACTTTTGCAGTAGGTTTTCTTCTAGGTTGGAAACAACTGGTTCATGTCCTCTAATGCTGGCTTCTTAACGCAGGCTGATTTTGAAGTAGCCTTTACTCTGCAATTTAATTTTTTTTTTTCTTTTCCCCCTTAAAGTCAAGAAAAAGATGTTGAAAAGGACAGTTATGCTCAGTGGGACAAATTAGTGAATAGCTCTCATATAGGAATTTTTTATTACAGTCTTATGCGAATGAAGAAGTTAAGCTAGGTCTTCAAAAGTACTCCAGTTGAAATTACACTAAAATTAAATATTTTTACAGTGGAAATAACAGGGGAACAGGGAACTACATTAGCTTACCAGGATGTGAACTGTGATGCAGTGACATGCAAATGGTACTTATTACATCCTTCAATCGGTGCTCCAGCTGCAGTAACTCATACTGAGGGGTGGGTGCGTGTGACACTGATTTGTCTTCTTAAATGTCTTTGCCTGTCTAACGAAACCATTGGAGAGTAGTGAAAGCTGAAAGAATAAAGGAAGTCAGGCCGTGACTTCCACCATGCCTTTGCTTCCTTTCCTGAGGAGGAGAGCAGTGCTGGGAAGTTTCTCTTTGGTTTCTGGTATTGCATAACACTTCTGCTACACTGAG
Organism: Psophia crepitans; assembly: GCA_013399095.1. NCBI lineage: Eukaryota > Metazoa > Chordata > Aves > Gruiformes > Psophiidae > Psophia > Psophia crepitans. The sequence goes on from VWZZ01002820.1 coordinate 56,948, forward strand.
ATTGAGAACACAAGAAAAGTTTATGTACAAAATATTATGCATTTATAAAATTATTTATTGAATCTTTTTAACAAGACCTCTACTCTTGAAATTGGTAACGTCTCTTTACTACATACAAATAATTATTACAGATGTTTGTTGCAGTATGACTTAAGCCAACTGGAAGCTAACTAGTATAATGCCTAATTTGATACCTTTCTACTTTTAAAGACACTAATGTGAGCTGTAAAAATCTGGTTTTGCCAAAATAGGAATACGTAACTAATTCAAAATATATTATGATTAATATATTTAAATGATACTGTCTTAAGAGGTGACTAGTTATTCCAAGCCAGCATACCTGCACAAATACTGCAGCTATTACTGTGTAGCTATATAAGAAAGATACGTTAGCTCCACATCTGGCAGAACCGTACACCAACTTCAGCAAGGGCTTGACCAGCGTTGGGCCTCTGAAAGTCTCCCTGTCTCCGTATGTGAGTCACATTCCAGGGAAAGTGATTCGTGTTAAGAATGACTTTGTGCGATATGCAAAGATTCCTTACCGTCTGCGCTACTTTCCTTTCAGTGAGGAAAAGTCTCCCCATGAAGTAATTTCTTGTGAAAATTAACACTGGATGGAGTGTTTTGAACAGGCTTGAATATCTTTATATTCTGTTACATTTATTAAGACAATCTTATGTTGTGTTATATAGCAGCTTCCCAGTTCATTAGTATTTCCTTTCTCAGCAGCAAACTTAACATTTTAAATACCCTGTTGTTTAATATGCAGCTCAGATAAGTACGCTAATAACACAGAAGGCATCTGCAAATATTTATAGTAAATTGTTAAAGATCTGTATTTTAACAGATGTAGGACAGATGTCTTTCAATATTTCTGAGAACGGAAACAGTGTTTTAAGTTCTCAGTTGTCAATGACACTTGCATTAAGTGTGTTTCCAGAAAAACATATGGGAATTGCGGAATTGCTCAACTGCTTCAAAAACCTATAAAAGTTGATGAGATTTTTTCCCATTGCTCTCAGCTACTCTTTGATCCATTTAAAAACAGATTATTATGGTGTGTGGAGAGGTTAGGAGTGCACTTAAGCTGTTCTTTGCATGCAAGATCTTTCAGTGTATACACTTGATATTCTTGTTACCAGCCTAAACTACTCCCCCGTTGCAAGAACAATGACTCGCAAGTAAATGTTTGTAGAAGCAGTTAATTTCTGTATTTTTGTTTAAAGAAAATCTTTAAAAAACCCACAACAGCAGCAGCATAGTGTTGGTTCTAGTATTAGATAAGTAGTATCGTAGGTATATTGAAAGGAGCATATGAAGACTACTTACATTAATGCAGTCACTAAGACTGTTTGAAATTTATTTTGGGCTAAGTTTCTTACATATCAATTATTTTATTTATTTTTACACATGGATTATTGTTGGTTTGAATTACAAAGATGGAGTAACAGACTTTGAGACATTCTTTGAATTTGAGTCTGAACGTTTGCATGCTGGACCACGTGGTACTCTTTCTTGGGTGGAGACACATGTCAAAGGACTTATTACAGTGTGATATATGTAACAAACTCTCTTGGCAATCAGGCGCTCTACTATTCTACACCACTCCTGAGGATTAACCTGGATCGTGTTGCTCATCCAATAATACTTCCACCTCAGATAACATTGTCAAACACAGTGCAACTATGACAGGATTCCTGAAGTAAACAATACAATTTATAGATACTTATAGAAAAAAAGTGTATACAACTGTAAACAAAAAGGTTTATCTTCATTTAATGAGATTTTGAATGTTGGAGCAAGTCCAGAGGAGGGCCACAAAGCTGATCAGAGGGCTGGAGCACCTCTCCTACGAGGACAGGCTGAGGAAGTTGGGCTTGTTCAGCCTGGAGAAGAGAAGGCTCCCGGGCGACCTAATTGCGACCTTCCAATACCTAAAGGGACCTACAGGAAAGCTGGGGAGGGGCTGTGTTTCAGGGAGTGTAGTGACAGGACAAGAGGGAATGGGTTTAAGCTAAATTCTTCCCTGTGAGGGTGGTGAGGCCCTGGCCCAGGGTGCCCGAAGAAGCTGTGGCTGCCCCCTCCCTGGCAGTGTTGAAGGCCAGGCTGGATGGGGCTTTGGGCAACCTGGTCTGGTGGAGGGTGTCCCTGCCCATGGCAGGGGGGGTGAAACTGGGTGATCTTTGAGGTCCCTTCCAACCCAAACCATTCCATGATTATAAGTTTCTATAGTTGTCATCAGCTGTTTGAGGATCTAGTGTCTGTACAGCCCTGCATCCTCAGTTTGCATTCATTGAACAGGACCAGGATTTCAGATGTATGTCTCTTTCTTTTTCTTAATAGGCCAAACTCATCATACTCATATTCAGATCATTCCATTTCCCGCCTCCTGCAGGTTTTCTTAATATTGAACTCAGTGAAGAAATAACATCACCTTCCACCCATGCTTCTTCCCACTTAAGAAATTTTAAGGTTCCCAAGACACGACCAGATTCACAATCCCAAGTTTACATTGTAACAAATCAGCTAATAATTGCTAATTATTTTTAAATGTCGGTGGTGGTGTTTTATTTTAGACTGGGCTGTAGCAAGAAGAGTTTACCTCAAAACATTGATGTAAACTCCGGAAAGCTACTCAGCAAAAAGCGTGGCTGTGTGGTGCAGGGATAATTGCTTTACAGCATGAATAAATGTAAACTGCTTATGGGTAGGAAGAATGTGTATTCATCAGTGTTTTAAAATGGCTTTCTGAATGGAAGACGAAATTGGATCTGTTTCACTGGACTTGGAATATATCTACATGCTGTGATTCAGCTTCAGTCCAGTGAGCTCATCTAAAACCAGGACTTACTCAGATTCATAACACTTCCAAAATATTGTGAGTAGGACGGGATTGGTCATTCTGCTGCCTGGATTTTTAATACTTGGTCAGTCTCTCGATGACAGTTGCTATGTATAATTGGTTTTTGGCCACTGAGTTCTTCTACTTTGTCTAATCTGCCTCATATATATAGTTTTTAAAGCTAGCTCTATGAAACGAACTCACTTTAGTGACATGGATGTTCTTTGTTTTAATGCGTGTGATAATGGTAAGTCTATGTTGGAATAAAGCAAATTCTGAAAATCCACCTACTGAACATCTTCATGAGATGTTTCCCTCTAGTAATTTTTAATGTATATGTGCATGAGAGTTCTTGAGTTGTTTTTTTCTGCTAAGATTTTTTTTCTAATTGTTTGATTAGTTTTAAGAATGTTTTCTAATGAAGTGTTATCACAATAATCGGAAAATAAATCAAATATGCAATGAGATTACTTAACTATGAAACTTGAGCACCATCCCACTAGTGAAGCTGGCAAAAGAAAAGTAGTTTGAGAAATTAATTTGACAGCAACAGGAAAGGAATAGAATCTTAGTGTGTCGACTCTTAAAAGGGTGTTCATAAGCAAACAAATACATCTTCATCTTTACCTTAGATCATTTTGACAAAATAGCCCTTTTCTATCATAGCTTGCTTCAAAATAGATTAAAGACCTGTTTTGCTGTTAGGATTCTCTCTTTTATGAAGGTTTCCCCCAGCATAATTCTGATAAGTAAAATCTTAATATCTTCATAATGCCAAAGGAAAAAGTTATATTTGTGCAATTTTTCTTAATGCATGGCCACCTAAAGACTTAAGTTGGTGCTAAAACATAGAGGAAGAGGGATTTAAATGGATTTTTCAGTGATACATCTTTCCTCTGTGAAGCATCATGCTATTTGGTCAATAAAAAATATCTTAATGCAACTGAATTAGTTTCTCTAAAAAGTAAACATCTGTTTAAAAAAAGAAATGTCCCATCTTGAGTTCTCTGTTATAATTGTTTGTGACCTTGTTAGAATAATGCATGTTCCTGTTTTTACTAGTAATCTGAATGTTTTGCAGGAAGTACTAACAGAGGGTGACAATTATCTCTGCTGTCAAAAAAAAAAAAAACCACCACCAAAACAAAATTGAAATGGGTGTGAATGTAACTTGTATCAAAAGAGACTGCAGAAAGTTACTGATGAAGTAATGTAATTGTATGGAGGTCTGGACTGATGCTGGTGATGGCTTGCAGATCAGAGTCAATTGTGCTGAAGTAGTCCATAAAAGATTAAAAGAGGGTCAAGAGTTTGTTGAATTAAGTACAATAGAGCTCCCAAAAAGAAACACTACCAACACAGAGGAGTTCACTTTACTCTTTTGGAAGGAATTCAACCAAATCAAAGGACATGCTTATTTTAGTGGGAGCCTTTGGGGTTATGTTCTACTTACTCTATTTTCTACAGAATAAGTATTTCAAAAAAGTTACTGAAGTTAAATGTTCAAGTGTAAACAAACGTATAAAGAAAATAAATTACTGTGACAATGAGATAAAATTGAACAAAGGTAGAGTAGCAGTAAGCATTCTGCTCAAACTGGATGTAGGGACTGCTACTCATTCCCAGATTCATGTTTCAGTCACACATCTGAATGAAAAGATAATAATTTTCTGATCAGCTGAAGTATTTCAAGCATCTGGGCTGAAATGAAAGAAGATCTGGGAGCATCTTTGTAAGAGGCAGAAAAATAGACCATTATGATGAGTAACTTATTAAAAAAGAGGTAAATAATAGGAAAAATATTACAGATTTTTAAAATGAGAGGAGAAAATTAAGTTGTATACAGTAGGAAGTGGGAGCAAGACTTTGAACAAGACATGCATTAAGTCTTATTTTTTATTAAGTCAAATGGAATTTGGTCTGTTATATGGGGGATCAAGGAAACCAATAATAAAAAGAACATAAGCAAGGCAATGAAAAGAGTTTTGCAGATAGAAAAATAACCTTGCTCTCAAACAAGGCATAAATGTAGATTAAATTTATGTGAAGGAAGCGAAAATTAAAAATTTTTCTGTCATGGTAATAACAGCACTACAGATAAAAGAAAATCAGGTGGTTTGAGAAGGAAGCAAGGAGTTCAATGTTTAAACTAGCAATGAGTTATTCAAGATCTGAAATGCAATGCAGGTACTATTTCAGAGTAGCTACATTCTTGAAAATAAGCTTCACATCTTGTACTGTCATGCAGAACTCAAGATTATTATATTATTCAAGTATGTATAAATAATGAAGATGTTCATGAAATGCTGTGTATGAAATTACAGGTATGATTGTGGGGTTTTTTATGGAAGTGATAATAATATCACAGGCAGAGTAATCTATGACAGGGCTGCACACGTTCAGCTTTTGTATGTTCATTTTGATGACCTCTTCACCTGAAAACAAACATGTAGGAAAATAGTGTGTGTTAATAAGTTTATTTTTTTATAATGACTGACAAGTATAGCTGAGTAATTTTATTAAGAACTGAAAAACCACCTGTACTTCACAGAATGCATATGCATTCAAATTTGTATTTGTTTGAAGATTCCTTGAGAAACTGATGGCATAGTTACTGGGAGCACAGTAATTACCACCATGACCTCGAAAAGCATTTTTAAAGCAGCTGTCTAAATTAGGACACACAACAGTCATAAAATAGATGAAAGTGGAATTGGTCTTTTATTAATGAGGTCACAATTCAGTAAACACAGCAGTACAATTCATTAAAAACTACAAAAGATTTCCTAAATACTTCCATAGATGTTTTGGAATTCTGTTGCAGTAGAAAGTACTGGTAGGAAATACTGAATACTCAGGATTCACAAAAATATTCAGTTGAATGTATTTCTTTACTCTTATGAGAATAAACTCATGACAAGATTAGTGTAAAAGCTGCTGATAGATGCAGAATCACTTCATCTTGTCACTGGTAACAATTCACAGATCTCCTTTGGATAAGAGAAAGTGCACACAAAAATGCAGTTGAACTGAAAGTTTTGTAAAAAGACCTAGTATTGCTTAGTATTACTTATTACTATTACATAGTATTACATCTACTGTTGTACAGTGTTAATTACAAACTTTGCGTAGTCACTGAGAACTGTTAAGGAAAAAAGCGAAAATGACATACAGCTGTGGGTTTTTTAAAGATTTTTAGGCACTTCTAAAGTCTATTGTACAGCCTATTAGACGGAATTAAGGAGAAACCATAGGATTTAGTCTTACTAAAACAGTAGGAGTATAGATCTATAGGGTTTATCAGAAGCTATGCCCCTGTGTTTCTTGGGTACAGGATTACTTACTGTAGTAAAACTCACTCTTTTTTTGCTTTTTTTTTTTAATTTACCCATCCCAGTGCTGTGCAAGTACTTTATCTTAATTAAAGTAAATACTCAAGATTATTGCATTTGAATCCTCCTTAACTCAACACTCATATTTGTCTACTTAATGTATCATAGAGAGTAAGGTTAAATAAATTCTTTTTGCACTTCAGCACTAGTCCTAATATGTTCTAATATTATTCATCATGCTTGCGGGTCAGTTGGGATGAATGTGGTTACCCACATATGAATCTTACTCTTGTGGTTGACATTCTCATCATACTGTAGGAATGCAGTTGTCATTTATTTCTTACACTGGTATCTATCACCATAGCATGTGGGTGTCTGAAATCATGATCTCAGAGTGATGTAGGTCTTCAGGTGATGTGCCAATCTCATGGTGGTCTTGGAAAAATAGGGCAAGCTTTGAGCCATGTCATGTATTGTTAACTATGATTTGTAGGCTTAGTTACAGATATTCAATGCAAGGAGTGGAATACTATGGCAACAGACTGATACTAACCTGTACTGCTGAGTAAAAAAGATTTCCACATTCAGAAACCACTTTTTTTGTTGTGGATTGTTTTTTTTTATAGTGTAGATGACTTCATGTTTAAGTTAGGCTTTGCTGTTGCAGAATGCTTACTCTCCAAATACAGCTGTCCTTGTTGAAGGCTGTTTTCATGCTGAATTACAAGGATTGATGCTGTAATTATATCATGTTCAAGAAGCGTCTGAATGATGCTCAAAGTCATCTGCTCTGAAAATTGGGCTGGTCCTGTGTGGAGCCAGGAGTTGGACTCGATGATCCTTATGGGTCCCTTCCAACTCGGGATATTCTACGATTCTATGTGCACTGCAATGTATTTGGTAGATTCCAGTCTACTATTAAAAAGGAAAAATACAACCCAGGAGTTTTTCAGCAATACTTTATTTGTATTTAATTCTCAATGTGTTTGTCCTTAAGTGTATTCTGTTATGCTCTTACAGAGCATGAGGTTTGTAGGGAGGAAGGCAGAGGGAGTGACACCTTCCGAAGCAATTAATCTGCTTCTCGTAGAGTTGCTTAAATAGTTCAGGTGAATCATCCTCTAGCATGCCTGTTTCCCTCCGTGGGCTATCAGAGTCTGGGTAACTATGTGAGATTAGGCAACAAATCTTTAAACAAGGAGAAAAAAAAGACAAACCCAAGAACCTCCAACAGATCCTTGTCCTTCTTATTTTGGGGGCTCCAGAGCTGTATACGGGACCCCCCCGGATCACTGCGTCCAGCTCAGGGGTCCCCAACATAGGAAAAACATGAACCTCTTGGATCGAGTCCGGAGGAGGGCCACGAATATGATCAGAGGGCTGGAGCACCTCTCCTGTGAAGACAGGCTGAGGGAGTTGGGCTGTTCAGCCTGGAAAGGAGAAGGCTCTGGGGTGACCTCATTGCGGCCTTCCAGTACCTGAAGGGGACTGTTTACAAGGACCTGTAGTGATAGAACAAGGGGTAATGACCTTAAGCTGAAGGAAGGTAGATTTAGATTAGATATAAGGAAGAAATTTTTTACAATGAGGGTGGTGAAGCGCTGAAACAGGTTACCCAGAGAAGTGGTAGATGCCCCATCCCTGGAGACTTTCAAGGTCTGGCTGGACAGGACTTCAGGCAACCTGATCTAGTGGAAGATGAAGGACAAAATTCTTTACTGTGAGAGTGATGAGGCAGTCAAACAGGTTGCCCAGAGAAGCTGTGGCTGCCCCCTCCCTGGAAGTGTTCAAGGCCAGGTTGGATGGGGCTTGGGGCAACCTGGTCTAGTGGAGGGTGTCCCAGCCCATGGTGGGTGGGTTGGAACTAGATGGGCTTTGAGATCCATTCCAACCCAAGCCATTCTGTGATAAAAAGCTAGGTGAGATGAACCTGTCCTTAGTTATTGAAACAATGGTGGTTGCCTGGGTAATCCTGGAAAATTTAAATCTGTTTTCAATTATCGTTATTCCTCTTATTTTTCTTTTTTCTGTCATAGGTCCTGATGTCTTTACATGAAATGTTCCCAGCAGTGCACGCAGCAGAAATGGCTGTCCAGCGAAACCCACGTTCTTGGGATGCCTGGCAGACTTTGGGACGTGCCCAGCTTGGATTAGGAGAGATAGCACTGGTAGGAAAACAGACAATATTTATGAACTGTATGTGAATCAAAGTATAGAACTACGAAGGTAGCTGAATATCCTTATTTAACCTGAAAGTAGGCAAGCAAAAAGGTTGTTGTTAGTTATCTCCAGTATTGCCTCCACTTTGTTGTTTTTCACAAATGCTTCCTGTGTGGTTTTGTTGCTGGGCTTATGAAAGCCATTTGTGTTACATTTACGTGGTGGCTTTATGCAATGGAATAACTATGTTGACATAACTGCACATACTACATTCTGGGTACCATACTGCTACAGCACAGCTCACCACAGTTTAAAGATGAAGGTACTGTGAAGTCCCAGTTGATATTCAGGCTCAGTTTTATATGTGCCTGCTAATAAAATTCTACTATCTTGTTTTCCCTGTCTCCTACTTTCTTGCTTCAGATACAGAAAATCATGTGTGCTCATTCATGCTTTCCTCTGGCTCCTTGACCACAAATGGTGGCTGAAGTTGCTTCTTTTCTTAATAAGACAGCAAAACAGCTGGGATGCTCTGCCGTAGCTTGAACACATCTTTTCTCTAGCTGCAGCTGTATGCCATGGTGCTGTCTTGGCTACATGACGTGATGCAAAAGGAAACTCTTCCTCCATGTCAGATCACCCTCTGCCTATTATTTACACCTGTAAATAATGTAACATATATAGTGTAATAGTTTTCTGCTAGTTAATGTGGAAACAGAATGGAAACTTTGTAATTCAGACATGTTCACGAAAGCAAATTAGAAAAATAATTAACCGTGAGCTTTCAGATAAAAGAAGATAGTGGGTTTATTTTATTTCTAATGGAAGCAGCTGTGTGCTGGTTTGATACAAACAATTTTGTCATTAATTTAGAGTGTGTTTTGCAAAGTTACAATGTGTAGACCAAAAATTTTCAACAATAAAAATGTAATTATGATTTTTTTGAGGGAGCAGATCATGCAGATCATGTAGTAAGGAGCAGTATTAAAAAAAAAAACAAAAGCACCAAAAAACCAAAATCCAAACAATGAGAATAGCATAAAACAAAAACTGTGTTTTGCAGATGTGTAGTATGCTACCTTATGTTGTTGCAGTATCACAATATGAAATATTTAATATAAATACACGTATATCTGCATCACATCACTTAATGATGACATTCCATGGCTTTTGTGGTGTTGACGGTAAGAGTAGATGGTCTGTCCTGTCTGGATCTACAATCTATGAATCTTTTTTTTTCCCCTCTTAAGTGTTTGAAATTGTTGCTGTAAATTATGTCTGAGATTTTTAAAGTTTTATTTTCTGCAAGAATCCTAGGTAACTGCTGCTGCTTATTCTATAAAAAATGCTACAGTTACTGTAATGTGAATTATAGATACTGATATATCCATCCTAGTTATAATACCAGCTCCCCTCACCAGAGCCTATAAGCCTTACCTACATTGACAAGTTGTATCACACCACTGTGAGCAGAAGTCTTGAGTTAATAGTGTTGTGGACCCAGTGTTCGCACTATACTTTTTTTTTTTTTACTTCAGGATATAGCTCTTCAGCTGTTCTCTTGGAGTGCATTGTTGAGCTTAATCAGAAAGGAATCTACTTTATGTGTTCTGAGACAACTCCATGATGTAAAACAAAGCATTTTAAGTGGGAGCAATCAGAGATTTATCACAACACGTTATTGCTCTGAAACAAAACACTAGTATAGGTACTCCTGTAATTGTTATATTGACTTTACTGTCTGTGGAGAGAGGGAGGAGTTACCACCAAGTAGTTTGCCCTCTGTATGTTTTGTCTGTTTGAGTAGGGACCCCAGGGGTAGGTAAGCTCCTGCTGCTGTCCCCGTGCTGTAGTACTGGGTCTTTTCACTTTTTTGCCTGTCTTTAAGGCATATTGAACTGCTTTTTGATGAATATGTTCTCACATACAAAGAAGAACTTGAGGAGTTATTCTAAAATGCAGACAAAGTTCACTATTTTTGAACCAAGCAGTTTTAAGGAGTCTTAAAAGGTTAAATGATACCATAATTATTGAACTTATGGAGGCTTCTTGACCAAGTGATCTAATCATAATTAGCCATTTCCCATTAGACTTTCATTACCATGATTTTCTTTTTTTTTCACTGCATTATATTTTTTCACAAAAAAAAGTTAATAAAGCATAAATGTCAGGGCTTTTTAGTAATGTCTGAGATTTGGGAAATACTACACTTCTCAAGAGCAGCAGCTTCTCTTTCTTTGTTTCATTTCTCCCGTACCAATGTCTGTCTTCACCACCCACATCCTGCCAAATAGACTGTTGTAAATATTTTTATTACTTCACAACGAATGATGCATTTCTTAGGAAAAAACAATTTGCTGCATTTTAATTTCAAGTCTCCCAGGTCTAAAATACAGCTTCCAACAAAGTCTCATTTATGTTGTGAGCTGCATAATATATTAATTTCTTGCAACCAAAGAATTTTTCGTTTGGTTTTATCAAACTTGGAAAGAGTGAGACAAATTAGACCCTCTCTATTTAGCTTTTACAAAAGCTGTTTGCTCTTTTTTTCTGAGTTTACTAAATAGTGTAATTCAACAGTAATACTTAAATGTGAACACGCAGAACTTTATTTCAGGCAGAAATTCCTTAAATTCTACATATCAGTTTGCAAGAGCCCACCCACGTAAACTGTGCAATGTGAATGTAGAAACTGTAGAAATGTAGTCAGGGTTGTACTAGTTCTCTCATGTAATTGTAAATGTTTGTTTTTACAAATGATATTTACTGTATTGGTGATGACACCTTAAGCAGTAACAGTTTCACACAGATATCTTCATTAAAACAGTTTTTCCCATGAGATGGAGTGAGCCTTGCACTTTCATTAAACCAGGACAGAAAAAAAAAAATAAATAAAAAACTACCACCACCCCCAAGCAGTATTAAACAACAACAAAAAAAGAACTGCCAACTGAAAGTGATTGAGTCTCCCACCTTGGAGAAATTCATAAGCCATCTGAACATGGTCACAGGCATCCAGCCCCTGCTTGAGCAAGCCCTGGCCAACCTCAGCCATTCTGACATTCTGTGACCTAATCTTACCCTGTTGTGGACCCATGTCAAATCTGGGTACTGGGGATTATGACATTAACTGCGGAGATGTGTAAATACAAACTAGTTGTGCATGCTTTTTGTTTGATGCTTTGAAGGACAAGCCTTGGCAATATGAGTCCTCAAATCACCCATTGTCTTTTATTTCTCTTGAAAGAAATAGTTTTAGGTCTTTCATGTAATGACAGGAATAGGTACTAGCAGAGAGAGGAATTACTGCATTTTATTTAAATCCAGCTAATTAACATAACCAATTATGAATTTGAGAGATTTTTTTCAAAGTATTACTAATGTAAGTGTGTACAAATGTAAAGATTTTGTTAATCAAAAGGAAACTGATGGTTGACTTTCCATTGAAAGACTTCATCTTGACCTACACTCCAGCCACATACACAGTCTAACGCATGGTATTTGGGAAGTATTAAGTTAGAGAGAAAATAAATGTCTTGTCAGTTAAAGTGGGGTTCTGTTAAATTCTTTCCAACAGCTTTAAAGAGCCCTGCCCAGTTATAGGTAATACCAGGTGATACCCAGTAATATGAGCTTCCCCAGATGTCCTCTGTTAGTCCTGCAGTTTCCAGCTACTGAAGTGTAATATTTTTTTTTCTTTAACCACTGTTGGAAGTCAAAAATATATTCTGATAACCTACCTAATGATTTTTTAATGAAAATGTCATCTACTCAGAGGTGATTCTTATTTTCAATCAAGTCAGCAGAAGGGCAGAAGAGTCCCTAAAAGTTGAAATGCCCTTTCTGCTACATTCCTGGTGAGTGCACTCATTTCTTGTGAGCGTTCCCCACTGACTTAGCCAGCACCTCCTGTTACTCTTGTCAGATGCTCAGAACTTTGAGACTTGAACTATGATGATGAAGTACCTCCTTTCAACATTTAGACTTCGTAATAAAAAGCGTTAGCTGGAACAAATACAGAGTATATGACAAGCTGAGATTGGGGAGAAAGTTGTTTTACCATTATTTTAAGATTCCTTTTAATAATTTTAGCAGTACAATTTGATAATAGGTAACTGTTTTCCATCCTCCTGGATTTTTCCGATTTACAAGTTAAGACCATTCGTATAGCTTCAGGCTTTATTTTCTTGGGCTAAAGATGCTGATTTGTAGGATGGGATAGATGTTCTTTGTTCCCTTGATCATGCTGGATTATGTCCATGCATGTAGTAGAGCATAGTGTACAGAGCTGTATGGTAGAGGCAGCGTGAAGCAGTGACTTCTGCAGAGCATGCTGCAGTGTCTTGCAGGTTGCTTACTTGAGGTGTAAAGGGAGACAGGCAGTAAGCGTTGTGAGTAAAGAGGGTTGGGAAGAAGTGAGTTGGTGCAAAAGGAGATCTGGGAGATGGGAGTATGTCACTGAAGCAAGAGAAAGTACAAGAGGAGGATAGAAGCTTCTTCAAAAGAAGAGGAAGAAGGAAGCTGTGGAAGTGAGGAAGAGGTACCTTGAAGAGAAACTTGAAGTGAACACAGTAGCTGATGGGAAATTTTCTGAAACTAGTCTGTACAGAGATGTGTGTCTGGGCCCAAAGTAACTGAGGAGTTCTTTTTCTACCAGTTGCCTCAAACCATTACGTTCCTGTTCTCTTCTCCTACCTGCAGGCTCAGGCATATGTCCTCTGGCCTCTGGTGCCAGCCATAAGGCACTGCTCCCCAGGGAGGGCATGTACTGAGTCACCCCTGGGGTGATGCATCTTCATCCGCACTGCATAAATCCTCTGCCATGAAGAACTTCCAGTGTGGGAGAATTAAGCTACCATCATCTCACAGACATCTACCAAATGGAAGCAAAGACTTTTATGGGTTTATAACTTGACCAAGTTCTAACAGGTATATTTAGTCTTTCACATCTGGAAAATTGCCTATTATATTTCAAGTGTTTTCTCCAAAACATGAGAGCACCAGAACGTTTGAATAAAATGGTTTTGTAAATCAAAGAACCACAAAATATTAAGTGTTCACCTCATTTTTTGAAGAAAGAAGAATTATTTTTGCTGAAAAGAAATTTCCAGAGAGAATTTTTTTATTGGAAAGAAGAAATAATCTGAACAGGAAAGTTGCCTAGAAAAGTTCAGCCTGACAGTTTAAAGTTAAAATAGAAAAGATATCTACCATTCAGATTATACCATATAAACTATTAAACTAGAGTGAAAATATCAGAAATAATGGGATTTTTTTTTTCTTTTAAGAGGAGAAATGTAACAAGGAGTCTTTAAATACACTAAAATTTCATGATGTCTCTATGCTAAAGGTTTCTGTAAAAATTAGTTATTTATGTTAACGGTGAGTACTGAAAGAAATAAGACTTAAATTCCAATAAAATATTACCGTAGGATCATAGAATGGTTTGGGTTGGAAGGATCCTTTGAAAGTCATCTAGTCCAGCCCCCCTGCAGTCAGCAGGGACATCTTCAACCAGATCAGCTTGCTCAGAGCCCCGTCCAACCTGACCCTGAATGTTTCCACAGATGTGGCATCTACCACCTCTCTGGGAAACCTGTTCCAGTGCTTCACCACCCTCATCACAAAAATTTCTTCTTTGTATCTAAGCTAACTCTACCCCCCTTCAGCTTAAACCCATTTCCCCTTGTCCTATCACTACACCCCCTGGTAAACAGCCGCTCTCCAGCTTTCCTGTAGGCCCCTTCAGGTACTGGTAGGCAGTTCCAGGTCTCACTGGACCCTTCTCTTCTCCAGGATGAACTCCCTCAGCGTGTCCTTGTAGGAAAGGTGCTCCAGCCCTCTGATCATGTTCGTGGCCATCCTCTGGACTTGCTCCAAGAGGTCCATGTCCTTCTTTTATTGGGGACCCCTGAGCTGGATGTAGTGCTCCAGGTGGAGTTTCATGAGAGTAGAGGGGCAGAATCCCCTTCCTCAACCTGCTGGTCACACTGCTTCTGATGCAGCCCAGGATACTGTTGGCTTTCTAAGCTGCAATCGCACATTGCCAGGTCATCTGCCAGTACCATCCCCAAGTATTATGTTGGATTTAAAGATCAAATTTGAGGATCATTAAACACAGGAAAGATTCCCTGTAGATGTATACATACTTTCACTGATGGACATCCTTTGAAATAGGTCCAATAATAATCTGTCAGATGTAACAAAAAGGCCTAATAGAAACCCGGGGAGCAGATGTGAACTGCGTGACCTCTTAAAATGCCCCCTTACCTTTTTTAGGGGTCACTATATAGTGACAGTTATTAGGTCCATGTGTTATAAAAACCTGTTACAAGAAGTGTAGCCTGATCAAAAGTGCTCTTCACATTTAAAAGTTCTGCAAATCAGCAGAAGAGACTCTGCTCATGGAACAAATGTAGGATTGTTTGCCACAGAATACCCTATAGCAAGACAAAATGTACAATATTTTAAAAGTACAGATTCTTCAAATGTAATTCATCTTGCAGTAGATTTTATAGTAGTCTTCCCTACAGAAGCAAAAGCAGATACATTACTACGTACTGATTTAATATCCTGTAGTCCTTACAAGCGTGGTCTGTAAGACTACAGCTGCCCTCTAAAATGAGGCTAGAAATAGCAAGTTTATGTAGTGCCACCACATTTTTGCATAATGCCAGACAGGCAGTTGAAGAAGATTTACATCTCCATCAGTGAGAGAATTAAAACTAGCACTGTTATTTTCTTTTCTTTTGTCTTCATAGAAGTTAATGGCTGTGGAAGCAGTTACAGTGGTAGCATGAAATTTTGTATGGGTGACAATTCTGTATGTTTTCAGTACTACATTGCCGCTTTAAAATTTATCCCTCTGCTTTTCTGCAGCACTTAAAATTTACTTTATGTTCTTGTTACAAGTTATTATTATTATTACTATTATTATTATAAAAATGTCACACCCAAAATCTTTCTTCAAATAGATTTGCTAAAATGATTGTTTCATGCTGTACTGTATGAATCATCAAGGCAGCTTCTAAGCTTATCAAATGTTACCTTATATTTGATTACTGTGTTTAATGTTGTTTATTGTGCATGAATGGAACTATATAGACAGGTTTTAATTAGGAGGCCTCTTTCATGGAAAGCCTAAAAGCAGATGGTGTTTGTTTATATTTTGTTTTCAACAGAAATACAAAAAAACAGAGTTTAGCATTTCCTTGTAGCTTATCTATCCCTGAAAATAAAAACCCAGCAAAGTTGAATAAAATTACACCGTTTTGCAAGAATTACACTGCACTCCTGTTTAAAGTTCAGCATGCTCCTACACTTCAGAACTGGCTGTGGACCAATAATAAAGTATTATTTTTTTTTCCTGGAACTGAAAGGCTGCGTATTACAACAGCAGTAATGCTGATAGCATAATCAGCATTTCTTAAATCTGATTCGTATCTCGTCTGCTGTGTTCACGTCATAAGGAGTTTGTATCTGTGCCAGCGGAAGGATGAGTTGGCAGTTTCTGTCAATGCACATGAAAAGTTGTTTATTTTTCAAATTAATTTGCATGCTTTAAGTATTTATAAATTACAACAGAATATGGAATTCGATAGGTGTTCAAACATCTTTAAAGTCTTTATATGCAAGTTGCTAGAACTCTTCCCAAACATAATCCAAATCTTTATCATCACCATTTTCCCACCCCACAAGAAGGCTTCTGCACCTCATCACACAAGAGTTTGGTCACTCCAGTGGCCATTTCCGTAACTGATCATGCAGTCATAAATTAGAAGTGCGCATAATTCTGAGTAGGTAAGGTCAGTCTTGACCTTTTCAGTGTTAAAATAAGTACAAATACAGTACAGTTGTAATTCTTGATCTAGCATTTTTCTAGGGATCTCTTCTTATTGCTGAATATCACATACACTGGATTAAATGGTCACTTTTTTTTAACAACTTCTGTGTTGAGTATTTGTATTTGTGGGACTTTTCCCAATTGAGCTGAAAGACAGGAAAAACAGTATCAGCTATACTTACTTGTATTAATGTTACATGGTTTGTAAGATTATAGGAGTTCTTTCTTAGAGCAACTCTCCAACTTGGGATTTTATTTGTCTACTTCTGCCTGTTTAGATAAGTGTGTTTGCAACCACAAACCTGCTACAAAAACTGCTTATCACGGGGCTAGAATTACTGTAGTATTAGGTCCGTATGTGACATGACTACATGCTAATTTAAAAGCAGCAATATTAGTGATACTTCAAATCCCAGTCATCAATTTTCTATATTTCTTTAAACCATATCTATTTGCTTTTGCCTTCCCTTACATCTGATGATAGGAGAAGAGTGGGATAGAAAGCCATCAAAACAAAAATTATTTTTGCTTTTACCTTTTTAATTACAATATTATTTTTTACATGAGAACTTCTATTTGTGACCTTGTTGCCAGGTTGTTCATACATTCTTGGTAATTTCAGACACTTGTATGCACTCTTGTTTGGAGGTAACACTGCTATTGAACTTAGAGCTGAGGAAGGATTGTTCCACTAAAGACAGACTGGAGTAAAATCACTTGTCTTTGCTTGAATGATGTACATAATTTATTTTGGTTTTAACTTCTGTAATGAAATACATAGACTTTAAAGTGTTCAACCCTTGTTTCTTCCCTATTCTGTTTATAGGCAATCCGAAGTTTCCAGGTGTCCTTACACATCTTTCCAATGAACCCTGAAGTATGGAAAGAGGACCTTTCCTGGGCAAGAAAACTACATGAACAGCAGAAGGCAACAAAGACTGAGGCAGTGCAAGTGCTGGCAAAGGAAAAAGAGCTTGCACAAGAATCAATTCCAGACTATGACTTTGAAAGTGATGAAATTGTGGCAGTCTGTGCTGCCATCGCAGAGAAGGAGAAGGCTCTTTCAGCAGCTAAAACGGTAGTGATTGTGTCTGCTTCGGGCACAGTAGAGACTGTTACTGAGAAAGAGAATTGTCCTACAACGCCTGATGAAACCCTTTTCATCAGAGCCCGATAGGGCAGCCTTATGGGTTGCCGTACTGTTTTAAGAACTAGTGTTATTTATTGCATTGGCTTGCTTTGTGTTCATTTTTTAAGCAGTGGGAGAGGCTACAAAAGTTAAAATAATTTACATTATTTTTCTTTTGTAAATTGAATAGCAATGACCTGTTGTTCCATCCCTGTTTTTGGAGAAGAAAGCCAAGAGTTGATTCTAAAAATCTGATGAACAGATGTTATCTTAAAATGCTTAACTGCATTCTAACAACTGCTTTCATCTTTATGTATTTCATAATTTTGCAAGTTAATAAGCTTTTATTTAAACAGTAAAAGGAAAAGGGATTTTTAAAAAATCTATTTCAGTCCTTATTCATTAACATTATTTTTCTTCCAGTTAGAGCGTGAACTGTTCTCTGTTATCAGAAGTCTTTATTTTCGTTAAGATTACTTTTTCTATCAGGAAGTTTCCTATGAAACAGAGACGGATTATTATTATTTTGCTTCTGTGTGTGGTAGATCTGGTATCTGATTTGTAGTCAAATGAAATCAATAGAAACCTTTATGTTGCTTTCATAGGTGAATGGGTTAAACTTCTGATTAGATGGAAGGAAATGCTACACCAGACAAGCCCTTGAATGCCTAGGTATTATTAAATGTTTCACCAGAAGAAAAAACATTCAGCTGAGGCTGAAACTGACCACTCCTTATCTTGAGTGCTGTGCCACAGTCATCACCAAAAGTAAAATGGTGGGAGTTGGGAGATAGGTATGTCTAAAGTGTATGTTTAGTCTTTTCTTTGTAGTAAGGCTAGTCTGATAAAGGGAGTCTATTTGTTTTTCCTAGTTCTTATGACCTGCCATTTAAAGTATGTTCTTAGTGAACCAGTTTTTCAGGACAGCATTACCCAAGTCTCCCTTTTCATCCTTTTTGGATTGTGGATGCTGTGGTGGGTATTCATGTTGTCTAACTTAGAGGTGTAACAGAGGAGGTCTGGTTAGTGTTCATCTTTCTTTATGGGAAGGTGGCCGTTGGTTCCTCACACGGGTACCTCAGAGAAACAAAGTCAGGCTGCTTCTGTGTGCTCTGTGCTGAGACTGCCCTCTTTTCATTGTCTTGGAGACACGGAAGAGATAGATGGTCACCTCCTAACCAGACTGCAAAAAATGGTCGACTAAGGGATTCCTGGAGAGTTCAGGATTGGGAACACATCATTTCTACATGATGTTGATAACATTTTGTGTGATAGGAACATTTTGAATAGTATCTTTGAAGACAAGTGAAACCTTTTGAAATCAGTCCTCTTTGCATTTTTCAAATCTGATTTATCTTTTTGAAGTAACACATTTTTAAAGGAAATAATGCTGCTCAAGAAGCATAGTGATTTTTGCAATAGGAATTGTAATGTAGGAAAATTATCTATCTTGGATCATACTTTTAGTTGAATATTTAAGAGGACACTTACTGTCTTTGCAGAAATTAATTACCCCTTTAAAAAACTTATTACCATGTTGTACTTTTGAAGTTTTCATTAATATTTGCAAGATTGTTCCAGAATGTACTTTTCTATATATGTGAATTTTTATCTGTGTTTGCACATGCACATACGAAAAATTTACACTTTTTAACATCTTCTGAGTATTCAAAATAATTATAATTACAGGGACTAAAATATATTAAGAAATGTAAAACATCACCATGCTACATTGTGATCTGTTCATTCTCTTCAGAAATAGATCTTAAATGCTTACCGAATAGGCATTTGATTGAGACATGGTTTGATAGACTGTTAAATTGTCCCAGTTGAAGAATTTCTTAATCTTATTTTTCTTAGCAACTTAAATAGTACAATCCGTTCAGCCATAGGAAGAGAGTGTGAGAAGGATTTGGATAGATTCCTCCAAAGAGGAGACATTCTCTGGCTAGAAAAGGAAATGTGTGAGAAGCTGAAAGGTGTGTTTTCATTCCGAAAGACCTTGGTTATAATCCAACAGATCTTTTCTTTCTTTTCATTTTATATTTGCATCAGTGTTATGTATTTACTCATTCAGGAAGGACTGCCTTCCTCCTTCCAGAGGTCCCATGTTACCACAGAACCTGTTTCCACTGAACTGATGCCCAGAATTCCTATTGACTCCAGCACTGCTGGGTCAGACTAACTGAGAGCTGTGTGTCCACACCATCAGGCAGAATGGCCGTGCCGGGTTCAAGGGGTGGCAGTTTCCATCCCCTGTACTAAATGTGTTTTCCCTCTCAGTAGGGTAGGTTATAAATTCTAGGTGTTGTCAGGATCTAGATACAGAGCAATGTAGAACAGATAAGTTCTCTTGACGCTGTTATTCTCAGACTGGGAAGAAGTTCAAAAATTGATTATATCAACGTTGTTTTTGTATGGCATGCCTTGTTTTGCATGTATGGGATTTTTTGGATCTGTTTTAATAAAATACTGCCTTCTCTGCTGCTTAGTGATGCCTGTTTATTCTCTTGCTTTTAACAAGAATAAGGGTTATCATGGACCCCTTTGGAACGCTACTCATTTAATCAGTTTCTTCTGTCTCCACTGAAAAAGTTAATGTGTTATAGTAAAAAAAAAAGAAAAAGACTTCTCAGGAAAAATGTTTAATACAAAGTAGTGCTCAGTCTTTTTAAACCTCTCAGGGGTATCCAAATGAGAGGGACCCAAAGGAGTTATATTTGTTACCAAATATAACGTATCTGTGAAGCACACTCCCACTTTGCCATTGGGAATTTATTGTTCTTTATCATCAGTGACTGCAGTAGCTTCCATGTGTTTGCCTTCTGTATGAATCGTATATTAAAATGCTGAAGTGTTGCAGCTGTCCTTAAGCGGGAAATCTCAACAGTAATGCTAGGTGAGGTGGATTAATTGTGTTTAATTTAAAATCTACAATTAAACATTTAAATATATTTTTTCCATTTGATTCCCTTTATATCCAGTGGAAAGAAATACACCGCCTCAAAGGGCCATTCGTATACCTTGTGTTAGATAAATATCTTAGAATGAGTTGAATCAGCCTCCTAAGGTACCTAATTATTTCCATTGACTACAAAGGAAGATGAAGGTGACTGGGAGTTAACTTCACTTGATGAAACAGGGCAGATGAATTCCCC
The DNA here is from genome assembly GCA_013399095.1 of Psophia crepitans. Classification (NCBI taxonomy): domain Eukaryota; kingdom Metazoa; phylum Chordata; class Aves; order Gruiformes; family Psophiidae; genus Psophia; species Psophia crepitans. The sequence continues at coordinate 77,415 of VWZZ01002820.1, forward strand.
TCTTACAGACAGAGATAATTATCTTTAAAAAACTCAAACATAGATTATACTGAGAGAGAATAAATCTGACAATACTAGAGGGTATAAAAGTATGGATCAGATAACATAACAGTGACTCTAATTTGATAATACCGTAAGAGATTTGATTTTAAAAGTAGTTACAGAGGGGGGAAAAAAGGAAACATAACAGTTTCCTCTACTCTTCTAGTTCCTGAAAGTTGTGTGAATGTCTGTTGATGTTGGGGATCGAGATTACAGAAACAGCGTTGGAAACCTAGCTGGCCATAAGATAAATGCTCCCAGATCTTAAAGCCAGGTGGAAGAACTAGTGTTGAGGGCAGATTCTCTTTTAATTTAGTTTGAGGTCATGTAATAGCTATAAAATGGTGCAGTTAGGGCTGTGTCCCAGGAAAGCAGAAGCATGTATGCTTGGTTTATTGGCAGGTTACAGACACCATGTGTTTATTGTAGATCAGTATCATATTAACATCTTGTTCTCAAATGGATTGGGAGTCCTTGTCCTGTGGTATCTCTGTAGGGGGCTGGTTTAGAAGCAGGAGGAGCTAATGAGCATCCAGCTAATGGCAGGCTGGATCCTGCCAGATGTGCTAGCCTGGTTTTGAGGGATGATTTTCTAAAAGCCACAACTGTAGGAGCTCTAAGGGTTGTAGAGGGTAAATAAAGAACGATTAGAGGTGGGGAATGAGTTAACTGAGTTCAGAAATCAGGTGATTTAGATTTCAGTTGGTTTCTACATTCAGTAAAGTGTACAGGTCTAGAACAAGGCCTAGGAGTGGAAAAGTTTGGTGGCATTTAGTAGCTTTAATAGTAAATCTGCTTTGAAGTATAATGTATTTGCACTTGTGTCTAGGAGCAGAACTAAAAAGTTCACAGAAAGGTTAGGATCATGGCTGGTGCCATTTGAAAATAGCAGATTACACTGGAGTTGTGCAAAGCATTTGACACTGTCCCGCATGACATCCTTGTCTCTATATTGGAGAGACATGGATTCGTCGGGTGGACCACTCAGTGAGTTAGGGATCAGCTGGAAGACCATGCTGAAAGAGTTGTTAGTCAATGACTCGATGTCCAGGAGGACATCGGTGACAAGTGGTGCTCCTCAGGGGTCAGTACTGGGACTGGCACTGTTTAACATCTTTGTCAGCGACAGGGACAGTGGGATCGAGTGCACCCTCAGCAGGTTTGCCGATGACACCAAGCTGTGTGGTGTGGTCAACACACTGGAGGGATGGGATGCCATCCAGAGGGACTGTGACAGGCTCGACATGAGCCGGCAGTGTGCGCTGCCGGCCCAGAAAGCCA
>VWZZ01002821.1:4930-28640 GCA_013399095.1 Psophia crepitans
CCCCCAGGACACGGTTGCCCTTCCTGGCAGCCTGGGCACACTGCTGGCTCATGGTCACCTTGCTGCCGACCCAGCCCCCCCAGTCCCTCCCAGCACGGCTGCTCTCCAGCGCCTCCCCCCCCCAGGCTGTCTGTACAGCCAGGGCTGTCCCTGCCCAGGGGCAGGATCCGGCACTTGCCCTTATTATCCGTAAGCACTAAATAAGAACGTGAAGCCCCATTGCTAGAGTTTGAAAATCAGTCTACGTCGTTGCAGGAGGACACACAGACTAACACGCCATTAGAGACGCTACCCCACAAACATGGAATACAAAGTAAAGGTACTTTGGTATACGCACTGTTAAAAGTCCACCTTCCCGACTGTGAATTTTGATGAAGAATGAAAGTAACGCCCAATAAATCTCTACAGAGAAGAACGCAGGCTAATGGTCAGTGGGGCAGGTCTCTCTACAACCACCTTTTCTGAAGTTTCTCTAATGATCAATGCTAATTCACACAGAGGAGGCGATAACATCTGAAGAGTATCAGCCCATGGATACGGCCTTGAGCAGCACTGACATGCTTTACTGCAGATGATCAAGTTAATACCAAGTACTTTGTAACCAGACACTCTGTTTTGGTTGGACTCCATGATCTTAGAGGCCTTTTCCAACCTTAAAGATTCTCTGATTCTATTTAAATGCCTTTCTCCAAACAGTGGCAGCTCGTGGCCGCAGTAGGTTGAGGCCGGCTTGCCATATGCTCGCTTTGGCTTTACTTCAATTTCTTAATCTCCTCGGTGATTAGCACCAAACAATAAGTCTTCATGGTGACCCGTTCCATCGTGGTTACTGAAGGGAAGGGTGAATGTATGTTGATCCCAATGATGAGTCAAGCAGAGTCCAAATGTCTATCTCCAGTACAACACCCGACTAAGCTCTCTGCTTTCAGCTCAGTCCCCAGACTTACAGTTCTCTAAGTGATATAAACCGTAACAGAACCGTACGCAGGTTTTGGCAAACCCAGGAACCTGCTGGTTCCACATGTGCCAAATGTGGGGGCAGAACAGACCCCTCATAAAACTTGTACAAGGGCTGCCAGGAGCCCAGCAGGGCGCTGCGGGGAGCAGGAGACCCGTGGCAGCGACAAAGGACTGCCCTCATCTCTCAGTCCTACACGACAGAGCCAGTACATTATATTTTCCTGTGCCAGACAGCATATGCCTTGCACCTCCGGAGGATGTTGCGCGGGCTCCCGTCTCACCGGGAAGCTCCCAAGGGATGCTTGCCTCCCTTTTGCTCAGCGCTAGGTTTTTCAAGTGTCGCTGACGCCAGATGTTGTGAAGATTTCTGCTCCTGGTTAGGTACCTAAATAAAAGCTGGATGTTCAGAGAGACCAGTGGTTCCTCTCCTCCTGTGACATTTTAAATGCCAGCCGGTGTTGATGCTGCAGTGAGGCTGGCTGAGCAATTAACACAGTGTGGTCCTGGAGTTTTAAACCTATGTAGTTAATATTCTCTCCCGATTTTACACCATTTCAACATTCCTTTCAAGCTGTTCCAAGTGCACTTAGCTCCTTTGTTCCTGTGTCTGTACTATCAGCTCGGAGAAGTGCTATTAAGTTGAAAATAACTTTAGTAACAGGTAGGAATCGCTTCAGCAGAATCTATTTCGCTTTAACCCTCTGTTATTTCCTTTTCTCGCCAACATCACCGCCTGTTGTTTCTCCCGTGTTTTGCGAAGGAACTGGAAAGATTCAGCTTTGCTATAGGGAAAGGACTGACGAGTTGTTGGAGGTGTTAACTTTAGCATGTTTGTTAAGGATGCTCTTTTATCTGAATAGTTAGAATCCATGCTTATCTACCAGAAAAAATATATCTTCTGGAAGCTTGGGACAGAAAGTAAATGTTTTATTTAACCGACTCCTTCATCGCAACGCATTTGCTTCCCAGCACCTTCACAAGAGAAGACACCTGATCCAGGGCCATTACTCTTCATTTCTTCAACTGCAGTCACGAATTAACAATGCATTAAATTCCAAAGCCATAGCACAGCATTAATGTATACAATTATATACAAATCTAAGGAATCAGACATGACTAGGAAAAAATAAAGATCGGTCGAGTCAATCGCCCACCAGCTTCTCCCACGTTACGTTGCTCCCACCATGGTGACGCTTCGGTTTGTGCCTTGCCTTCCAAGCGAAATAAGCACCAGGGTTCCTCCTACACATGCTAGCAACCATTATGTAGTCCCATACTTGTAAAGAAATAACAGCTCCTTTCATTGTTAATTAACATTACTACATAAATAACAGCAACGGACAAGAGAAACAGGCTTCCTTCCCCAAAAGCAGCGGAAAGAGAAGACAGTATTTAACATGTTGTACATGCTACTTGCTCTTCGAAGTGTCCTGCCAGGTTTAGCCAATTCCCTTTGCTAATTTATTTATGAAATGACTTCCTAAAATTAAGTTAATTCAGTTTATTACAGAAGCCATTGGAGTGCATCCTAATCTGAGCAAGTTAGATCCATACGCAACTCCCACGGCAAGGAGAGGAGAGGAAAGTTATGTGTGCTTGTACTTCTATTAAAAGGAAAAGTAAATCTCCAAGTGGGATGGGAGAGAGAATCTCAAAGAAAAAAGGTAAAACTCGTGGGTTGAGATAACAGGACAGAAAAGGACGATGGTAATAATAATAATAGAGTATAGAGAACAAGTGATGCGCAGCACTGTCGCGCACTACCTGAAGCCAATGCTCAGCTAGATCCTGAGCTGCGTCGCCTCCCAGCCCACCTCCCAGTTATATACGGAGCATGACATCATATGGAATATCCCTTTGGGCAGCGTGGGTCATCTACCCTGGCTGTGTCCCCTCCGAGCTTCTTGGGTGCCCCCCTGCCTTCTAGTTGGCAGGACAGTGGGACAAGCTGAAAAGTCCTTGACTGTTTGGCAGCAACTAAAATATTAGTGTGTTATCAACATTGTTCTCATCCTAAATCCAAAACACAGCTCTATACCCACCGCTAGGAAGAAAATTTAACTCTGTCCCAGTCAAAATCAGGACAGAAATGCATTCCTACTATTCCTTCATGCACAACTGTGGCAAATAACACCCTGTAGCACCTGACATGCAGGAGGACCCAGAACTTCAAGTAGTCTTCCAGAATAATTTTGATGGTCTATGTGCCAGAAGATGCGCAAAAAAATCTCGAGGTTCCCTCGTCTTACTCAAAGATGAACAGAGGATTTCGTAACATGATTGCATTTTGTAAAAATCGTCACATTTAGAGTACTGTACTGCAGTAGCAAGATAGAATCTTAGTTAAATCCTATTTGAGGACAATGTGGGACAGATTGGGCAACCACGGTACTCACAGACAAGATAGAATCATAGAATGGTTTGGGTTGGAAGGGACCTCAAAGTCCATCTAGTTCTCCCTCCCTCGCCATGGGCAGGGACACCCCCACTAGCCCAGGCTGCCCAAAGCCCCATCCAACCTGGCCTTGGGCACTGCCAGGGAGCCAGGGGCAGCCACAGCTTCTCGGGGCACCCTGTGCCAGGGCCTCAGCACCCTCCCAGGGAAGGATTGTTGCCTCCCAGCTCAGCTCCAGCTCCCCTCCGGCAGCTTCAGGCCCTTCCCCTTGGCCTGGCCCTCCCTGCCCTGCAACCAGCCCCTCTCCAGCTTTCCTGCAGCCCCTGCAGGCACTGGAAGGCCGCAATTAGGTCTCCCTGGAGCCCTCTCTTCTCAAGATCCACATGCTGCCTCCTCATCACAGCACAAATACAGCCCACAGGCTCCCAGAAAAAACACAGGCAACCTTTGTCAGGTACAAACTCAATCCCCACACGTACATCAGAGAACAGAAGAACAGTAAGGGGGACAGGAGGATGACCTCTGCCAGACGACCTTCATCTTACCAACTCCAACTCCATGCACCTCTACTGAGGTGCTTCCTCCTGCCTTATAGTGCCCTGGAGAAGCAGAGCAGGATGCAAAGCCCCTCCAACACAGACCAGTATTGCAGCTACAAGGAGGCTAGAAAGATTGCTAAATACAAAGGCAAACAGAAGAGAGTCCAACTTAAACTGGGACAAATCCAGAACTATTTACAAAACCCAAATAACATGGTCTCAGATGCTGTTTCTTGTCATTGATCCCAGCACGAGCAGCTTCTCCCATTCTCACCAAGATCACAAGCCTTAGATGTCTACCTAGTGTGTGTTTAAAATCATGTTTTTCTGCAAGCTTTACATCTTCCACAGGCTGCACTACAACCGCCTGCCCCAGACTGGGAACTCGAATTTGCTCTTGTATACAATCCTTTCTTTCAGGTTTCCTCAGGGCTCCATTCATTCAAAAACCTTTCCCCTCAGGCTATTTTGTTCCTTGTCTTAATTAGAAGGCAGTTTCAGTTCTCTTCCTGCTGTACAACTGACTGCCAAAGCATTTCAGAGAGCTGGTCACAAGGCATCTACCTTTCCCAAGGTCACACACCCTCCAGCCCAGCAGGGCCACGTGCAATTCCTGTGTGATTTTGCACAAGGCATTTTATATTTTGTACCAACCATGTCTCACGCAATCATGTAACAGGGATTCGTGCATGGGGCTCGTTACCATCAGCCTCTTCTCTCAGCCAGCGAGCGGTTACTCCGGGAGTGATTATGAGCAAGGGAGTGATGGACACCTCCTTCGGTCCTTCGGAGATGCCATGGCAGGTACTAGAGCTGAAGTTGGGTTGAAAAGTTTCCTTACTTAGAAGTTTTCCTGCTTAAGCCACACCAGACATCGATTTCAGCTGGATTTAGCAGCCAGAGACCAGGTTTAAGCATTGCCTAAGTATGCTACAGGTGAGCAGTATATGCAGGACTTCTCTGCCCAGAACAGCCTAGAATAAATGCACCGATCATCTGACATAAGAAACTGATGTCTGCTGGAAATAATAATAAAATATAAGGTTTCTGTAAATTTTGTCTTTTGTAAAAGTTCCCATACAGCGGGAAGCATTCTCCTCATCTCCCTACACCACCCTATCATTAGAATCCCAGACTGGTTTGGGTGGGAAGGGACCTCAAAGCCCATCTAGTTCCAACCTCACTGTCATGGGCAGGGACACCCCCACCAGCCCAGGCTGCCCAAAGCCCCATCCAACCTGGCCTTGGGCACTGCCAGGGAGCCAGGGGCAGCCACAGCTTCTCGGGGCACCCTGTGCCAGGGCCTCAGCACCCTCCCAGGGAAGGATTGCTGCCTCCCAGCTCAGCTCCAGCTCCCCTCCTGCAGCTTCAGGCCCTTCCCCTTGGCCTGGCCCCCCCTGCCCTGCAACCAGCCCCTCTCCAGCTTTCCTGCAGCCCCTGCAGGCCCTGGGAGGGGCTCCAAGGGCTTCCCGCAGCCTTCTCTTCTCCAGGCTGAACAAGCCCAACGCCCTCAGCCTGTCCTTGTAGCAGAGGGGCTCCAGCCTTTTGATTATCTTCGTATTAAGGCATCTAATTGATCCACCATCTAATCACCCTGTCCCTGTTTGCAGGTCACACCGAAACAGGTCGTTATTAACCCACAACCTGACATACTCAGTTCGACTTGGAAAACTTGGGAGCTCCTTCACAACCTGGAACAGTGGGTGGGGAGGCAAGAATCATGAAAGGAGGAAGGATTCAGGTTTTTGGCAATTGTTTGAAGAGCTAATAAACCGATGGGAAGAGGGATGGGTGACCATTCTGTCCCGGTGCAGAAGGAAGTGTTAAAACAGTTCCCCTGTAGCCACAGCTGTATGGCTCAGCAGCTGTTATTTCTATATTCCAGGTACCAAACTCACACACGCTATTTCCAACGCGCAGCACCTGCCTCATTTAAAAAAATAAAGCAGACAACATAATTAAAAACGTGCATTCACTTTAAAGGCAGCTCAACCGAAACAAAAGTAATTTTTAAAAACCCAAATAACAAGCAAATAATAGCCTCACCTGGAAGCCAAGTCACAGATGAATTAAACAGAAGTTGACAAAGTACCGTGATAATTTTTTTAAGTCCTAATCAGAAGCTGACTTGAAACAGATGCACCTCCACGCAGGCTTTTTACGGGAAGTACCTACGGCAAAACCCTACCAGTTGAAAGCAAAATGCTCCCAAAGCATCTAAGCAAGCAGACAGCGGTGCTGACGACAGCTGGTAACGCACACATTTTCCTCATTCTCAGCCATTCTTGCCTCTTGCGACCTGCATGAAAATTTCTCCCACTCCAAAACCATCGTCTCAGGTTCAGGTGCTGGTTTGTGGCAGATGCAGCAATCTAAGAGCAGCAAAAATTGAAAACAACGCCATGAACAAGGACGCTGCTCACAAAGGCAGCCCCAACACCAACTAGAACATACAAAATAAATATCGAGCAAGCGATATTCATCAAAGTTAAAAGCTTGATAGCAGCGTTCACCACCATCCCCAAGAAATGTAATTTAACCCTTTAACTGTCACATCGTCTTACTTTAATTTATTACAGGGCTGTGTTGCTGTCTGGCAGCTAAATCAAACCTCATTTCACTCCGCAGTCAATACTCTTGTTGTCTGAATTGGGGCACTCGCTGCTAGTTTCTGATAACGATTTTCACAAGCGCGGACAGCACTAAAGGCTTGTTTCATAAAACCAGCGAAACCTGCAGCTCTGCAGGTAAAACCTCTGCAGAAGTCGCTTCTGCTCGGCAGACGGACGCCTCCCGCTTCGAGCTGGACACCCACCAGGGCAGCAGCGAGGAAACGGGGCGTTGCTGTCACTCAGTGTCGCCCAACTACACAACAAAGAGGGTTTTACCTGAGAGTTATTAGTTGCAGCAGCAGGTAACAAATACACAGGGAATATAAAGAAAGTACGCGGTGATTCTGGCTGGCACGGCTTGCTGGCGGTCACAGCGCTCTGCGGCCAAAACCTGAGCCTCGCCTGGTGCTCCCGTCGCCCCAGGCAATTATTTGCACCACTTCAGAGACTGTGGGGAATACAAGTTACTCTGCAATCGATGCAAGCAGTCCTACCCAAAAAGCAGGGGAGAAGTCACCTCCCTGTACACAGGCAGGAACCCTGCTTGGTTCCAATTGCATGGGAAGCAGCTGGGGAAGAGGAAAGAGGCAGCAGTTTCCCAGATGGGAATTCCATCATCTCGCCTCTCCAACATCACCAGGCCAGTTGCTTTCCAACGCCAGCTGAAAAAGCATTCCCTCACCTATCAGTCCCACTGCTCGTCGGGGTGCGGCGGACGTGCCGGTCACCGAACCTTGCGAGGGCTCAGCATCAACACGCAGCTCGCTCTGCCTCCGCCCCGCAGAACGAACGCGGCTAAACAGCTTGGGGAGGGGAAGCAGTAAATGGTTGCACTCGCCGTTCATCGCAGCAGAGATGCTTCTGAGCTCACCAAGGCAGGGAACCCGCTGAGTAAAAAGGCCATTTCCACATAGTCACTTTCCAGGTGGGAGTCCAGCTTGGACACAGCTCTAATAACAGTAATCACCTTACTGAGCCTGGACCAGCTTGAGGCTTCAGATTAGCCCCCCCACCCCGCTTCCTCCTTCCCCTAATAGCATTACAGTCCCTCACACCGCAAGAATAACATTAAAAAAAAAAAGTGTTTCCATTCAAACCATACAAAAATCTATCAAAACTATGCTAGAATCAGGCAGATTTTTTGGTAGGGTATCAAACTGCCAGCGACTCCAGGCACTTTGGATGTCATCAAACTACTTTTAAGGGTATTTTTCCTCTGTAGGAAAATAAAGCAAAAAACCCACATCTGCCCATATCTTCAGAAAGAGAGGTCAAATCGCTTTCAACGAATTTCTAAGCTGGACAGAACCTGACTCTGAGCTCCAACACATATGTTTTAATATATTTTAATGCAGTCTTTACGACTTCCCAGCTACTGCAAAGTCAAAATCCTTCTCAAGCAGCAGGGCTCCCACTTGTCCAGCTCACCACCTCCGGCATCAGCTGGGCTTTGCTCAAAGGTGAGTTCCACTCATTTGGCCCAAAATACTGACTTTTCCTCTTGCTGTCACCCATATTACAGTGGCATAAACCCATGAAGCTCCCCTGATCCCCTCCAGCTTCACAGGAGCTTCAGCGACAGCCACCATCACTGCACCAGGCTCTTATTTCAGACATTTCATGTTTTAGAATAGAATAGAATAGAATCATTAAGGTTGGAAGTGACCTCAAGGATCATCTAGTCCAACCATCCCCCCACTACCTATTACCCACTAAACCACGTCCCTAAGTACCATATCTAACCTTTCCTTAAACACCCTCAGGGATGGTGACTCCACCACCTCCCTGGGCAACCCGTTCCAATGCCCGACCACCCTTTCCGAGAAGAAAGAACTTCGAGGAAAGAATTGTGGGCTGCATTCAACAACCACCTTTATAACATAACGCACTTCCAGCCCCTCTCCAGCCTCCGCTGGGCAAAGGATGATGCTCATCTGCAGAGACGAAAGGAGCCCAGAAGACCGGCTTGGAAACTCTGCGCCACGCCACAAAACACCGGCGCGCAACAGGGAGGCCTCAACGTAGCTCCTGCAATAAACTCTTTCCCCTCAATGATTTTGCAACTCTATGCTTATCAACTAAATTAAGCAGTAATGAAAAATAGAACAATTTGTTTTCAGATTCTACGGGTTTCCAGTAATAAAGATTACTAATGCTTCATTTTGGGGCGCTGGTTAGCTAATTTAAACTTTTTTTCTCATTACGCAGACAATTCATTTAATTTGAAGAGACCAGGTTCTTCCTAATTTTATTAGCATTTTGGCCCTTTTCCAGCTTGTCTTAATCAAAACGCTCATTATTTTTGCTTGGCTGTTGAGGCTAATCCAGCTATTATACGGATACTAAATTGGAAGCAGAAGGGAGAATTGTGTTCCTACCAAACAGTCGCATTGCTCCAGGTCTACGAGTCCCATTCAGCCACATCCCACACAGCCATTCCCGAGCAGCAGCATCCCCGCTGCTCCAAGCGCTGCTGTCAAGGGAGAGCAACCATTTGTGCTAGCTCAGTGCAAGCTGCGGGTCTTTGCTTTCTGAGGGGGGGAGAAGGGGAAATTGCCTTCACTTTCCCCCCTTTACTGTTCTGTTAGACCTTTCTGCCCCCCAAAACAAGATAAAACAGTAAATGGCAAGGAGCGGAGACGTGGCTCGCAAGTACTAATAGCAATGAATTCCTTCTCAGAGGGTCACGTTATCCCTCCCCGGCTGCTAAGCCCCACTACCTTCTGCTTCAAGCAGCCAGTTTTTTCCCTCCCACAGTCCAAACGATTATCATATCTGGTTAAACTCAGAGCAACAGCCTTCAAATTGTATCTAGCTGTGAACATCGCTGCTTGCGAGCCTCAGGCTCTCCTGTTTTTCTGAACTGTATCAATTGGTCTAATAAAAGATATTACTTCCTTCCACAAACCTTGCCAGGTTCACAAACCTGCCAGCCTGCTGCCGTTAGGGAGATTTTTCCGCTTCGATTCCTTTCTCATCCTTTATTTGGAGGCAAGCAACTTGGTGGTAGAGAAGACCTTGCGTATTTCTGCTGTCCTGCATCCCTAAGCAGTCTCTAATTGGGGGGGGAATGCACACAAGTGATCCACAGAGAACAGCAAAAGGCAGCGCTATCCTGTGCAGGTGGGGGGGGTATTTCAACAGTATTTCCTGCTCTCTGCTGGACTAGAACGCAATAAAACAGCTCCTGGGTCTGACAGGGGAGGGTTGGCTGGGAATTTAAAAGACAGAAAGATAATTAGAGCCAAAGCGATGGTGAGATGGTGGGAGTTCGCTCGGTGGAGCTCGCTCGGAAGGAAGAACGGTGCAAGAGCAGGCGAGGAAGGAAAATGGAGAGCAGAAAAACAGGGCTCAGGTCATTCGGCAAGCCGGTAGTCAAACCTCTCAGGAAGATTGCGTGGAAGGAGGCAGCGGAGGAGGGAGAGGCCGGAGAAACGCAGCCTGGCGAGCTGGCCCCACGCTGCGGGGAGCAGGAGGGGACAGCTTCAGGGACCTCTTCAGTCAGCTTCTGGAACGAAAAGCAAGGGGAAAAGGGAGGGGGGATGGAGGGGACGGACTAAGTCCTGCAAGGAGAGGAATCAAGGACCTCAGGAGAGAGGAATGGCGGAAGTATGGGAGGCAAAATGAGAAAAGACAGTCAACGTTTCAGTGAGTAAGGATCAGAAAAGGCAAAAAGAGGAGGAATTATAAACTCAGAGGAAAGGAGGGGAAGGTTAGGTTACACCCAGGTATTTAACAGCAGCTTCTGGCACAAGGAGGTGGATCTTGCCAACAAATCTGAGGAAGAGATTAGAGAATATCTGTTCAGCTGGGTCTCATAAAATTCAATTTGGACCTTTGGTAGTTGAACCTCAGTGATTTATTCCTGCAACAAGAAACCCTGCAGTCACAGAAAAGCTGCAGCCATCAGAACCCTGAAAGTTTTGCCTCTTTCTTACAAAGCAACCTGGAAAACCATCTAGCTGCAGGTTCTACAAGCGGATACAAAGCCGATTCCTAACGACAGGGTAGTGGCTAGTGGTTCGGCGCAAAGCCAGAACTGTGCATCGAGCGGGGATTCCCCTTCTGTCAAGCGCTCTCATACTCTCATTAACGCCTGCAACAATTAAATCATGAGTATGTTATTAAACTGTGAAGAATGAACCAAGCTATACAAAGCTGCAAGTCTTTTGCAGGGCGGGATTTGAAGCCAGAATTCCCTTCTTCTTCTCCAAAGTGCAGCAAAAGAAATAGGACGCAGTTTAAAATGGCAGCAGAAGTCCAGCACGTCGGTAAAAACTATGGCTTGGGCAAAGACAGGAATGAGGAATGCGAGATCGAACATCAGCTCTGCAGAGAAGGATCTAAGGCCCAGAGCGGGTCGTTGGCCAAACAGGAGTTTCTGCTGTTACAAAAAGGGTGAATAACGGGGTAAGAACAGATAAACTAAAGCACCCAGGTAGTTTAGTCCAGAAAAGGGAAATCTATGGGGAGACATAACTTTCCAAACAGGGAAAACATGGATGCAAAGGAAACAGCACTAAGTGTGGTTTTCCTGCCTTCTGCAGATAGCGTACGAACTAACAGGCTTAAGTTACAGACCTAGAGATGCAAGATTTAGATTACATGTCAGGAAAAACTTTCTAGCAGTAAGGATAGTTAAAAATAGGCATATGGTTTTTTCCCCAGCCCTCTGGGATTTCCCTCTTCACTTACAGTTTTGGAAGAAAGCTGCTTATCAGGAGTCCAAGCAAACAGAGCCAGCCCTTAAATGCATTTCCATTTCCTCAGCTAAAGCAAAAATCATACTCAGTACGTGTTTGTCTAAGCCACCCTTAAAAACCACCAGCAGCAGGTTCTACAAGCCCATGAAATAAATACTGTTTTCATTTCAAAAAAGCAACCGATTCTTTCAGCCGCTCTTCCGTGCCGACTATTTAAAGATTCTAGGAGAAGCTATTGGAGCGTTCAATTTGCAATAGCAGAAAGAAAATAGGGTTCGTGGTAGAAAGTAAAAAACCAACCAAGGAGAATACATCACATTGATCACAGCTATACGACTCTGAATCCACTCCGGCATCCTTTGCGACAACAGCGCTGTAAAAAGACAAGGACAATCGGATGCAGGACCAAAAGTGACATAAACGTCTCGGCTGCCTCGGCCAGTTGCTGCGAGCGAGACTTGGGATTATGCGAGGAATCGGAGGGATGGACGCTGGGACACCCCAGGAGAGGAAGGGATGCTGCAGGATTGAAACGCACCACCATCAGTATTCTCAGACAAATTGTTTGGGAGAAAGAGGGTGTAATGAAGAGGAACGTGCAAGGCGTTACATGGAAGGAGATGTAGGAGATGTATTTGTTGCATGCGCGCATCCGCAGAAGTTGGAACGACTAACACTGTAATTACAGAGCAGGAAACTGAACAGACACAATTCAGGGTGGGGGAGAAGTATCCACAAGCTTTGCTGCAGCGTGGAAGAGAGGGAATCGCTCTCAGTACCTATTTGCATCTTTAAGGGCCTGCGTATTTTCACATGACGAGCACCAAGCTGTGGCACAAACTCTGCGGCGATCCCTCTCAGCAGGCTGCCAGCGCTGCCTTCGCTTGCACCGACGCCCTTTCTCCAGATAAATGCGTTTGAGTTTCCACGTACAGCTGCATACGCGCTGGCCCCACGATACCGTTGGCAGAGGCACCCCCTGCGCAGCTGGTTTTCCACGGGAAAAGCCGCCTTCTGCTACGGATCGATGGGCAGGGAGGCAGAACAGAAGGCAGATCCACGACTCGCAGCACCTGCGTGCTTTTGGGAGAGGGGGTTTTTTTGTGCTAGGAAGTGAGATAACCTTCAGCTTGGTCCAGTTAGACAATAAAAGTGTCCTGTGCTTTGTCTGGCAGGGCACAGGTAAATCTCACGTTCCTTCTACATTTACGGTTCAAATTTACGGTCCTCTTCAGGCAATATAGCAGCGTTTATTTTTGCTGCATCCTTGAACGTTAGCAGCAGTCGGGGCATGGGACTGGGCTGTCACAGCACGTTCCTCTGTCTCGCTCTCATCTGCGCTCAGGTGTGAGCTTTAGGGTGAGGTACAATGTTTTGGGGGAGGAATGGAGAGCAGTGACTAGACAGATAGAGGCCTGGAGTTGCCACTGAGGTCACCTTTTACTGCGTGCCTACTGACTGCCCAGGGACACCCACACTCCGCAGGAGCTCGTAACTGGAGCTCTGCGGTTGCCCCAGACTGCCAACCTAAAGAAGTGATGGGGAGCAGAAGCCAGGAGCTACAGAGGGAAACTGGAAATGAATCAGCATAACTGTTCATGAAGCTGCCGAGACGACCCAAGGGTCAATAAAGTTCCCAACAGCCCGGAAAGCTGGATTGAGAAGAAAGCACATCACACAGCTCCTGCATCGCCAAACAGCTCTGCGTTGCTCAAAGGGCTCTCCATACATCCCAGCGCCCAGGCTACACGGATCCTTTTCCTCCAGGAGAGCCTGAGCCCTGCTCACCCCCTCACAGCAGCCTGCAGTGGCAAACTGAGAGCCTTAAAACCTGCTGTAAGCTGCAGGCAATAACCCCTGCAGTGTCCTAGCTGGAGGTGGGAAATCCTCTGCTTTTCCAGGGATTCACACTGCAAAGTCATAAAATCACAGAATCCCAGACTGGTTTGGGTTAGAAGGGACCTCACAGCCCATCTAGTTCCCACCCCCTGCCATGGGCAGGGACACCCCCTACCAGCCCAGGCTGACCAAAGCCCCATCCAACCTGGCCTTGGGCACTGCCATGGAGCCAGGGACAGCCACAGCTTCTCGGGGCACCCTGTGCCAGGGCCTCAGCACCCTCCCAGGGAAGGATTGCTGCCTCCCAGCTCAGCTCCAGCTCCCCTCCTGCAGCTTCAGGCCCTTCCCCTTGGCCTGGCCCTCCCTGCCCTGCAACCAGCCCCTCTCCAGCTTTCCTGCAGCCCCTGCAGGCACTGGGAGGGGCTCCAAGGGCTCCCCGCAGCCTTCTCTGCTCCAGGCTGGACAAGCCCAACTCCCTCAGCCTGTCTCCAGAGCAGAGGGGCTCCAGCCCTCGCAGCATCTCTGTGGCCTCCTCTGGACTCGCTCCAGCAGCGAGTCAGTCTTTCCTGTCCTGGGGCCCCCTGAGCTGGATGCAGCACTGCAGGGAGGTCTCAGCAGAACGGGGCAGAGGGGCAGAATCCCCTCCCTCGCCCTGCTGGCCACACTGGTTTGGATGCAGCCCAGGACACGGGGGGCTTTCTGGGCTGCCAGCGCACACTGCCGGCTCATGGTGAGCTTCTCCTCAAACGTTTGGTTCTGGCTGCACTGAAATCAGCTCCCTGGAGCACAGCAGCTTTCTGGGTAGCACCTCTCAAAAAGAGGTCGGTTTGCTCACAAACCAGGTCCAATCTCTGCCTTGATTTGTCTTTTATATCCAAACCCTCCTGGAGAGCTTCTGACACCAGTTCTTGGGCCAGTGATTTGGGGGAGAGAAGGACAACACTCCTTTTTGCCCGACTTCTAGAAGTATCTCATATTTAAACAGGCAGTTGCTTGCTGATGTGTAGAGAAAAGGAGAGGGATGAATTCAAATTAGCCATAATTTACTGACAAACATTCCAAATAAAATATACAACAAACCCAAGGGAACAGTGATTGTAATTTTTTTTTTTTTTTAATGAATCAGGGTTTGAAGTCATTAGCTTGTTGCCATAAAGCTCTGTTCTGGTAATTCACTGCTACCATTTTTTAAATAGTTCTATAAAAGTAAATGAATTGCTGGAATAAAGCTAGCTGTATTTTTTCCCCCACTTCTCTGAAATGCTCACATCTCCGCTGGGTGGTGGGTTTTTTTTTTTTCAGAAAGGTTGAGCATTACCTGGGTACTTCAGGTCTGACTACAGGGCTTTTCTTTCTTCACACTATTTCTTGTTATGGTCTCAATTAAAGGAAAGTTTCTTGCTTCATAGCTTGGCTTGACAGATGTTCTTTCCACAGACAAGTCCTGGTACAGACATTCAGCTCTCTGAAGTATTTCCCCCGTGCTTCCCATTGCATCGATTCATCTGAGCAGCCAAAGCTCCCCATCACCTCTCTCAGAGGGTAATTTGGGGAAGGACTTCTGACAAGGACCATCTAATCATCATCATGACAGGAATTTACATCAAATCTTGGGGCTTTTTGAGGAAAGCAAGGTTATCTGAGTGGTATTTTGTTTGGGTGCCGTAACAGCTAAATAAAAAGGGGAAAAAAAACCCAAACAAACAGAGGACCTGCAGTCCTGGGTGTCACCGAGCTCGGCTGCAAACCTCTGTCACACAGATTCAGTACCCAACCGCTCCGTGGGACCTTCTGTCCCTGGTGTGGGTGAGCAGGTCATTTTCTTTCCCTGCCCTCCATAAAATTCAGTGGACGTGCCTTCATACATCAGCTAGCTACCTCGGGAACGCCAAGGGTTGTATCCAGCCCGCCTGGGTTTGCACTGTCACATCCCAAGAAACAAAGGCCCCTTGCCACCAACAGGCAGGAACGCCGTTTCGCAGAGCCAGCCCAGGCACCCGCGGGAAAGGCAGCATGAAGAGACCTGGAGAAAGGAAGCACAGAAATCAGCCCCCTCCCTCCGTCCCTGCCTGTGTCACGCTGCCCATATGGCTCTCCTGCTTTGTCGGCACCCACCTGTGACGGTTATTTGTGACCTAAGCTTATACCCACAAAGCCAGTTTTGAGTACGTTCTCCGAATTTCAAAGCCTTTCTCCTGCCCCGGGGTCCTCTCTACCCTGCATTTACACCAGTCTTTGTACTGCCTGATTTTTACCTCCCCCTCTTTTTGGGCAGGCTGTTAACTCCCCCTCACCCCAAGAGTTTGTTAACCCTTCAAAAATAATCAACCCACGTGACTTTAAACAACCGAACCGTTAGCCTCCCCAATCATTTAACTTGCTGAGAAGCTTCGCAACAGCGAGTGTCTCACCATCGCATCCTCCCCGGTGTCTGGCATCACTAATATATTTTTTTTATTATGAAGTTTTATGAATTCTGGATGCTGCATTGTACTGAATAAATGTTTGATAATGCTACACCGAGAGGTGCAACGGGTCTTGCACGCCTGACTTTAACAAAGTCAAGAGGCGTGCGGCACACTGGTCCGCGGCTCCGCGGAATGCGCAGTCAAGGCTTTTGTGACGCCGCAGACAATGGGGACGGGCCCCACGTCGTGCTAAAGCTCAGCCTGAACCGCAAACAGGGGGACGGAGGGAAGACGCCGCTTGCACAAGGCCAGCCACTGCCGCCTCCTTTTTGGCTTTCTCTTAACAGTCTCCTCTCCCAAATAAAAAGCCTGAAGCTATTTCCCCGCAGTACTGAGGAAAGATGTTATTCCTTGACTCTCATCAACAGCAACGACCAAAACGTTATCGAAGTAAGAGGCAGAAAAGCTAATAAATTTCTCTGGTTTAGTTTAGTGCCAGCTCCAAATGACTCCCTGAAGGATTTTATCCAGCACAGCTTCAAGCCACAGGATTCAAAACAAACAAAAAAAAAGCATCCTAAAGGGAGGTTATTCAGCTGTTTCAAGGCTAGTAAACACAGAAAATAATTAAATGCTCTTAGTATGCACCAGGAGTAGCTCTCTGCAGCAGTACGGCTGCTCCGCCTTCACAGTGGAGCAAGCGGAGCCACGCAGAAGGGCTCACGACCAGCCACCACCGACGTGGCACACGGGCACACAGCCCGTGCGCTGAATGCTCGCATTTCCCTCTAGCACATGCTAATAACCCACGCGGAAACGCGGGCAGCGTTCGGGAGGCGTTGGATCTGGTTTATTTCTCTTTTTAAATCAACCTGGTTTGGCCCTTCGCAAGGTATCTGAGCACTGCCCACGTTCCTTGCTCTAGGGTCCAGCATCCCGGCAGGGTTGGGTTTTTCAGTAGTTACAGATCATTATCGCTGCACCTACGGAGAGCTGCCGGTGCGCGCCTGCCGACAGCCTGACCTCAGCGAGGCGCTTTCAATTCAGTCACGTTCCCAACAGCCAGGCTAATTTTTCAAGGAAAAAAAGCCACACACTTCTATTACTTATTTTTTTTCTACTTATGGCTGTCATACTTTCGAGACCTCTACCCCAAGCCACAGATAGGTTGAGTTTGCATCCAAAATGTGGTTTTGCAGGTTGGTTAGTATTTTCACCTGTATTTTTTGTTACTGTTTTACCCTTAGCCAGTGTTGTCCAAGCCCAGGAGTCAGCTCTTTGGTGCTACAAGTTCCAGAGTTTTCTTCCAAGTCCCCACATACAGTACGCTTGTTTATGCGGAGTGCAGAAATAAGACTGCAGCTATTATGAATAAATAACCTCCAGATCCAGCACTGAAGCCATGCTGGCTTCACTTGCTGTCCCTGCCCTCCTGCCTCCAGAGGAGCAGCACACCTTTGGTTCTGTTATTAACGAGCCTTTTCCGTACTAACGAGATGATTTGAACTATAAGCGCAGAGCATTGTAACAGGACTAATAATACTCGTTAGTTGCATTTTGATAAGATTAAGACTTTTATTAGACTGATATACTCAAAACACTGCACTTAGGGTGTGTTCCTTTTTGCCTGTTAACACTGTTTGGAGAGGAACGCAGAGCTCCTTTTGTTTCCAAAGCTGATGCCAATCCCACCCCCACGCAATTCAGCCGGTAACTTCGCCAATTCTGCTTAAATCTCACATTAAAAGCAGCAGGATCAGACCCCGTGTTTCCCTAGGATCGCAAGCACCAAGAAAACAGCACCGCAGTTAAAATGTTCCAGTGATGAGCAGCGTAACAAGGCCCTAAGAAAAACAGTGTAAACAGGTTCACTTGACAATTAATCCTTGTGTTTGCTGCTCGTTTCCATTTTCCCATCCTCACCTCAGTCAGAGAAAACAAATGCTACAACCGCCGTTAATTAAGATTTCTTTAACAACAAACGTGCCAAATAAGTCACCTCGCACATAGCGGGGCATGAACTCTATTCTTCGCATGCAGCAAATTGTGCCACCCAATAAGTAGCATTAAAATGGTAATGTCAGCTAGCTGAGCCCTTAATTGGCTGAATCAGAGAGCCAGGAGCATGCTTGTGCAATCAAGAGACTCCTGTCTGGCCTAAACGCTGAGTTTTAAACAGATGTCTTAAAAAGAAAAGGGGAGGGAGAAGCCAAGGGACGGGACTATAAAAGGATTTTGCGAATAGGCTAATCTCAGCCCCTGTATGCATAGATGCAAAAAGAAGATATTGTGTGTTGTCCGTCCCCCCGTCGCCGCTTTGATGTCTTTTGACCTGGACAGCATGGATCCCAGGTGGCAGCTTACGCAGCCACCCTTATGCTAGGGAAAAATAAATTCATAAATAAATCTTTAGCGCAAACACTTGCTGGCTATAGGGTTGGTAACACTTGTTAAGTCTTATGCCAGGACTAGCTAATGCTGCTTTTATAAGTGAAGGGAAGTTTTTGCTGTCCGACTTCCACAAGTAAAAAGAAATGTTTCTTATCCACACACATTAATTTCGGGTCCACACACTCTAAGTTACAAGGACCTGGCAATTTAGCTTGTGAAGAGTCCCGCATTTCTCCTCCGTATCCCCAAAATAAATACTTTTTCTTTTTACACATCTCTCAGGCTTTTTGGAAGAAAACCAGATTGCAGTGTTGGATGTGGGAGAGAGATTTCTGCTCGTCTTTACGGCTTCCATCTACTGCCTTCCTTGGTCAGCATGAAAACATTCACTGAATACAAGTCTCAAAGAACTGCCAAGTTTGATACTATCCATAAGTGCAGAGCAAGCTCCATCCTTCCTGCCCTCTGTTATCCAGCAGTTCCCAACCCAAAAAAAGGCCTCACTGCTTTTCTTCCCCTTGAGGGTGGGAGGGAAAAGCCATCCATGTGCCAGGGGAACCAACCAGGGACCCCCAGATCCCGGAAAGAGCGCAGGGAGAGCAAACCCAGCTCACCAGGACCCTCCCTCCCAAGGGGGAGGGAAGCCCTGGTCCTTTAGACTTGAGTTTTGCTTCCTTCCTTCAACATGAGGATCACATCTTTTAAACAGGCATACAAAGAATAGTGGGGAAGGACAGCTTCCAAGGGCCAGGGCAAAGTCCCTGAAGCAGGCAGGGATGAGCCCCAGCTCAACCTTGCAGGGGACACAAAGCGTCTTTGACGAACACCAAGAGTTCTGCAGGGGGCTCCTGGACTCTTTCACACCAGAAGCAAAGCAGGAAGGATCCCAGCTAGATTTCCCAAAAGGCAGGAAACGGAAGAACGACGCAGATGAGTAAGAGGAAAGGCCGAGTCCCTTCTGGGTGAAGAAGGGACGTCCAGTTCGTACGGCGTGCAAACAGCAAAAAGGTGCTTTGCAGAAGCCAGTGAACCATTTGCACAAGGTTACAGCACGGGACAAACATTAACCAACGAAGCACACAACCCGCAGAAACTCCACGCCTCAGTTGCCTATGCATGGCACGAGGGCAGGCGGGCAGCACGGGAGCTGAGTCCTAACCAGGTTCGTACCGACGGCGCTGCACGGCGAGATCGCCGCTGGTGCAACAACTGAGCTGCTGCTTACAGTTATTGAAGAAAATATCTGGCAGGGAAGATGAGTGACACTCCTAAGTCATATTGCTGGTTCAAGTTGCTAGCAAGACAGCAGAAATTACTCTGAGTTAGGAAGCAGCATCCTAACAGAAAGAGCACAGCCCATGCAACTGGCAAAAAAAAATAATGCACGTACATGTAATTATTAGAAGAGCCTTCAAGGACATAAAAGTTATAGATTTGCATTTCTTAACCCAATATTGCAGCCACGACAGAGATGTGGAAAGGAGGACAAAGTCACACGTTGGTCATCATCTTGGTAAGAAAGGACTGACCACAGAATTGGAAACAGCTGTTTCTCGAGTGCAAGTGATCACGACTTGATTGCATTTATTATGTGAAAGGATAGTCGACACTAATCACACACACAGGGGCTTTGAAAGGGCCAATTTCACAAAGCTCAAAATGATTATTTCATTATTTTTTTTAGCCTCACTGATTTGACTTATAAATTATTCTTTGTTATCATGTACTTTTTAAAAAAAAAATGAAAACACACCATACAGTCAACAAGATGCCCAACAAAACAGTCTCACAAAAGGAAAAAAAACCAACCTCTATTTTTGCTTTACGATAGCGTTGCCGGTCTTCCTTAAAGGGAAAGCAACTAAACCAAATATTTTTAATTATCATCTAAAAACTCAAGAGGAAGCTAATGGTAATCAATACGTGACAGAATCAGGGAACTGTAGAGTACAGATAAGGGAAGTAAAAGGACAATAAAAAGAAGTCTGTGACCGACGTAATTGAAACAATCTGGGATGTTATTCTTCTCAAAGACACCACCTACATCTTAGTAGCAAATGAATCCATTTAGTGGATTTATGCATATTAGTATAGCCCATTACTAAACACAAGTGGTAGAATCGATAATAGAAAAATGCGGTAGCCTTCAACAAATACTCACATCCCACAACTGGGAAGGAGCCAGCCAACATACGGCTATCGGAGGATGAAACAAGCATCACCACCACAATTACTTTTGGAATGTAAAAATATCAGCTATGAAAGATTACAGCATATTACTCTAATTTCATCTTTTATTAATGCCTATCAACAGAAGCTTAGAGAAACTAGCCCTCAGTTTGCAGGGTATCTTGCCAGCATTAAGGTCTGCTTATCGGCAGAGACATCCTTCTTAAACATTTCACTTTGGAGCACGTGATGTCTGATTAAGGAAGGAGGACAACACAAAGAAAGAAAATCAGCTTAGGCCATGCTAAATGGATTAAAGTCATACCTGCGAAAGGGAATCCTCTCTGACAGTGGAGCAGGCACATTCCCACTGTGGCTCCCCGAGGGCCGTTCCTGGGACCACGCTGTGCAGTGGTTCGGGGATCTGAGGAAAAGAAAACAAACAAAAAAAACCTGTCAGGAACCCTAGTTTCCAGGTACCACCAGAAATAAGAGATCAATAAATAGGAGAAGTCAGTAAAAAAACATCATCTAGATACTCTGGCAAGCCGCACAGCACGTGTTCGGCATCGCAGCACAACCAAAGCGGTGCGGGGGGCTGCAGGAGGGGCGCAGCCTGTCCTGCAGCGCAGGAAACATCAGCTTGAGTAAAGAACTGCCACTGCAACCTGGTGCCCCAGCAAGCTAAAGGCATTCTCTAGTGTGAGTGGGAAAATCCTACCCGGAGGGTAGGATGGCTCTGCAGAGGGACCTGGACAGGTTGGATCGCTGGGCTGAGGCCAACGGGATGAGGTTTAATGTGGCAAAGTGCCGGGTCCTGCACTTTGGCCACACCAACCCCACGCAGCGCTACAGGCTGGGGGCGGGGTGGCTGGAAAGCTGTGTAGAGGAAAAGGACCTGGGAGTGTTGGTTGACGCTCGCCTGGACATGAGCCGGCAGTGTGCCCAGGTGGCCAAGAAGGTCAACGGCATCCTGGCCTGTATCAGGAATAGTGTGGCCAGCAGGAACAGGGAGGTGATTGTCCCCCTGTACTCAGCCCTGGTGAGGCCGCACCTCGAGTGCTGTGTCCAGTTTTGGGCCCCTCACCACAAGAAAGACATCGAGGCCCTGGAGCGTGTCCAGAGAAGGGCAACGAAACTGGTGAAGGGGCTGGAGCACAGGTCTTATGAGGAGCGGCTGAAGGAACTGGGCTTGTTTAGTCTGGAGAAGAGGAGGCTCAGGGCAGACCTTATTGCCCTCTACAACTACCTGAAAGGGAGTTGTGGTGAGCTGGGGGTCGGCCTCTTCTCGCAGATAACTAGTGACAGGACAAGGGGAAATGGCTGCAAGTTGCGCCAGGGAAGGTTCAGGTTGGAGATGAGGAGAAAATTCTTCTCTGAAAGGGTGGTCGGGCATTGGAACGGGTTGCCCAGGGAGGTGGTGGAGTCACCATCCCTGAGGGTGTTTAAGGAAAGGTTAGATGTGGTACTTAGGGACGTGGTTTAGTGGGTAACAGGTGGTGCGGGGACGGTTGGACTGGATGATCCTTGAGGTCTCTTCCAACCTTAATGATTCTATGATTCTATGAAAAATCCTGAAGAGGAGCCAGCTGGAGCTCTGCTTCAAGACTGTAGGCAGCTCCAATAGCCATAATTCAGAAGAGAAAGTTTGGCAGAAAGAAGAGAGATGAACAAAAATAATTATTGGTAACTACATTTGATAACTAAGCACAAAAGGAGTCTCTCCCTATATGTTCCAGGGAGGAAGGTGCCAGGAAAGGTAACAAACTGAAGTCACCAAATGACTAACACAAGCTGAACAGTCAGGGACTCCTCAAATTCACGGAATATATTGGCCAGCGGTGGAGATGACCAACTCTCATCCAGAAACAAGGCAACCACTCACATCACTGAAGCAATCGCCACAGAACAGCCCTAACAGGTAACAGCTCGGTGGTGAACATTCACGCAGTGTGACAAAGATCCAAATTCACGTCCTTGCGCTATTTCATTCAGAACAGATTCACCCGGATCGCCCACGATAAGATGAGGGCCCAACCCCAGTGCTACACGAGAAGCAGCAGCATTTCTTGGTCTGACCAGGAACTCCCATCCCGAGGGTGTAAAGCTTTCCTTGTCAAAGCTGACGTAAGCTTTGACTCCTCTGGAAGGCGTAGAGATTTCAGCTAAAATATTCCTTTTGTTCCATTTTCCAACGAAAGCCCTGATTGCCTTCACCATAAACAGCCCTGCAGTCCCATCCTTCCTCCCTATAACAAGGTTGCAGACAACGCAGGGCTTGGCAGAAGTGAAGCGCTGCCTTCGCTGCTAAACAACCAGCATAACCCTTAATTAATCCAAATCAGAACGGTAGAACACATCCAGCCAGGGAAACGGTGATTTCATCATGAAAGAACAAGCTTTGATACGAGCACAAACCGCAGCTGAACTGCAACCGCAGGCAAGGAGCCAACGCGACCGGCGGCGCCCGCAGCCGGGTTACCGACGGCCGCCTCCTCCAGCGCGGACAGAGTTTCCGATACCCCTTAACCCAGTACGTCATTATCAGCCGCACCGCTCAAGCGAAGAGGAACGAGGTGCCAGTGCTGGCAAACAAATGGGCTGGGACAGAGTTACAGACACAACACAGAACGCAGAGCGCAAAATCAGTTTTTCCCTCGACCGCTGCAGAGCGACGCAGAGTTTCTCTCTCCGGTGATTTATACCTTAATTTTGCCCGATAATGTCTGCATTTGTCTCTATACTAGTTATTAGCTTCCCCAAGGAAAGCAAAAATCGGAAAGCTTTTGAAAGCTCCGAGAGAAACGCTGCTCTTCCTTCCCCACCTAGCAGGCGTATTTATGGCGTAATCCAAAGGAATAATTACTCCAAACGGCGGACCATCTCTCCACACGATCAGCACGCCTGTGTGAAGTTACAATCAATGCTGAAAATATACATCCCGGTGTTTTCTATAGGAGAGCCCATCTAACTTTGAGAAACCTGGTATTCCCCCTCCTTCCCACCTCATTTCAAAGTTGGAGCTGGCTTTGCATTGGAAATCAGAAGGCAGAGCCGTAGACCAGGGCCCTCTCCCACAAAAACAGCTGAAGCACAACACTAAAAGCAAACGGAGCCTATAAGAAATACAAAGAAAAGTAAGAAAACGATTACAGCTGGAGAAAAATCGTTGGAAATAAGTAATTGGCCTATTTGTTTCTCTGCACGTAGACAGAAGATGCTGTGCAGAGGAAGCGTAGTTAGAAGTTCCTCCCTTTATTCACAAATCAGCCTTGACCCTGGCTGCAGCCCAGGTGCCCCCACAGCCGCTCTGTCCCTGCCCCCCTTAACCGGGCAGGGCAGAAAAGGTGTAACGAGCGGCTGTGGGTCGGGATGGGGGCAGGGAGAGATCGGTCACCAGTTACTGTCCCGGGCAGAACAGCCCAGACCTGGAGAGGGATTCATCGGATTTATGGCCAAGCAAACACAGAGCAGGGAGAAATAAACCCAAATCTGAAACCCCCTTCCCGACCCCTCCCTCCTTCCCTTCACCCCCAGTTCTCTCCCTGCCCCCCCAGCGGCACAGGGGGACGGGGATGGGGGCTGTGGTCAGTCCATCCCACGGTGTCTCTGCCGCCCCTCCCCCCTCAGGGCAGGACCCCTCACATTCTGCCCTGCTCCAGCCTGGGGTCCCCCCCACAGCAGACAGTCCCCC
>VWZZ01002821.1:37164-55578 GCA_013399095.1 Psophia crepitans
CCAGAGGAGGCCCCGGAGATGATCAGAGGGCTGGAGCCCCTCTGCTCTGGAGACAGGCTGAGGGAGCTGGGCTTGCTCAACCTGGAGAAGAGAAGGCTGCAGGGAGCCCTTGGAGCTCCTCCCAGTGCCTGCAGGGGCTGCAGGAAAGCTGGAGAGGGGCTGGTTGCAGGGCAGGGAGGGCCAGGCCAAGGGGAAGGGCCTGAAGCTGCAGGAGGGGAGCTGGAGCTGAGCTGGGAGGCAGCAATCCTTCCCTGGGAGGGTGCTGAGGCCCTGGCACAGGGTGCCCCGAGAAGCTGTGGCTGCCCCTGGCTCCCTGGCAGTGCCCAAGGCCAGGTTGGATGGGGCTTTGGGCAGTCTGGGCTGGCAGGGACTGGAACTTGACGGGCTTTGAGGTCCCCTCCAGCACAAACCCTCCTATGATTCTAATTTGGTTATAGAACAAGAGTTTTCAGAGTAAAGAAAATATTTGTAAATCTTTAAGGGTTATGTGTGTTTACATTTATATATACAAAACCTTAAAAAGCACCATACAGGCTACTATGAAGAAAATAAACTCCATCCCAGTCAACCTCAGTTCACCATTATATGCTTATATATATGTGAATACAGTGTGCAAATATACATCACACAGAGCCCAAGAGCCCATACATAGATCATGGACAAAGTCAGGCTCTCTGGAAGGTGACAACCTTCCTGGCTGTTTTCTGACAGCCAAATTGCAAGCTGAGGCTTCTGGTTTACATGAGTCATATGCCTCAAGGATATAAATACTTAATAAGTATTCCCTTAAACAAAGTTGCCCTCTTGGGATGCAGCACAGAGAGCATCAGCATGTGCTTGAGCAACTTGGTTTTTCATCCCATGACCCACAGACGCTTAGAGGGACCTCTCAATGTTCTTCACCCCACTGCTGACCTGGAGCCAGGGAGGGAGATGCTCAGTACCACGGGGTGGCCACAGGGTGCTGTGTCACTGCCTGTGCTCAAATGTCACTGAGTGGCTCTTGCTACACCCCAAGGCATGCAGCAAGAATAAAACCTCAGCAGGAAAATGGTGCGGGGGCAGAGAAGCCTCCTGAAGCAATAAGCATGGGTTTGCAAGGGAGCCATCTCCACTGCCTTCAGGGAAACAGAGCCTGGTGCACATCCTCCTGTAATTAAACAGGGGCTAAAAGAAGTGGATTTGATTATAATGAGTCAAATACTTAGGATACTCAGCTGGGTCTTAGTAAACCCACTGTGGCTAGCCACTCAAATCAGTGGGGGAACCTGTTCAAGCTCCAGTTCACATCCTGTGCAATCTCTCACACTTCAGTTTTCCTCCAGCCTCCACTGCACACCCTCCTGTGCCGCTGCCCGGTCTCACATCATCCCCTCTGCAGAACACCGCAAACTCCTTCATCCACCTTTAGCCCTTTTCCCTTTACACACACACTCAAATGTCTCACTCCCAACAGGTCCCCTTTCCAACCCACACTGAGAGCCAACGAACACAGAGATACTTGCATCAGAAAAGCTTGCAGCGTACATCAGAAGTGTCATTTTCTAGCAGAAAAGGCAATGAGAACCACTGACAGGCAACACATCTCTTCTTGTGAGGCACAGTGCCTGACTTACAACCACTCACATCTACCTCTAAAGATGACATGGAGTGACTGCAAATGCACCTCCACCGCTGCCTCTCCTAAGGCAGTCAACAGATGACGCATCACTACAAACAGCAGGCACAGTGGTCTGAGCTGCAGTGTAATACATCTCCTGGCAGGTTTACCCTGAGTCACTCAAATTCCACCTATAAACACCTGCTCTTCAACGTATATAAATATCACTTAGCTCAAAGTATCCACAAACACAGACAGGTACAAGCTACACGCCCAGCTCCGTTGCAACTGATGTGAAATGGGGCCATCTCCCAGAGGTAACTGCATCAGCTGCCATGTGGCACACCACAGTTCGGGGAGGAGATGTGAAGAACAGGAGGGAACTTTACCAGCTCCTCGCTAAGAATAGAATAGAATAGAATCATTAAGGTTGGAAGTGACCTCAAGGATCATCTAGTCCAACCATCCCCCCACCACCTATTACCCACTAAACCACGTCCCTAAGTACCACATCTAACCTGTCCTTAAACGCCCTCAGGGATGGTGACTCCACCTCCTCCCTGGGCAACCCGTTCCAATGCCCGACCACCCTTTCCGAGAAGAATTTTCTCCTCATCTCCAACCTGAACCTCCCCTGGCACAACTTGCAGCCGTTCCCCCTTGTCCTGTCACTAGTTATCTGCGAGAAGAGGCCGACCCCCAGCTCGCCACAACTCCCTTTCAGGTAGTTGTAGAGGGCAATAAGGTCTGCCCTGAGCCTCCTCTTCTCCAGACTAAACAGTCCCAGTTCCTTCAGCCGTTCCTCATAAGACCTGTGCTCCAGCCCCTTCACCAGTTTCGTTGCCCTTCTCTGGACACGCTCCAGGGCTTCGATGTCTTTCGAAGGAGTGCAGCAAGCACCAAACAGTGTGAAATATTTTCAGCTAGCAGTGAACTATCTGAGATAATACCAAAATAAAATTTAGCTAAAAAAAAAAAGTGAATTTCTAGTCACCAAGCACAAGTTCAAGAGGACAGCGCAGTGCTCCTGAGTCAGGTGGGGTTATAGTGGGGCAAGACCCACTTTCATCTCCTTTGTAGGTGGTGGAGATGTCAGCAAATCTCTTCTTCCCCCAGCAGCATCCGAACAGTCAGGAGCACTCCCCATCAAACCTGCTGCAGCTCAGTGACACCTCCAGATTTGCTGGGAAAGCTCACCAGCTTCATGACCAGGACCCCTCTACACCAACTAAGTGCACATTTAGTAGTAACAGAATTCTCATCCATTTTTTCTGAACCTACACAAGTGGCTGAAAGCCATCTCCACTTCTGCGATAACCACTTGGCATAGTGTTTTGTGAGGGATGCTAATCCTCCTCCAGATAACAAAGGACAGGAAAGACATGTTGCTGCTGGAGCAAGTCTAGAGGAAGCCACAGAGATGAATAAAAGGCTGGAGCCCTTCTGCTAGGAGGACAGGCTGAGGGGGCTGGGCTTGTCCAGCCTGGAGAAGAGAAGGCTGCGGGGAGCCCTTGGAGCTCCTCCCAGGGGCTGCAGGAAAGCTGGAGAGGGGCTGGTTGCAGGGCAGGGGGGGCCAGGCCAAGGGGAAGGGCCTGAAGCTGCAGGGGGGGAGCTGGAGCTGAGCTGGGAGGCAGCAATCCTTCCCTGGGAGGGTGCTGAGGCCCTGGCACAGGGTGCCCCGAGAAGCTGTGGCTGCCCCTGGCTCCCTGGCAGCGCCCAAGGCCAGGCTGGATGGGGCTTTGGGCAGCCTGGGTGGTGGGGGGTGTCCCTGCCCATGGCAGGGGGTGGGAACTAGGTGGGCTGTGAGGTCCCTTCCCACCCTAACGATTCTATGAATGAGCATAGCAGGTCACTTCTTTAACAGCTACGCTACGCACAGGTGTATTTTAACAGGCAGGAAAAGACAGGCAGCATTTCCAAGCAAACTAGTGCCCCTCGGTCCATACCGCTCTTCATGAAGTCCAGTCCTAGCGAGTCCTCTCCCACAAGATACTCGGAACACCCTTCCTATGTGCTTTCCCACTCATAGCCCACGTTCCCCTGCCCAGCACGTCTGGCATCTCTTGAAACCATAACATGGGCTGTGGGCAAAGTCCTGGGAGTTCGTTATGTTTGATCTTTCAGAAACTTTAATTCTCAAGCTGATAGAGGTAAAAGCAAGCAACATTTGACACTCCTCCTTATCGATACACGTGTGCATCTCTGGGTTGGGGGGGTTTTTTGATGTTTTCTTTTTCCAAAACCAAAAGAAAAAAATCAGACTGAGTAAAATATGTAGTGATAAACACAACTCAAGTTGTCCATGTCTCACACAGTTATTAAGCAATATAAAGAGAGATGTTTCTAGGATGAAGCACCGTTTATCGCTGTTTGTTACATGTGTTTGAGCTGCAGCGCTCCTCTTTATAGCGTTTTCTCCGTTTTTTTATTAAATACCCTGAAGACAGGATTATTAGTTTCCTCACAGTTTTTATGTCATGCTCATGACTACGCCAAGCTCTTCACAAATAATATTTAGTTTTGCAACTACCAAGGTGGCTAGAGGCTGTTAGCACCTCTGCTTCACCCATGCAGAAAGTTCAAGCTGAAAAATAAACTTTATTTTAGGAAATAGCCTGAGCTGCCCAAGAGAGAGTTTTTCAAGATACCCCAGTATCACAGATCACCTCAGGTGTCCAAACAGTGGCCCTTGTGAAGTTTAGTTAAAGCTCCTGGAACGTGGCACTTCAGTCAGATCCCACAGTGTTAAATCAGTACACACACACCCAAAAAAACAGAAGATACCCATAAAAAGCAAGTTTTAAGCAAATTTCCCATCATCCCATTGAACACAGCAGTAGCAACAGAGACAAGACCAATCTCTCCAAGGCAGTCCCTGGTCTCGCAGACAAAGCTATCCGTTTGCTCCTGGCCACACACAGCTCTCTGACAGGGACACAAAGGATGCCAGAGTCCTGCTTACCAGCCACACATTGCTCAGGGTCCCTTCATCCCATGCACAGGGGAGACAGGCACCCAGCAGGGAAATGACGAGGTGGCCCTGCAGAGCCTGGGGGGAGCCAGCCCCACCAAAAAGCAGCGGAGATATTCAGCTTTCCACCTCTGACTCATTTCTACATTTACTTTTTAGTCAGTGGCACTTCAGGGGAGCGATTCACTTCACCCTTCCTAGATGGTCTGCTGTTACATTAACAAGCTCTCTGCTGACTGTAAAGGGACCCCAGGGAACCCCATAGATTTCGGGTGCTAGTCCCACAATCCATACCATAGGTATCCTGTCTAAATAGCTGCCTATATGATATATAATCCATTTTAAAAAAATTAATCACATACTAGGAATGTCTACTTTTCTCCATTATAGTGGTAGACTAAACAGCTACAATTCAGGGAGGTGGTAGAGTCAGAGGAGACAAACCCCACCTTGATCCCAGTGCATGCTGGCAAGAAGCCAACTTTGTCTTCCAGAAAATATTCACTCTGGCATTTCTTAGCTTTTGAGCACATCTTTAACTTCACAGTTTAAAATATATATATATTTCAGATGCAATCTCCTAGGATTTGGGGATCTCATTTGATTCCCCACCCTGGAACACTGACACCTCCATAAAACAGGCTAAGACACTGCACTATCATCAGAGATGAAGGAGAGAGAAGACCAAGATGTACCCAAAGGGTTTCAACAGGCAGGTTAGCGACAGGCGTTGGTAATTCCACACTTGGCAAGAGTTGGTAGATAGCCTGGCCCTCTACTCAAAGGTGATGTCTTCAGCTCTGGCCCACCTTGATTTATGGCAATCTGCAGCTCCTTATTAGAGAGGTCTATGCTTTCCCCAGCCTGACATCTCCCCTCCAATCGCTCGCTCTAGCCCACTATCACACTGGTGTTTCCACCACGCTGTCCTTATCAGCGCTACCGCAATTCCCAGCGTTTTCAGTCAGCTCACAAAACACGCAGAAAACAGCCTGGCCTCTCCCTTTCCATGGGACTAGATTCCACGCTGTCTGGGTGGGAATAAAACAGATTTGGGGTCCTGGTTCTCAAGTGTGAAACCTTCAGAGGCTCCAGCTACCAAAGCCTCATATGTTAACACGGCAACATGGAGATAGATTCCCTGGGGGGAGCTTCACACCTATGTCCAGGACCAGATATTGCCAGGGAAACAACAAAAAGTACAAATAAAATCCTACCTGCTGGCCAGCTGCAGACTGTTATTAAATGGAAAATAGTATTTCTTCTCTGGAGAAAAAAATACTTTCAAATACCTAAATCATTCCTGTGGAAACAGTCACTAAAAATCCAGCCTGCATCACGTGTTTAGCTCAAGAGTTTTAGCAATCAGTTGAAGACTGATGAAATTACACGCAATTACACTAAGATCTTTGTAAAATGAATGAGTTCAGCTCATGAGTAACCTTAAGCATACACTGCATAAATAATTCCTTTCTCCTGAACCTGCTACTCTAGCATTAAAAAGACAAAACCAGCCAAACTTTGTTACGCTGATGATAGTTAAACATTTTCTTCTCTTAACTTGTTTAAAATATCATCTGGTGGAGGGGATCCCATTCTGTGATGCAAACCTGTGCTGGCCAGCTGGACTGGCAAGGATCTGGGGCTGACTACACACTTACTATGAGCAGTTGAACTAAAAGAATAGATGTGATAAAAATTGTGGGCTTCGCATAACATTTGCCATCATTGACACAACGTACAGATTCAACACCGTGACGTATTCGTTCCCAGTTCTCTGCTGCTTCCATTACACTGTCAGGCCTTCAAAACCCACGTGACAGAGACTGCTACTCCTCATCAGTCACTACTCCAGATCAGCACAACGATCGGGACAGGAGGGACTTTCACAGATGGTCTAAAGGCACCACGAAAACACGTGAGGTAACAGGGTAAATGTAATACAAGAAAACAGAAAACTCTAAGTCATATCAACGTATTGCAACATATAAAATGCAATTCCTGTAAATACTCAGAGCAAAGCTGCTCTGCAAAATGATTAGTAACTGGCTATAGGGAGCTGCAGCCTACTCAGTGAGCGAGATCAAGGAGTTCAGCATTAGATAAACACGTTTTGACTGCAGAATGACTATTGTGAACCTACGGGTCAGCCACAACGAGAGCTGGGGGAATACGGCAATGAAACTCCATGAGTGCTTGCTGAGGTTTGTAAACAAAATCACCCCAGTTATCCTTACGCTCTTCTTCGTGACTGTTTCTAGGTAGTATTTTCCCCTCATAGTTTTCTAGGCCTTTAAACATTCTATTTTCTTTTTTCTTCCTCCTTTCCACCAAAAACTTGTATTTTTATTCCTGAATATTCCAGGTTGACACTTCACCTCAAAGGATAATCCTTTTTATTGTTCTATTCTAGAAGCAAACTACTATGCCCACGGTACAAGTGCAATGGAGTCCAGCATGCAGCTGAAGTCTGCTACATCCCTTGAGGACAAACTCCTGCTTTTCACCACTCCAACCACTGTGGGCACACAGAAAAGCCATGCCAGCTCACAGGTTAGCCTGGTTCCAGCACTTGCCTGCACACATCCTAATCTCTGCCACAAACACGAATGCAGCAGAGCCAGAAGCTTTCATCTGGAAGAAGGGAATGGAGACAGTGGCTGGGTTTCACTGCTGCTCTGCCCACATCTCCCCAGTTCCCATGAAGGAGGCAGTGGGAATGATTCTCTAAATCTTGAGGTCTTGTCAGGCAAAAAAATTACCCACTGTAGTTGCCGGCAGTGACAAACCATGGTAACTATGGAGGAACACAAGAGGTGTTTGACAGGCCAGTGTCTTATCCAAAAAACAACCTCCTACTCAACACCTTATAGGCAGGATGAGACCTCTCTGAAACTACTGAGCATCAGTTGCCCTGCCCTCAAGTTAAGCATGAGAAACAAGGAAGGTGTTCCAGGGAAAAATAGGAAATAAAATAAAAGTCTGCCAGCACTGCAAGTTCAGGAGGGATTTGCACAGACTCGCTTCGGTGAGAACAAGGGGAAGAAGAAAAAAAGACACAGATGCTGCTCAAACAAAAGCAAAGGAACAGGTTCAGCTTTTCAGTTGTAGCTAGCATCAGAAGGACAAATGCCAAAGGACTTTTGAAGCATTTTTTGCACTTTCCTTAGGCTGGAGCTAGTGGGTAACAGTGAGAATACACACAAGCAATACCAACTGCCTACTGCTCGAAAAATCCCAGATGTACAGGGACATCCCAGTTAAACCTTCTCCCACTCGGTTCCATGCTATCAGCAGATTCAGAGGGAGCACGCTACACCCCGACACCGCACATACAGGCTGCAGCACGGGCACAGCGCCAGCGCAGAGTCATCTTGTTGCCGCATCTGGGTTCTGCGTAGCCTGCTGGATTATTGCAGGGAGCGTAGACAGAGCTGAATCTGCCTGCAGGAGAAAGGGCCATGCTGTTTCCACTATGGGAAGGAAATAAAATAGATCCTTGAGTAGGAACATATTGAATATTCCGCCTTGAGTGCATCTCCACTGTAGTAGGATTCAATACATCAGGAGCCATATAAAGCAGGGAGTTTTAGTATTACTTTCATATACACACACATATTCCCATGTCCAGAAAGAATAAAGGTTTTCTTTAGACACAGGGAGATGAAACAAGCAGGATGATGCAATTTTATGCTGAATCAAAGTGTCCCACAAGTGAAACTCCCACCTCAAATCAAACTTCCAGTAACTGCTTCTATAGACAAAACTTGTCACTCACTCAACCCCTCTTTTTTTTTTTTTTTACAGTATACCTTTCCCAGCTTGTTTAGCCCTCACCCTCTCGTCCCTTCACTACACCTTCCCTCCATCTCCAATCACTCTTCAGGATTTAGGGGATTTTTAGCAGATACAGCCTCTCAAATTTCAATTATGTGACTCTGGACTACTTCAAGCAATAATCAAAACTTGGTACTGAGAACAAAGACTATACAACCGAGATAAAAAACATACCCTGCGGATTTTAGATGTAGCTAGGGAAAGTTATGAGCCATCTGTATTCTTCAGAGCCACATGGAATGCGCTTACACTGCATTTGTTCACCATTTCCAGTGGCTTCAGCCTAAATTGTGCCATCACTCAGTTTTTGGCTACTTGGATTTCCCAGCATTCCAATGTCATTGTGCCTTGCAGATTACAAAGGAGGTGCCCTGCCGCGAGCATTCTACTTGCTGCAATTATTTCAATCCGGCTAAGAGCTTATTTCAAACAATTTTACTGCTCAAGTTGTCTCCACCTCATTTATCATAAGAGCCCTTTCTGTTCCTAATGGAAGCCACAACTTCATTCTGAGGTCTCATGTCAATGAGACTGCAGGTGAAAGCCAACCAGGGACAAATGAGGTACTGGTTTATTACTAGCATGGGAACAGGCAAAAAGCAGCATGGCCCCGAGCCATACAGATGTGCCACTTGGGTTCCAGCACGAGCAGCAATAGCTTTTTGTACTCACCGTACCCCATTACTGGCAAAGCAGCTCACCACGGCTTTGCCTCCACCAAATGAGAACAACCGTGGCTTTAACTAGCTATTCCCATTTAAAATTATAAATGAGATTAAATGGTCCAAGCTCAAGTAATACTATTATTAGGGAGTGGTTTGAGTGAGCCAAGCTGCAATGCTGGGACAGTGATTGTAGTTTAGCTGTCATTATTTTCAGTTCCCTGGGGATATGCGTACGCATGCACTCAGCTGCACGGACACGTCGGCCTCTATTAACAGCAGCTGGTCCTGGTCTATAGATGTTTGCTTACGCAGAATTATCAAAAACTGCTGGTTTCAACTTGTAAATTTGAGAAGAGTCAACCTCATGTCAAATATGACAGCAAGAAGCATCTGCCACGGGGTCAATCAATTGCACGTACTTACTGCACACTAAAACAAAACCTACAAAGGCTCATCCTTCAGTAGGGAAGGAAATCCTTACAAGCTAAAACTAGGCAGTGACTTTGATGTAGTACCCACGGCCGATCAGACAGCTTGCTTAAAAATTGCTTCTCTCTCTTTGCGGTGAGGCTAACCTCTCTCGCTCGCAGGCATGCGATGCTATGTGAGGAAGCATTAAAGAATGAACATCTAATATCAACACAGTTTTTGTAAACCCCTTTTTCCCAGGAGACTTCAGATCAGATGTGCTATCTGAGTTTCAGTGAGGTTTCTGCTTTCTTTCCCTAATTTTCCAGCTGGGTTAACTAGGCAGGAGGAGGTCAAGTAGTTTACAGGAGTGGGGGGGGGAGGAAGAAAAAAAAAAAAAAAAAATCACACACACTGTCAGAGCCACAATAAAAAGCCAGGATCCTCCAAACACCTGCTCTTTTGCTGTCACAATGCTTATGTGTTTCCCAGATTTTAGGTTTTATTTGCCTTCTGTTACTCATAAGGCTGCTTATATTTCTGTTTGTTAGTACTCAGTAATGGTTTTCACACTTTTCCACGAGTATCAAAGTGGCAGTTAGCATGTAAATCCCATGATTCTTGCTGACATTCTGTATTATCTTTACCCAACTAGGGGAAAAAAATAGAAATTAAAAAAGCAGAAGTTTTCCATATCAACCTTGCAGAGTAGTAAGCAACTACACACCCTGCACAACTACAGAGAATCACATCTTAGAAGATTTCTCCTTCCAGATCAGGCTGAAATATGAAAGCAGAGAAAGCAATGCCCTTCAGGTATGTTCTCATAGCAAAGAAACTGATAAAAACCACCAGCAACACTACTCCATTGATTCATTCTTTAAACAACAACAGTGCTGGGTGAAGTCATGAACTGAAAGCTATCTAGAGGCAGAATGTTCTCCTGATTAGTATCAACTGCTCACATTTAAGCAAAGACAAATAAAATGCTAACCACCGCCCAGTACTGTAGCTTTGCCATCTACCTGCAAGCACTGTTCATCACTTGCATGCTGTCTATCGGCTCATTTTAACAATAATTGCTTATGGGGCTGAATGCAATCAGCAGAAGGCCCAATAATAAGGAGCAACAACAGTAATAGTACAATGAATTGAGTTTAAATAGGGTCTTTCATTTCAAAGGACCCCTTCATTCCTCCCTGGGCACTTAAGCACCAAACCGGATCACAGCTAACACCGCACCAATGAGCCCACAAAACAGTCCCCATCCCTGGCTTCACATTTTGCAAAGAAATTTATCATCAGGACCCATCTAATTTGCAGCAGCAGCCGCCCTGCGTTTCCCCATATGGGGGTTGCAGCTGAAGGCCAGCCAGGCACAGAGCAGAACTGGGTGGCACAACGCTTAGCACAGCTGAGGCACAGGCAGCCTGGCCTGAGGCCTGCAGGGACAAGGCCCTGGGGATTCACCAGCACCAAACACAGTTTATCATCCACAGAAAGCTTTTTTTTTCTCCTTTTCTGTCTTCCCAAGGAATTAGTCTCATGCTGATCCACTACTGCTGAAGTCAGCGGATCGCCAGCACCCAAAGAGGGGCCAACCCTGGAAATCACCACCCAGCACATGAACTAAAAGACCACTGCGCACGTGGTCCATCACATCAAGACTCAAACAGGGTCAAGGGGGTTCAGCAAGGTCAAGCTCCAGTGCTTCATGACTTGCCCCAAAGCAGTACCCCCTGCTCCACCACCCCTCTGCCCTCCCAGGGGTTTCCCACAGAGAACATCGCTGCCCCAACTCATCCTGCCCCTTCAGCCATGCGTGCCTGAAAGGGCCAGTTCCCCGTTTCCACGCACAGGCTGTTCTTACGCAGTGAGCCCCTGACAGGGTCACAGTCCCACTACAGTGCCACACGCCAGCTCATCACTTTTTACTGCATTTTTCTTTCTTTTTCTAATGAAACATCTTTGCTTTTTTTACATGATTTTACATGGCAACTGCTGCAACATCTTCAAAGTCTAAAAAGAACGCTGTACGAACAGCACGCGCTACCCTGAACACAAGAGCGTAGGAAAAGAGCATCTGCCACCCTAAAAATGTCTTTAAATCCTCCTCCCTTTCTTTCTTTAGGTGCCCATATGTGACACAGCGATACCACGGTGAAGAGGCCAGCTTCAAAGCCAAGACCATGTCCTGCTGAACTCCACAAGAACCCATCCGAGACAGTTTTCCACTAGCTTCTCTCAGCTCGTGTCATGCTCTCTTCCTGCTTAATTGTTTCAGGTATTTCTATCTTAAAGAAAAGCAAATAGCACATGATTCAGAGGAAAACAATAGGGACACAGAAGAAAAACTGAAGTTTTCTCTTGACAGGTCTCCAAACCATGAGCTGCAAGGAGAAGCACCTTTTATAACTGTGTAAGGGGCACACCTGCCTTTCTGGGACCCTGAAATCCCACCTGCTCTCCTTCAGAGCCTTCCTAAAAATCCAGCTCAGAAGTATTTCTAAAAGCAGGCTTGGCTGAGGGCCATTTGGGATCTTCAGTATGATTTTTAGCACTGAGGATTGTGGAGGTTCCAGTTGCAACTGGGGGCTTGCAGAAACCCACACTAGGTTCTGCTCTATCGAGAAGTAGATTCTCTGAGGACAGGCTGTCATCTCCCTCACTTCATAAACCGCAGCCGCCCTTCTCCGAGACCTAACGATAGCGCTGTCTCCGAGAAGTTACAAAAGAGACTGCTGCAAACGCGTAAAGGCTACTCACAAAGTGCTAGGGGCATGCGACTGCATAGTAAACACTTACATTTACCAGCACTAATCTTATTGCACTGTGAATATATTCGTGTTACACAGTGCATAAAAATGACAATGGTTCTTACTTCTTCATTATATCACAGCAGCAAGGTAATGAATCCATTATGGTATTATTATTTGGAAGACAAGTAATTGGCCATGTCAGCCTACACTCCGCTATTCGAAGCTATCAAGTGTGAACTTTTTTATGGTGCTTTGACATTTAACAACATGCAACGTTTTCATTTCTTTTTTTAGTTTTTAAAAGGCTATAAAAAACCACAAAGTGCAAGAAATTGCAGCCTCAACTGTTGATTTGAATAATCTATCCTGAACTCAATACTGAATTCCTCCCTCAAAAGATACAGTAGAGAAGATCACAGGTTGTACCAGTAAATTCAATTGTTAATCTTAGGGGAAGATACATGACCTCGCATCAATTGTGTAGTGTTATTCTGAAAGACAATAAAAAGAGGAAACATAAAATACCAGATAGATTTACAATACAATCTGAGTATACACTTGCATGGTCATGGGTTCTTCCCCAGACGCACAGATCCAGTATTCTGATAAAGTTATCTTATTAAAAAAAAAATCCAAAACAACAATGTAATACACAGCATAACTTTTTTAGACTTTGAAGCACATACCAATTCCTGGTATCCTTTATTTTTTCCATGCATCTGAAAGCCCTAGCCAAGCTTGTACATTTATACAATAAACACATCATCTGAGACAAAGCAAATTCCCTTGGCTGTGTTCTCCAGTGAATGCTCTTAGGTTTACACCACCCAGAAAGCTTTTAGCCCACAATCATTCCTATCTCCTCCTACCACCACCCCCACCTAGCACAGACACGCTGAAACTACACCTGATAAACAAAGATTCTCTGGTAACAGAAGCCCAGCCACCAGACTTAGGAAATTCAGATTCAAATCCCTGTGCCACCAGAGATTTTTGGCCAAACATCGAGGAAGACACAGCTTTGTTGGCTAAGACTGCCCCAAGGGACAACATATTTTTCGCAGAAGTATTTTTAAGAAGCCAAAATTAATTTGGCTTCTCCTTACTAAAATATTTTTAAGTCTGTTTAAGTTATTAATCTTAAAGCTTTTTTTTTTTAAAAACAGGCAAAGGAAGCTTCCAAACACACTCCTTAAAAGCTTACGGGTTTGGTTTTTTTCCTTTAGGAAAATGTTACTTTTGTCAAAACTGAACATTTGCCTTCTTTAATGAAAGGGATCCAAGTTCCCAAAACATTTTGGTCCGGTGATATTTTAATTCTGGCAAAATACATTTTGTCCAGGACCCATCACAAGATGGGGCGCTGAGTTCCTCCCCAGACAGGAGCTGAGCTGTGCACTCACAGGGGTCACTTCACCCTGTTTTAGCCTCCATTACCAAGTTCCTCCCCTGCAGAGAGGAGTTAGGAGCTTCCCAGCCTCACACATTTTAATATCACGTCAAAACATCCTAAAATAAATTTAAGTAAGTTTTACAGTATTCAAAAATAGATACTTTAAATCCTGTTTCAGAGTTCAGAACCAGCCTTTAAAACCTGACGCACAGAACAACTACATAAAAGCAATAATAAGCCTAGCAAATATTTTTCTGTATTTCCATTTTCACACACACATATAAGCATAATACATAGACAAGCATTTTCCTTACGGAGAAACCATGCCATTTCTCTGTGTCAGATCCCTTATTTTACTTGTAACAAGCTTATTTTCTAGTCTCCAAACATTTTGATTGCATATGCTTATCTTGCACTCATCAGTACATCCACTGAAGGCAAAAAAAAAAAAAAAAAATAAAACCCAGGAAACAGCACAGCTTTCACCAGGCAACATTACCCCAGTTTAGACAGAAGGGCAGAAATTGTTTTAGCAGAGCTTTACACTCATGTTATTCACCAATCTCCCAAAAGCAACACCAGGAGATATGTCGGGTTTTAAAGAACAAAACACTGAATTATAACTATTTTTTTTTGTTTCAGTAGCAACACAGTACCAGACCCTCCCCAGGGACCTCAACTGTCTCATCACCCCCCCACATACACACAACTCAGCCCCAGCACACCCCCCCAAGATCAGCTTCCAACACCATTTCCCAAGAAAACATTAGGAAAAGAGGGCAGAAACACACAAAAAATAAATATATAGACACAGAAAAGCCAGTTCTCCAGAGAGCAGCGAGCGCCTCCGCCGAGGCCGGTTACCTGCAGCGAAGCCCCGCGGGGTGACATGGCGGCAGCAGGCCCGCGGCCGCCCTTTGTGATTGAAATGAGGGCCGGGGCCTCCCGCCGGGCCTCCCCCCTCCGGAGCCGGCCTTGATGAGGAGCACACGGCCCGGCTTTTATGAACACCTGTGTCTAAAGCCCACAAATAATTAGCTTAGCCTCCCTGTTTCCCTCCAATAATGGTGTAATTTGCCATGCCTTTCAGCCCCGGGACAGCTGGTGCTATTGAAAATCACCTCAGGATTAGGCCGCAACTCCCGGCCTCCCTCTTCGGGGGCTTCTCACATCTCCATGGCAACACACTTAGGCTGCAAATTATCACCTCTAATAATAACGGGGAAAGTCTATCTTATTTTATTCCGGTTATATCCATAATAAAAGACAACGCGTGAAAATTGAATGGAGGTCGGGATGCTGGGAAAGATCCATGCCTGGCCCGGGAAGGAGCAGCGTGAGCAGATGGGAAGGTCTCTGGGGTGCGGCGGGGGGGTTGGGGCTGGGCTTTCCATGGGGTTTCGCTTATACCTGGGTCCACCTTCGTCTGATGTCGGAAAACAGCCCTGCAAGCCCGCGTCGGGGCCTGTGGAGGCGGTTACCCCCAGCGGTGCCGTGCCACCAGGGCCTCTGCCATGCAGAGCTGTGCAGGCGCAATCCCCTCACAAAACCCTCAGACATGGCCCCGGCGCTCCCCAGCTCATCGCCGGGCGTTTGGGGCCACACTGACGAAGGGCTGCGTGTGACAAAACACATGGGGAGCATCCTCCTCAAGGGAGCGAGAGGCTCCTCTCCCACTGTCCCTCCTACTCACCAAGAATGATGAAAATGGAGGTGGCCCAAATCCCACAGCGGTGTGAGGGAAGGTCAAGTTTTGCCTGAAAACACCATCTTTCACCCCCTAGCTTGATGATACAGGCAAGGAGACGGGGAGGATCCATGCCAAGGCCACCCTGGTGAAGGGTCCCTTCTCCCCTGCCACCCCAGCACACACCATCGCCTGCTGGCACTCACCCCCCTCCTCTTTTACATGTTTGGAGGTTTTTAATGGGCTCTGATTAGTCGCAAATATTGATATGAACATTGACTGCACGGCCACACTTGGAATATCTACAGACATGAGAAACTCCTAATTTTTTCAATTTTTCTTTTCACAGTAAGCCCTGCATTACTTCCAGCTGAAGGGAATTTGCTCCCAAGTATCAACCTGGGGGAAAACTCAACATTCTTTGCTCCCTACATTACTGCAATTGGCAGCACTTGGCAGCGTACTCCTTCTTTATTTGTGAAAAGGCACAGAGTAATAATAAAAAATCGGGAAATAAATTTATATATATATAGTGTTACATTAAAATATTTCCTCAGCAGAATTTCATCTGCCCTTGAAGTATGTTGATAAAGCCAAGAAAATAGAGGGGATAAAAATGTGGCTTTTACCTTCTGAGCTAATAAACTGGGCAGGACGCGGAGGCAAGACTAATGCGATATGAGATTGCTCTGAATTACATCGGGTTCTTGCAAGTTAGGAAGTAAAGGGTGGTCAGAGCTTTCTATGCAGTGGAATAGCCTCTGTGGGATGGGGAGAGTATTTCCAGGGTGGCAGAGCTCTTGGACCTGGGGAGATGGGGTTTCGGTGTGCCGGTGCATGAACAAGCTGCCCTGGTTTGATCAGCCACCTTTGACTTGTCCATGCTAGAAGGAAAGAGCCTTGTTGAAAATCCTATGAAAGATATCTGAGTAGCTTTTCCTCCTGAGCAGGTGCTCTCCTGGGAACAGCCTTCTGCTGTGCTGGGAGAAGAATCATTTCTTTTTTCTTACCTATATCTGCTTCCTACGTTTAATTTTCAGACAGGTGCCTGCTCTGTGGCTTCTTGTTTAGAGCCCTGTTTGCTAACAGCAAGAACCCCTTCAAAGTTTACACCACTTTTTTTATCCATAACCACAAAAAGGCTTGGGGCTGCAGGGGAGGAGGTAAAACGTGAACACCCCTGTGCTTGGGCGAGGGACATGCAGAGGTGGGCGACTGAGAAGAATCCGTTGGTCAGCTGCTGCTCTCGGAAGGACAATGCCCAGGATGGGGAAACAGCAATGCAGAGACACCATCTGCTCTTCAGGACCACTGCTGGGACTCGTGCTGTCCTTCGTATGACACCTCAGATCTGCTCAGCTTAAGTTGGTTGCTGAAAGGGACAATCCTGCTCAGTCCTGGGAGATCTCCCCTCTTCCTTCAACTCACTAAATCAACAGAAATCATCTTTTTTCCTCTCCCTTGCTGCTTGGTTATCAAGCTGAGCTGACTCACAGAGGATAGCAAACGAGCATTCAGGCTGGCAGAAGACAAGACTCAAAGTGCCTGGGAAGGAGCTGGATACATCCAGTGTGAAGCCTCGCCCTTCCAGGCTGCGAACATCGCTGGGTCCAGGCACAGGAGAGCCAGTCATGCACAGGAGTGTTACTGTCTCATCCATACAGAGTTACCGCATAGACACAGCAAGAGCTGACACATCACAGAGACAGCTCCTACAAAGCAAAATCCAAGCCCAGTTTTTTTAAATCCCCAAATGCCTTCATACCCAGATCATTTATTTTTGTCCTCGGAGTCCCAGAGCTCCTCCCTGGGTTTGGCCCATGTGGTCCGTACTGTTTGCGTACAAGCGAGGACGACACTCAGCTCTGAACAGCAACGGGGAGGTGGAGAGGAGGCAGTGCGAAACGGCAAGACACACTCAGGCATGAAGGCAAAATGTAGAGATCATCAGAGAAGTCAGGTGCTTAAGTTCACATCACCCCCCTGACCAGAGCTGACATGACAGTTAATTCATGCAAGCTGGTGACCTTGGCTGCACTACAAGGGTAATGTTTTCTCAAGGATGAAATGTCCCTGTGTAACTCCCGTAGTGCATTCGAGGGAATCGGCAAACATCTGACAAGTAGAGCTTCTTCATTCTTTCTTTTCTTTGTAAACATCGTTATTGTGACAAACAAAAC
Source organism: Psophia crepitans (assembly GCA_013399095.1). Classification (NCBI taxonomy): domain Eukaryota; kingdom Metazoa; phylum Chordata; class Aves; order Gruiformes; family Psophiidae; genus Psophia; species Psophia crepitans. The sequence goes on from VWZZ01002821.1 coordinate 54,665, forward strand.
CTACTTTCAGTCAAAAGCTTTATCAAATTTAGGAATATCTCTCCATTCCCTAGCATCTCTCTTGCCTCAGGAAAAAGCAGCTCAGCACAGGGGAGGACATCCCTGGAGAGCTTCTCTCAGGGCAGCCAGGCAGCAGCTATGCCACAGTGAGGCATTTACCACAGCCTCCCACTGCCAAAAAGACTTTAGGTGAGCTGATTCAGGACAATATGTAGGGTGGTGTAAGTTGTACTTTGGAATGACACCACTGCAGCGTTTCCTCAGCCTGGTATCCTGAGGACACTAACCTTCCTCCTCCTCCTCACTTGGCTCAGCCAGAACAAGAATCTTCCCACTTTGCAGTTGCAGTCTGGCCCCGCTCCCTTCAGGTTACTATTAGGCCAGCCCACATCCCATAATGACCACAGGAATTATTTGTGAAGAGCTCAAAGCTGGGAGGAGTAGCTGACACACCAGAAGGCTGTGCTGCCATTTGGTGAGATCTTGACAGGATGGAGAGTTGGGCAGAGAGGAACCAAATGAAATTGAACAAGGGCAAGTGGAGGGTCCTGCACCTCAAGAAGAACAGCCCCAGGCACCAGGACAGGGGAGGGGGTGACCTGCTGGGAAGCAGCACTGCAGAGAAGGACCTGGGAGTCCTGGTGGACACCAAGCTCTCCATGCCCAGCAGTGTGTCCTCGTGGCCAAGAAGGCCAATGGTGTCCTGGGGTGCATGGAGAAGAGCATGGCCAGCAGGTCAGGGGATGTTCTCCTCTCCCCCTCTGCTCTGCCCTGGTGAGGCCACATCTGCAGTTATGTGTCCAGTTGTGGGCTCCCCCCATTCAAGACAGACTGGTTACTACTGGAGAGAATCCAGCAGAGGGCTGTGAGGGTGATAAGGGGACTGGAGCATCTCTCAGATGAGGAAAGGCTGA
>VWZZ01002821.1:79471-103673 GCA_013399095.1 Psophia crepitans
TGGGCACACTGCCACCTCATGTCCAGCCGCTGTCACCCAGCACCCCCAGGGCCTTTCCCTCCAGGCCCTTTCCAGCCACCCTGCCCCCAGCCCGTAGCGCTGCCTGGGGTTGGTGTGACCCAAGGGCAGGACCCAGCACTTGGCCTGGTTAAACCTCACACAGTTGCCTCAGTCCACCCATCCAGTCTGTCCAGACCCCTCTGCAGAGCCTGCCTGCCCGGTCTTTCATAAGAGTCCAGCACATGTCTCAAAACACTAGGCCCAAGAAGGCCTATCAAGACAACAGAAAAAACCTTCTTGGCACACCTCACACCCAGCTCCTCGGCTGTCCCGCTGTGTGTGAATCATGGAAAGAATGAAAATGCATTGCCTACGAGCTAACCCCAGGGACAGCGGTTATTGTCAGAGGCTGCAACGCTCTGGTGTGTCATGTTGCTTATCAGACCCAGCCAACATCAGCCATCCGGTACCACGGTGAATCATTTCCTCTGGCCTTGCCCAGTTAGGTGAACCACCTACAGATGACTCACAGGGACCGCTCCAAATCTGCTAAACAGAAAATATCCCCTAAAAAAAAAGGTTCTTTCACCATTATCAGAGATGTGAAGGCCACCTTTCCACTCCCTGTACTGAGCACTGCCAGCCGTGGGAGCTGGCCATCCTTATTCACACCCTCTGTCTGGACATACAGTTGCAAGGAGAGATATTGGTGCTAATGAGTCAGAGGCCAGATAAAATTAAAGCTCTCTGAAACTCTCCTTTAGCACAGAACCTCATTTAAGCCACATAAAGTATAGCCAGACCCCTGGCAGCACAATGAACTTATTCAATAAAATAATTGCTTTTGGCAAAACTCCGGTAATAACATCACTTCGGCGAAAATGTGTTTATAGAGCCATCTTCATAGATTACTCCCTTTCTGTCACAGGATAATCGGCTGGGAGAGATCAAGCCGCTCACAGCTCGCAGCTTCTGCTCTGTTGGCAGTACAGCCCACGCAGCCAGCGGAGACCAGGCAGGGGACAGGGAATAAATGGCTTGGGACCACCCGACATCTGTCTCGCAGGGGAGGAAAGCAGTCCCTGTGCCTTGCCCCAGGACTGAATTTCCCCACAGAAGAAGATTAACTCATGGACTGACGTGAGAAAAGAAATAAAGTTTCAAGGCACCTTGAAAGGAGCTGAGCAAGAGCCACAAGGATACAAGAATCAAATCATCTGGGGCACCGGTCCTATTTTTCACAGACAAACCTCTGTTCAGCTCTTGAGCATCACCACAAAAAGGCATCCTCTGCCCAGCCCTGCCCTTCCTTTACGCCTCTCCTCACCAGGGCTCATCCTGCCTCCCCTGTCTGCACAGTTGCCTTTGCCCAGCATCATGCCCTTACCAGCTGCTCCAGCCTTGTCCTGCCCTCCTCACACCCTTGTACAGGTTTCTTCCAGCCACAAACTCAACATCTCATTTGCTCTGCCAGTACTGGTTCTTTTACAGTCTGGGGCTTGCCTCCTTCTTCCTTTTATTCTTATTACAGGTAAGAGAATTACAGTTCACTTTATCCCATCTCCCTCATCAGAATGCTTCCTTCTACCCCACAGCCTTTTTGTAGGCTTCCCAAGACTTTCTAGCTCGCACACACCTTTCTCCTCCCTTCTTCATTTCCTAGGTGAAACACATCTTCTGAAACCATTAAGACATACATGAAATGAAAAGATTTTTGGAACTCATACTGTGAATAAAGCTGTCTGAATAATCACTGTTACAACTCTGCCAAGGCAAAAAGGTATTTCAGTAGAGATATACCATAGTTCGGGATTAATCCAGAATGAGAATACTGCTACTTTCTCCAAAATAACAATAGAAAACCCTTTAAAAGCTTCCTTTTTTTTGTGGTTGAACAAAATGTTCCTCCAAAAGAAAACAAGAGGTCTAAGTCTTTTTATAAAGGGATTATCCTTTTTTTTTAAACCTTATTTAATTTAAAAGGATGAGAATTATAAATGTTTTTGAAAATAAAAAGACTAAAGTAAAGCTGAAATGTTTTAATTTTAAAAACATCGTCACTGAACAAGCCAACTGAATTTGTTCGTAGTCCCTGGTTGTTGGGTGTCACCTGGTTTCCGTTCCCCAAGAGGACAAGCGCTTTCCGTGTTGCCGTCAGCCTTGCTCATCCCTGACGGCTCCAGTACTGAGGCATCTCTCCAGCAGGCCTTGTTCATCGCACCGAGATGACAGCACACAACACCCAAAGTCAGTGGATTGTGAGACTCTGAACAGTCTCTCCAACATCTTTTCCTCAGACATTCGTCTGACCGTCTTCAGACAGACTCAGCTCCCCATTAGCACCAAGGAGCACGGCATTTACCAGAAAAACCTTTCTGCTGCATAATCAGCAAACACAAGACTTAGAGAAAAAAGGTGCAATTTGGCTCCAAGACCTGGTCATGAAAAGCAAGAAGAAAAATTACAGGAAGATGTAAGAAACCTTATAGCTTCGTTTATCTCCATTATGTTGTTAGCGGAGAGCAGCGCGGAGAAGCTAGCACCAAATAGGCTACGTAGTTTTACCAGCAAGATTTTTTTTTCCTGTGCAAACGTAGAATTGTAACAACATTGAAATATCTTAAGCTGTTAAGCCGTTTCCACCTCACACGTTGTTCAAGGCAAGTTGGGTTTTGGCTGCTCAAATATCCTTGGTGAATAACTATATTGTATTAATACTCAAATATATTGCTCTGGCTGAGTCATTTAAAAGTCGAACTGCTCAAGAAGCAGCTCTCACGGAAGTTTTATGGTTTACAAAGATGCTAACAGCACTGTATTAAACATGTTTGTAAATCAATGTTGCCGAGAACTCGGTGGTAAGCCAAGTTATTTTTCTAGTGGTCACAGCGATGAGAACTTCCATGAGCCAATATTACAGAGAATACGCACTGACACAACGGGCAAGAGTATTGCCAGGGATTTCTTTGCTGCCTCGCACAAAATATCCAGATCTCGCTTTGGCAGGATAGTCAAAAATTCCTACCGAGACTTCTTGAAAATAAGGTTAAGCCTGGAACCTACTGTCCCACAATATGTAAGCATCACGTTCTCCTTCACCACAAAACTCATCTGTAGCACCAAAATGAGCACCACATACGCTAACACGATCCTGAACTGGCCACTTCATACTATTTCAAAATAAATGTTTCTTCTACCTCTCCCAGAACAGCTGCTCACAGATTAGATGTGCACGTGAAGGAAGATCATTAATAACTCAGAACAATTTAATATAAGCAAATAAGAAGGACAACGAAGGGTTTAATATTTCATTTAACAGACACATAAGAAAACAGTAATTACATTGAGTAAGACTCTTATCTAAATACTCACTATCTAAATATTTATTCTGCATTAATCAAAGGAGGGAGGGGATGCCCACAGACCAAGAGGCCAACAGGGACGTGCCAAGCACCGCAGTTAATAAACAGCGTGCATGTAGGCATCAGGAGCGCGGTGGAAAAATATCAGCACCCTTTGTCAGGCAGCGGTGAGGGGAAGATGAAGAACCTTTGAGGAAGAGTATCGATCAGTCAGGATCGAGCCCTGTGTGCTGGCTTCACTACATCTTACAAAGGGTTGGCTGGATGTTTCCCTGAGCAGACGGTGGGCATCGGGGTGTAAGGAAAGGGGACACAGCACGTGGTCACCATCACATGCACTGGGACTCGGAGACCTGCCCGGTGCTGACTTATTGCTTTTGTATGGGAACTGGAAGGTGCAACCCTGCGCTGGTGGGTCTGGGGTGGCTGAGCAGAAGGCCTTTGCTGCACCTCCACCTCCGGCCACGCAACTCCTTCCTTTCATGTCCCAAACATGGGCTGCACGGGTTAGTGTGGGTGCCTTAACTTCAGGGGATACATCCAGGAAATGCATCTAAACAATGCACTGTGGTGTTTTTCCCAGGCCAGATGGTATCTGTGCCATAGGGATGTGGTGGCACATGGGGGCGATGGCAGGAGACTGTCCTTGCGCCCAGGCGTGCGTGGCAATTCAGACTTTATGAAGGGTCATGGGAAGGGGTCAATCCAAAAATGTTCTTGGGTGGGTACAGAGCTGCTGCTGTTCCTCTTGTACGAGGGTGCAGTGGCAACTGGGGTTTTGGAGATTTGTGCAACCAGCAGCCTCATTTTTCCAAACTTGGTGTGCAAGTTTGAGTGTATTTATCAGGAAACTCAGCTCCTCCACTGAGAAATTGCTTTCTCTGCTTGGACATTAATTTTTCCTTCACTCCCAGCAAAGGAGAAATATTTATTTATTGGTCTCTTGAGCAATTTTTACATTATATTTGCCATTGTTCAACAAAAATAAATCTTGTGTTTGACTACCAGTAGCCAAAGACTGCAGTTGTCCTACTAATGCAAAGCATGTGAAGTGACTTACTACAATCTGCATAAGCCTGAATTTTCAGAGCCTTGAAATGCTCTAACGTGTTCTGTAACAGGGTAACCTTGGGGTATAAACGTCTAGTATTTGCCTTCTACCATTTTTGAAGAGCACAACTGAGACAGAGCCTTTTCTTCAATAATATAGATATTGAAAATCTGTTTGGCTTCACCGCTGACCCTTTCAAAGATCTGTTAGCACTCTTCTAAAATAAACAGATCCTGCATTAAATTGGTCCTTTTGAGATCAATTGTGGGTAGGAGTTGGTACAAATCATACTCCATCTGAAAAGCCTCTTTCACTGAAGCTGTAAACAGACAACAATATATTGACACTCTTCATTCAATACTTGCGTGGCCTGGCTCAAGACCATAATTTTTTTTTTGCGTTTCTTTGACAAAGAGTCTGTTAAAGCAACTGCTATTATTTTCCCAAACAGAGCTATCTCACGATTGCTCCCGAAACAAGGATTCATTTGAGACTGTCAGAAAAGAAAGGGTGTTTGAATTAGTCATCCCCTTTGTTTTCTCCCACGGATTGAGATCACTCCAAGCTCTCTCCTTCCTCTCCACCTGAAGCACCAAGGAGAGCCAGACCCATTCCATATTCCAGCACAACTCAGAAGTAAGGGCCAGTTACTGCGCAGGAAATAACACAGCGAGCTGAGAAGCAGCCTCTTAGACCAAGATAAGCCATAACTACAGCCAACAAGTGTAAGTCTCATAAAATGTATTTCCTACAGCATATCATGACAGACCTAATTGCAGCCTCCCAGTGCCTGCAGGGGCTGCAGGAAAGCTGGAGAGAGGCTGGTTGCAGGGCAGGGGGGGCCAGGCCAAGGGGAAGGGCCTGAAGCTGCAGGAGGGGAGCTGGAGCTGAGCTGGGAGGCAGCAATCCTTCCCTGGGAGGGTGCTGAGGCCCTGGCACAGGGTGCCCCGAGAAGCTGTGGCTGCCCCTGGCTCCCTGGCAGTGCCCAAGGCCAGGTTGGATGGGGCTTTGGGCAGCCTGGGCTGGTGGGGAGTGTCCCTGCCCATGGCAGGGAGGCTGGAACTAGATAGGTTTTGAGGTCCCTTCCAACCTAAACCAGACTGATTCTGTGGTTCTATACACTGGAAAGTGTAGTCCACCTTAACATTTGTATCAGACATACCTGCTCATCCATCTTGCTTCATCCCATGTTGAGTTAAAACCTCTATCCTGGGGTACACTGGAGCCAGCAGGACCTGGATCTTCTTGTCCAGGGTGCCACAAAGACACCACAACCCCAGCAGAAAGCAACATGCCTCAAAGCACAAGCAAAACAGCAGGGAAAGCTTATATATGCAGCTGGGAGCAGGAAAGAGCTTTCAGCTGGAGGACCATTCTGGCTGGATCTCCTATAGCTGCTGCAGTTTGTGACCCTGCCCTGGTAAAGGAGCTGTGGTGGGAAATTAATTTGCTGCTGGGGCTTTGCATGTGGGTTTTACATCTTCTCTGACAGGTCCATCAGTGGTAAGACTGGACCACTAAATGCCCCCGTTTTTAAATTTTGGGAGCCTCTGCTACTTTGGCCTTGCCTGGGAAAAAGGGTACGAAGTGGTCAGAAGTCTGTTAGTGCTAAACCTAATGCCCGAGTTGGTTTCTTTCCAGGTGAATTGTTTATCAGAGTGGGGAGGAGATGAGAATGAGAGGGACAAAAAAGCAACCACCTCAATCCCTGTCAAAACAATCTAAAGCATGAAACTCCTCCCAAACAAACCAGCCCGAGCTGCAAAACCTGTGTCCTTTGTGCACAAAGTGAACTATGCTCTGTGTTAGCAACAAATGCTTGAGGAAAAGTTGGAGAGCCAACAAAACCACGGCTGGAGTGCAGCAGCAGATGCCTTTCCAGTGTGGCCATGGACTGTGGGACTGGCCACGGGGCTCCCCACCAGCCCTTACTCCCTCTTGTCCCTCCGTCACCCCAACTGCTGCATCAGATGGGCTTCTGCCAGGAAATGGTGTGGGGCTGGGGGAACTTCTCTGAGCATTGAACCCACACGTATGAGAGCAGAGCCACCTTCGGCACTGCCAGCCCCCAGTGAGGGTGACCCTCTGCCCGTGCCATCTGAGAGACCCTCACCAGACTTCTAAAGGTCTCCTTGAAGAACAAGGTTGACCTGATGGCACAGGACAGGATATCCAAACACTTGGGTTTGCTGAGAGACTGGGAAGCAACGGAGAGGGCCACAAATATGATCTGAGACCTGGAGCCCCTCTGCTGTGAGGGCAGGCTGAGGGAGCTGGGCTTGTCCAGCCTGGAGAAGAGAAGGCTGCGGGGAGCCCTTGGAGCCCCTCCCAGTGCCTGCAGGGGCTGCAGGAAAGCTGGAGAGGGGCTGGTTGCAGGGCAGGGGGGGCCAGGCCAAGGGGAAGGGCCTGAAGCTGCCGGAGGGGAGCTGGAGCTGAGCTGGGAGGCAGCAATCCTTCCCTGGGAGGGTGCTGAGGCCCTGGCACAGGGTGCCCCGAGAAGCTGTGGCTGCCCCTGGCTCCCTGGCAGTGCCCAAGGCCAGGTTGGATGGGGCTTTGGGCAGCCTGGGCTGGTGGGGGGTGTCCCTGCCCATGGCAGGGGGTGGAACTAGATGGGCTTTGAGGTCCTTTCCAACCCAAACCATTCTATGATTTGATGAAATTCAGAAAAATGGTCTGTACAGTAACAGTTTGTCTCCCTTTTCGGTCAGGTTTTAGTGTGATATGTAATCACAGGATGGTTTCTGGCCCTCTGACAGGCTTCCTGCCCAAGTCAGCTCTGTGCCCTGCTTTAGGCACAGTTAGGGATAGGCAGGTCTTCCTGGTGGCAGCCTCTGCCAAAGCACCTCCCACTTCATTCTGGCACCTTGCAGGTAATTAATGCCAGAGAGGGCTTTGACTGGGATGAGTTTCAGAGAAAAGCCCGAGGAGAAAATAATAATTCTGTCCCTGGGGGCACTTTCATGCTCTGATTTTGGGGTGCTCAGCTTCAGAGCCTTCACAGTGTGGTGTTGACAGAACCGGCATGGGCCTGGTTTGGAACTGTTTTATGCTGCTTCAGAGTCCCAGGTCCCAAATTGTTTAATTATGTGAAGTGATGGATGTAATCCCCAGCACCTCCAAGTCCACTGACCTGGACAAAAGCTAACGACACGGTGCCTTGCGATACCCAGCCTCCACAGTAGGCCCAACCGTGCTATCAAAATCCTTACTGGAGGCTTTCCTGGTTTTTTCAATCCCTTCTTCACAGTCTGAGGAACATTATTTATCACAGCTCAAAGAACAACACCAACTTTTAAGGCTTTTACTGGCTTTTTTGCTCTGTTACAAGCAGGCTTTTCAGTTTTTCTTCCTAGCACCTTCCTCTCCACCAGCAAATTGAATCCTGAAGCCCAAGGAAGTGACCTTACACTTCTTCCATAAATAGCAAAGGCACAATTCTTGCAGGCTTTCAGCAACACCAATTTCCTCGCTCACAACTGCCTATGTCTTAAATGCCTCATGGATTCTTCACCTCTTGTGTACCCCCAAAATGTTGCAGTTTCCTCTGGGCAGGCTCATGCTGGATTATAAAACTATCCCAAGACTTACAATTTGTGGAGCCCAGTAATATGCTGAAAAGAGCAATTCCCCTGCTGACACGCTTGCAGGCACGCAGTGGTTTCACTGCTTTCCTTGCAATGTTTCATCCTCTGTCACTGCCGTGTGTGAAGTTAAACGGAGCCCAAGCCCTGCTGAGCACCAGGGCTGTCCTCAGCAACCAAGTGAGGAAGGATTTTATACCCAGCACCTCAAGGATTTTAAGCCAAAGAGCCCTTCTCCATCCCTTGTCCATAGCTTCGTCTAGGGCTGCTTCGCCATCACAACTCTCAATAGCATTCTCTATGATGTCTGTGCCATGTCCCACAGCCCACCAAAGCTTTGATTGTCACTTCTTGCCTTTTTTTGTCGCCATTCCCATGTTGCTATTCTTCATTGCAGTTACTGTGTTCCCCCATTACTCCTGCATCCCCCTATACCTCTTGATTTGGGGTGGTTTAAGATGACAGTTGAAATACAGGTGCTCATGGGTGCAAAAGAGCTTGGCAGCATCGAGCGATCGGTGCCAGCTGCAGATCTGGCCCACAAGGTTTTATTCTCTCTGGAGCTCACACTGAAACCGTGAAGAGGCTTTTAAGCATCCTTAAGCATCCACATCAGTGCACTTTGATACCCTTCAGCTTGCTCGCTGGGCAAAGCAGCCTTACTGCTAACATGAGCACAAGCTCCGGCTTTCCTCAAATGTCATAACAAGTTCTTAACAACCTCTTAAGGTCCTGAAAACATCCTTCCTCAGCCTGGAGACCATTTCCAGCTCTTCTTAGAAGCACAGAATCATTTAAGTTGGAAGACGCCCTTAAGATCATCGAGTCCAACTGTTAACTTAGTACTGCCATGGCCAACACTAAACCAAGTCCCCAGGCACCACATCTACACGTCTTTTAAATCCCTCCAGGGATGGTGACTCCACCACTTCCCTTGGCAGCCTGTTCCAGTGCTTGACAATGCTTTGGGTGAAGAAATTTTTCCTAATATCCAATCTAAACCTTTTGTCCTGCTATGGGCTCATGGAGCAGAGCACCCATAAGCCCCACAAGATATGCCATGAGCTCTGCATTTCCACGTGGCCATCCATTTTACTTATCTCAAGATACTTTTGCACTCCCCAGTTTGTGAGTTTAATTCCCTTCCTTTAAGTACTCAATCACCAGAGAAATTAGTCGCTCTTTAACTTTGCTTCAATATTGCCCATTCCCCTCTCTCCTTTGCTGCACGTTCATCCCAGTCCTTGCTGCCTTCATGTCGCTGGTGCAACTTGCTCCTCCCCATGCATCGCTCAGGCACCACTTTCCCCAGGAGCATCGCTTATGTATTTTTTCATCTCTACCTCCTTCGTGCAGATTGATTTTGTCTCGTGATCCATTTGCAATACAGCAGAGATACGAAACCCTCACTTTAATAGTAATCGTTGAAAGGCGTGAGGACTCGATGGAGCTGGTGCCGTGCAGCGTACAGGAAGACAAGAATCAGGAAACGCATCCAGAGTATCGAACCCACTGGGACCTTTAGCAACATCCCACAAGATGTAGCACCTGTATTATCTTTATTTTTTCATTCCTACAAGCCCATATTCACTCTCTAAAAGGTTCCCTTTATCCTGACTCTCTAGGTCTCTGATTATTTCTTGCTGGCAAGAAACACGCATGTTGCCCAGGCCCTATGCAAGGAGGTGTAGCAGCTGGAGAGGAAGCAATTTTTCTTGATAATCAGCCTCGTACCACAAAAGTTTTGTCAAGATTGGGACTCAAAATTGCCAGATGGTAATCGATAAACTGCAAAGGGAAACGAGAACTATTTTAAGATGCTTTTTTTTTTTTTTTTAAAGGAATGAAAACACGGCAAGTACAGATCTGAAAAGTGTCACTTGGGAGAGCAGTCAAACCGCCTTGGGATGTGAAGGCGTGACAGGAACAGCTTTAGGTAATTTCAGATTCATGTCGCAGATCAATGAGAGTAAGGAAACCTGGTTTTCATCCAGAGGTGATTTGAGTGTAGGAAAAGAAAATGATGATAATAGAAATATTAGAGAGGTAGAAAAGGAAGGCTGACATGTAAAATACCACTCAAAAGTTATCATTTCAAGGAAAAAAAAAAGGCAGTTTCCCCCCTCACAGCCAGCCCTCTGCTGACCCGCCTGCTGAGGCCAGCCCAAGTCAGCTTAACAGAGATGTAGGTTTGCTACATCTGAGGTAACAAGGTACTTATCTTGCTGTCTTCAATGCTTTTACATACTGTTTCTAGTGACCGTTTTCCATTAAAACTAATCATTTAATAGATGTACAAGTCTTTTATGACGCCATTTCATGGTCTTTCAATACCATTCAACTCTGACCATTTTTGGTGACTCATCGAAAGAGAAGTTAAACTGGGTATGGTCTAACTGGTAGTTGGTTATAATTAAATGATTAATTAATCCTTCTAATAATGCTATTTTCAGGTTACTTTTCATAGACATTTGATACCAGATAATATTCTGGAAAAGCACCTGGATCGCTGTTAGGAAAACTCAGCCTCTTGTGCAGGCGAAGGTGGTGGGTACGTCCAAGGGTGGCCTTGCTGTGGGGGGTGAATGGAGGAGACAGAGGTTTGGGAATTAGGGAGTTGTTCAAAGGACACTCCCCAACATGCCCATGCACGATGCAGCCTGTAACCCCACGTTTGCCTATAGCAGATATCACTGCCCTAATTTCTCTGACACATTATCACAGAGATGCCAAGCGTGGTACGTCCCAACATACCTCCAGCTCCTTTATCATTTCAATCAAATACGTATCTCTATATATAACTGGTCCTCAGAAAATCTGTCCTAAAAGATGCAGCCCCCAAAGCATGACCAGGGGATGAATCCTCCCACAGTGCACCACCTCTGAGCAGAACTTCCCAGCTACACTTCACATGCCTTGCTCCAGTGACGCGCCTCCCCGCCTGCACGTTGAAATAGCCAAGGTAAAACCACATTTTCCTTCTGTGTCCTTGGCGAAAGGCCAGTGACTCCAGCCCCTGAAACTCCCAACGACCTGCATCGTAAATCTTGTGGGCTTAATTGATTTGATTTCGTTGGCTGGCAAACTTTTCAATGTTCAGGCCGAATGCATGCTGGGCCAGTATATAAACTTAATAAAAAGGTGATTCAGGGTTTTCTAATTCCTAAATGGCTTGCTAGGGAAAAGACACGAGGTATTTTCAAAGTAATATTCTGAATAGCACCTGGTGAGCAGACCTGCAGTCTGTAAAGGTAAAAAAAATTACCACTACAGTAACTGTGCCGGTACTCATCAAAAATTACACTAAATATTTTGTTTTCCACCGAAAATATTGTGCCACGTACGTTATAAGTCCTTGTAACCGCATTGCGGTTAAGTCCACAGGAGCAGGTGGCACCTTAGTTTTAACATTGCCGGATCATACAACAAAGGCAAAGATCAAAAGTTATTTGGCATCTCAGAAGAGTTTCCAAACCACCCAGCCAGATTTCAAAGAATCACCGAATGGTTTAGATTGAAGGGAACTTTGAAGATAATCTAGTCCAACCCCCCCTGCCATGGGCAGGGACATCTGCAACTAGATGAGGTTGCTCAGAGCCCTGTCCAACCTGATGCTGAATGTTTCCAAGGATGGGGCATGTACCACCTCCCTGTGGCAACCTGTGCCAGTGTTTCACCACCCTCAGCATAAGAAATATCTTCCTCATGTCCAGTCTAAACCTCCCCTCTTTCAGCTTCAAACCATTATCCATTGTCCTATCGTGACAGGTCCTACTAAAAATTCTGTTCCCAGATCTCGTGGTTGATGATCCCTGGTACCAGCTTTGCAAAAGGAAATTGGGATGGGCCAGAGGCCACTTCTTCCTGTGCTGTGGCACCCTGTACAGCCTGTAGTGGTGACCCCCACCCCATGCATTGCCGAAGTGCAAAGGGGTCCAAGGCAAAGGCATCGCTCTTTTAGGCTGTTATGGACACACAAACACACAAATCAAACCATAGACATCACTTCCAGCTGTTACAGCTGTGCTGTGAGGGTAGAACAAGCTCCTGGGCTGTCAGTTATTTGAATTAAAATGAACGAAAATGCAGAGCAAGCCATCAAGAACACCCGTGTTAAATCAATTTGTCTAATTAACATCCTGGAGAAACATGTTAAAGTTTCCTTCTTACTTTTTCCAAGGCACTAGAAGTCAAAATTCAGCCAGAAAAAAGAGTTGCTGCAAGGTCACCCTGCACTCTCTGCAAAAAACAAGTGTTTTCCTACTTGGTTCAGAGCAGAGGAAACAGACGTTAGGATGGTTAATCTGTCCTATAAGATTCATTTGAATTACCAAATGACCCAATGCCACAACAGTTAATTACCTCACAGTCTTCAGTATATCCATCTTCATATCCTGGTGGGGTAGGAAAGAGTGATTATCTTCATTTTACTGATGAGAAAATGAGGTACTAGGATATTGAGTGATTTGCCTGAGGTCACAGAGGAGAAACGAAAAAAAAGGTAGGACCTGAAATCCCAAGGGGTTTGTTGGGTGTCAGCCTACTCCACCACTTCAACCATCCTTCCCCAGGGAGTGGTGGCACCCCCAGCCTCCTGCCGGGCCCTCACCTCACCACCAGGAGATGCAGAAATGGGAAGAGTCTCCTGAATTATGAGGGAGTTGGTCAGGCCGAGATGTAGGCATCTGTAGGTTTAAGGGTTTTTTCCCTGAGATCTAAATAAGGAGGTGTTTGCTGCCACCTTGGGAGGCAGCTGGCATAGGTTCCTCCATGGAGACATCACTTTCTCACTTGTTTTTGCTTTAGGGTGTTTGTCCTCATCACGTAGAAAACACTCTGGCTGAAACTGTATGGTCATGCTTTGCAAATGAAGGGAAAATATAGCAAAAGCCATGCCTTGTTAAAGGTATAACTATAGGTATAACTAAAGGTTAAGAGACCTTTAAAGGTAGCTCTTTAAGTAGAGAGATAGTGAGAGGGAGGGAAGGATGGGAGGAGGAGCTGAGAAAATGAATGAACATCTCTCTTCCAAAGAAAACATTCATGCTTTACACGAGAAAACAAGATTCAGACCCTGAAAGCATGTAGATGATCAATGATGACAGTGGATGTGAAATCCAGGTGTAGGTGGCCAGATGCAGCACCCCAGGCTTGTGGTAGCGATCCCCTTCCGCCTCTGCCCCGGTGTCTGCGACCACCCCAGGGCAAGGAGGGTTTGACAAGCCGGGGCAGTTCCCACTGGAGCCCGCCACATGCCCATCGCCACCCGATGCCGTGGCCTTCACCTCCCACAGGTCCACCAGAAAGGGGGGGCTAATCCATACAGGGCACCAGCAAGGGCATCCCCAGTGAGCACTCGGTTGCTGCGAAGGACCAGATCCTGCCAAAATTTTAAGTGATTTTTGGGTTTTTTTAACCTTGGGGACAAAAATGGGATTTACATGTAGACCACCTGTATTTTAACTGCCCCTTCACACAGCTTCTCATTCATGGATCTGTAGCGTACGGAGCACATTTCTCCCGCAAATGCCAGTTCGGTGCTCACGTCATTCATGTACTTTTTCAAACCTGACATCAAACAGAACTCACGGGGCTATTATCAACACAAATACTAACTGGCTAAATAAACCCCCTGGAGAGATATGCATATGGCTTAGCGAGATATTGATCCTAGTTTCCAAAATATGTGTTAGCAGACTGTACCTTCAGCCGTTCTCACAACTTCGCCAATTAAAGAGGGAAAGGAGGAACGGGGGGGGGTAACGCGGAGCAGATTTTGTCGGTGCTTCGCTGGATTTTTATTTCAAGTGACAGAAGTGTGCCTATTCCTCTGACAAAAACAGCAATTAAAAAAACCAAAAGCAAAAAACGTGCATCATTGTTTCCGGCACCAACAGATGTCCTTCAAGTGTTCATCTAAACAAATATTGCACGGGTTATTGTGAAATGTTATGAACTCATATAAGGCAGTTGAAATGTTATGCTCAGTACATTCATCTGTGCTCACAATGAAGAAACAATGAAGAAACACGGAGAAAAATGGTCAATAAACCTCCTCCATGTAGAGACAATTAAAAGACTGAGACTTGATTGGGATGAACCTAAAACAAAAAAAAAGAAAACCTTTTCTTATATATGCAGTGATCTCTTCCTATGCATAATAAACTGATGTTTACGCGGGGTAGAATAAAACATTTTGCACGACGTTTGACTTTGGTTTGTACTGGAGGACTGGAGCAATCCCCGAGCGTCAGGCTGGGCGCAATGCCGAGCCCTTCTCCCCAACCCAGCTCATTGGCTGCCAGGGGCACAAGAAAAGGTGGTTCTTGTGCTGGGATGCAGGAGATAGAGCTGGACAGCCTTTTCTCAGCTAAATTAATCTGGTCTAAGGGCTCTTGTTCATCAAAACCAGAATCAGTCATTGCCAAGAGCTGTTTTCAGCAGGCTCCTGGTAAAAAAAGCTTTGAAATGGTGAAAAACTCTTTTTACGCTCTCCTTAAAATGAAATACTGGTTTTCAATTTAGGCTGATTATGTTGTTTTAAAAAAGTTTTTCAGACTCACTGAAGAGGAACAGCCCAAATAACGGAGATAGATGTTATCTTCGGTTGATATGGCCAGGACACAACACTCAGCTTCTTTCCGTGCTAACCTCAGGAAAGCATTCAAAACTTGAACCTTTGCAGGAATGGAAAGATTGTTCTTTACTTCTAACTGTTGCACTTTAACACTTTGCCTCTTCAGATCCATCCTCCATGTCAAAGCCCACCCGAGAGAACAGCCCTGCACAGGTCTAGCATCTCCCGACACAGACAGCTCTCAAGCCTCACAAGTCCATGCTGGCCATAACCGCCGTACCTGTGAACCCTGCTGTGGCTTTCAATCCCACAGAAGTCTCTTCAGTCCCCATCTCCGAGAGCTGGATTTTTTACATTTCTTTTCATGCCAGTTTTGGCAGGTAAACCAGTACTGCTGCCTCATCTTGCACGCAGGAACTGGGATGCAGAGGCCACCTCTGTCCTAGAAAGTTGAGATATCTAGTTAAAAACACTAATCACCTCCCTTCGGTGCAAGGACCTGAAATAAACTCCAGATGCGACAGCACCAGATCATTCTTTTTTCCTCTTCCAGGCAATGGTGTTTCCTAGAAGTGATGGTTCACACTATCCAGCCTGCAAGACGCAGAAGCAATCAGCTTCATTAACTTCATCCTAGTTTAACAGGTTTACCTGAAGTGACTGTATTTTATTAATCATGTCATAATCTCGCACAGTTTTCTGGAGAACAAAGTGCCAGTCCTCAGTTGAACATCACCTAGGCTTTGCCCTGATGTGGGGTCACGGTACACTCGCAACCTTCAGGTCCCTCTTGAAGGATGCTGGAGGAGATGCCACCAAAGCTAGGCTCTTGTCTGGATGGTGGTAGCACTGCAGGCTGTGCCCCCTTTGGAAAAAACCAACAACTTTTAGACAGTTTTACAAGCCTGAGGGGCCTTTGGTGACATTTAGCATCCTTCGCAAATCTCTTGCATGGGAAGAAGAGCGAAGAGATTAGGGCGGAAAATGTCACCATCTGAGCTTGTCTTGGGCCTCAGTGCATGGAGGCAGCCAAGGCTCTGCTGAATATTTAGCAACTATTTACAGCACGCTGGGTTGAATTTATCATCACCACATTAAATTCAGCAGCATCACTGGGCAGCCACAGCAAGGCAGAAGGCTCAAAAAAGCCTTTCATGGATTTAGAGCTTTAAAACACGATGTCTGCGAAAAACTGTAGATTAACTTGAATCTGAATGTGGACACGCTCACTTAAACCTCTCAGGGAAACTTAATAAAGGGAGTTTAAACCTTTAGCGTAAGTCCCGCTCCCGACCCTCCGTCCTCCCAGGAAATCCACATCCATTTCATTTGCTGTTTGTTAAAAGATAGAAATTATAGCTAAAGTAATCTTATCTTGTACAGAGGCAGAAGATATACAAGAGTTACAGGAGAAATGTACCTTTCTAAAGAAAAACTAATGTAATAGGAAGGAAAAAACCGCGGATATAAAAATACAGCAAAGGCTGAGTTTTTCAGTCCACAGAATATTGAGCGTGTTCCTCGCAGTATGTATTTATCCCACCTAAACCACATGCTTGTTTTAGGTAAATACAATTAAACCTGGGAATGACTTACACATTTATTCTGTCACCCCCCACAAATTAGGAATAAAAGGGAAAAAACATCTTGCAAAGCGGAATGTGGACCCCAAGCGACTTACCTGTGCCCTCAGGGTGATGTGGGCTCTCCAAGGTGCCTATCGTTGATCATTATATTATGAACACTGTCATAATACTAAATTAATTACCAGTATTATTAATAATCTTAATAATAATAAAGCATTGCTCATGCTGCTCATTAACTGTTATTAATTATTAACAGTCACAAAGTGCCATGTTTGCTCAGCTCCCATTTTCTCTACAGCCCATAGCAAAACCAAAATTGTCGTGATTTATATAGGTGAATTTAGCAGCTCGTTCAGACTTGATTTGACTGCGATATAAATCAACTCCCGAGCTTTCTGTTCAGGAATGAATTACTTGTTAACAGAATAAATATGTATTAGCAGATCAGATGTGGATAAGTTGTTTGTCGCGTTGCTCGCAGGGTATAATTCATATTGCTGCGCATGGGTTCGGCTGGCTGCGTTTCTTCCTCGCTGCATGCCGGTCACAGGAGCCACTGGGGCTTGTTTGCAGCTCCCACTGCCCCTGCGGGACCCGAGCCTGCATAGACCATGTTCACCCTCCTGCATTTCTCGGGGGGCTTCAGAGAAGCTGGAGCAAAGCTGGTGGCAGAGGACAGGGATGGCAGGTGGGGCACGAGGACAGAGCAGACCCAGCTGTCTGTAACCCTCTCCTTCATACTGAAGGATAGACAGAGGTGTTGACATGTAGCTCATGCAGATCCACCTCCAAACTGATGTGTGCAAAAGCCAGAATTGCAAAGTACCGGGCATTTCTAATTCTTCTTACTTCATATTTTTGCAAGAGTGTACAGAAATGGTTTTAGTTGGCGCTTCTTCATTTCTATCCCTCTAAATTCCTTTTTTTAAAAACATTTTTTTTTCTTTTCAGGCTACTAACTCCTGAAGATGGGCAGGGCGGAAGCAGGCGTGGAGATGCTGATGGTCAGGGGTCTACTGGTGCCCTGTGGGAGAGGTGATTGGCACAACTAGGCTCCCTCACCTCATCTTCTCAGCTGGGTGGCCCAAGACACCACTTCTTGGATGGCAAAGCTGCTGTAAAGTCAACAAGGTCTCAGAGGAGGTGGAGCCATGACGGATGGGAACATTTCTGAACAGAATTGGTCAAAAGCTGCACTTTTCCTCCAAGGAGAATCTCTGCCTTCATGACCATTTACCTCCTTCAAGCTTTTTTGGTTTTATTTCTTTTTTGTTCCTTCAAGCACTGGGAAAACCTCCCACCTCCATGGAAAATGTGCCTGAGATCATCTTTCAAATCCTGGTGCGTTGGCTGCTGCACCTGGAAAGCGATAATAGATATTTGACTCCTGACATGCCAAAAGCAGAGATACCATTTCAACAGATGACACTAACAGGAACCCCGATGTGAATCAGCAAGAACACATGTTTGCAGTGATAACAGCTTAAATGAGTCAATCTTTCCCACAGACCAAAAAAAAAAAAAAAAAAAAAAAAAGGAAAAAACCCCTGACCCTATTCTTGCCAAGGAACAGCATTGGAAGAACCGGCCTAAAATAACAATCCGGAGAAATCCAATGCATGTTTTAAGTGTAATAATGAATTGAGTTTTCTCGTTTAATCTTCTCCAAATAATGGGGAAAATTGTACATGGCAACTATGAAATGAAATATTGACTATTCGCTTTCTATAAAATGGTAATTTCTTCTGTTTGTCACAAAAGATCTAGGGACCGTGTCCCCATCCAGGGATATCTGTCAAATTATAGGAAAGGTCTATACCTGACCATTCTTATAAAACAAATGGCTATTAACTGGTTTAGGGAACAAAGAGGGAACTGACTCTTGGCAAAGACAAGGTCTCACTGAAGCTCACCGTGAACGTGCCACTTGTGAGGGCATTTACTTGAGTGCAGCATAAAAGCAAAGGTAAAAAATTCATTTAATAACATCAACTGTCTTTCCCAAAGACACTGAATATCAATGTCAAGAGCAAGTATGGATAAATGGAGCTTTTTTCTAAACAGATATTGTCCATACGTGCCTGAATTCATGAACACTCATGCACAGATGGGAGTCAGCGGTTTTGTGGTGAGCATCTACCGGCATCTCAGGTCACTTCCCAACATCCGAGACACCTGCAGGGGTATGGCAGACTTGACATGGGACATCCCTGGGGTGGGAATTGACAGCTAAGGAGGATATCACAGTCTACCTAAACTAGGACAAAATGCCTGTATTTAGACAGTTAATGTTCGGATCTAACGAAGAGGAAAACGAAGGATGGAAGCATCCGATACAGCATATCCACTGCTCCAAGGTCAGGCACCTCCATCAGAAAGGACTTTCCCTCTCAAAAAGAACCCCCAAACCAACCAAAAACTCTACAAAAGTAAGAAGGCTTGGGGCTTTGCCTTTTTATTTTTATTTTTGGCAGGGCACGGGCTGCTGGAGATTTGCCAGAGCAGCTTCTGCCGGACACTTTCGCCTTTTCCTTCCCCTCATAAAGGCGGCTCACTGGCATCTAGTTTTTTTTTTGAGGCTTTTGGCACAGGGAGAAAAAGGGTCAGCAAGTTAACAAATTAGACATGTTCCACCTGGACAAGCCATCAAAAAGCTAATTTCACTTGGCCACATCCTAACCTACCCTCTATAACTTGATACGTCCCTAAATGATGGAGAGCACTACTCAGATTCATAAAATATTTTACTGGGAGTAAAACAGATCTAATAGACCTATTTCTCATTAAAAAGGTCAATGCAATGAACATCTGATGCTGTATAACTGTCTGATTCAATTTAGCAGGTCAAGCTTCACTAATCCAATGACCTGATTGGTCTAAATTCATTTCCACTGGGGGAAAAAAAAAGGGGGAAAAAAGGCAATTTTCCAACAAACTGCTGGGATTATGTACTCTAGCCCTATATTTTTACAAGGCATCACCAGTACATTGATCAAACCAAATCTGCCCGTTCTGCAAGACCGAACAGAAGCTTCACATGAGGAATTAACACTCAGAATCAATAAACAGGGAGATGTAAATCCCATCAGGAGTCAGAATATGTATTTACCTCAGCCAGGAGCAGAGGCAGCAAAAGCTTTGGGGAGAAGTTGATCCAAGTGCTGGGATTTGAAGCAGCAGATGTTTTGAAACGCGTTGTCACGTCTTAGAGCAGTGTCTCACATTCAGCATGGGGAATTTCAAGCGCTCTTGGGTATAGTTTTTATCTGAAATGTTGGAGATATCCTGTGTTTCCCATTACAAGGAACAGGAATTCCTGGTAATAATGTAATTTCCCACCACTATGAGGCAACTCTCACCATCAGAGAGGGATCAGGATATTCCCTTGCTTTGAAAGCCTGGAGTGAGGAAAGGTGGTGATTTTTGGGGGACTCTACAAGCTGGGATGTCCCCAGGCAGAGGGACACCCCAGGAGCTGGCGATGCTTTGGGCTCTTCTCTGCATTTATGGCACAAACGCAGATTTTCAGCAAGGATAAAGCCACTTAGGCCGGAAGCCCCATCAACATGGCTCGGTCCAATCCAGAATTTGCAACATATTAATTATTATGCAAAAACCCCCAGATTTTTGAAAGGAAAAATGATATTACCGCTGCAACGTATTGTAGCAGGAATAAAACCTCATCAGCCAGTTGTCCGTTTCCAGGGATCCGAGCGCAGCGCAAACTGCTCTCAGGCAATTAAAAGCACTTGCAAACTTCCCTGGGAGCCTGCACCGGGTGAAAGAGCTGCCAAGAGGGAAAGAGTAAGCAAGACATTTTTAAACAGCAGTAGAGAATGTGTCAATAAGCATCTTGCCAGATTAGAAAGATTCTGAAGGAGTCAAATGTGCATATCCAGAGACTTCAGAGGTAATTGCATTATCCCCAAAGAAGGTCTGCCCACCTTCCTACTGGGGAAACTGAGGCAGGTTTAAACTAAAGGTTTGAAAGTGAAGCAGAATTCTTTTCCATCAGCAACGGAGCAAAGACTTTATATTTACAAATCTACCGCACGTAGTTCAGTATCTAAACTCATCTTCTGATGTCCACCTTCCCCTGCCTGAAGGACAATTTCCAGCCTTGCTGGCTGTTCCCCATGGGACATACATATACGTAGGAGAGTTTATGGGCAGAGCACACCCCACAGGTACCTCCACACCGCAGCTTTTCTCCACTGAATGCAACCGGCCTGCTACATTATTCCCGACGACCAGGAACGCATTTTCCCAGTTCCTTTTCGCATCGCCCTCCAAACCAACATCCCTTATTGCGACACTTCATCCACAGAGACAGCAAAGGAGAAATCCCCATCTCTAACTGATGCCATCGCACCTTGGAGCACCACGAACATCGCACTGCCTCGCTAGGTAATGGACTGAATAAAACCGTGGCAGAGCTGGATCATGGCATAGCTCAGAAAACCACCGGTACAAGTGTATCACTCCCATATCTGTGCGAAGAGCAACGAAGATCTTATCCAAGCAATTTGCTTTCCTGGACACCCTCAACAGCTACGTGAAGGTGAAGTAAGCATAAAAGTCCTAAAACTTAGCAAAAGCTGACAACTCTAAGTACCAAGCTATTAAGTGTGGCAGTCCCTTCCTCTGTCCCTCTGTGGGAACAAGACTTACGTACCTCCTTCCAAGCCTGGAACCACAGCAAACTGCAGGGGGGCTATCAGCAAACAGACAGGGCTTTGATCTTCGGCGGCCAAGAGCAATCGGGCTGCTTTTCTGCTTTAACTGCATCCAGCTTTCCCCATCCAAGGCTCTTTTTTTTAGGGTGCAAATTCTACTGACTTCACAAGGTCACCCCAAGCGTTTGTGCAGGAGCAGGGATCGTAGCCACACTGAAATATTTCTATATTTCTAATCTGGAAGATACAGATTTTAACACACACAAAAAAAAACCCCACACCAAAAAACCCCCACGACACCACATTTACCTTCCCAAGTAAAGTGTTTCAATGCTTCTGGTGAGGCTTACAAGGACCTAGAGATGGTTGGAAAACCCTCAGCAAGTCCAAATTAGTATTATTTATTAGTATTATTAGGGAGATAATTTATTAGGTAATATTAGGGGTTTTTTTTTCCCCAAAGAAAGGACAGATTTTTTCTCCCTCCAGCACATCACAAGCCGCTGGCTCAGAGGTGGGTACGTGACCCCAAGCCAGAGTCACTTTGACAGATCTTTATTTTAGGGCAGGTTTCTGCATTTCACTCAGGCAGAACAGAAATATTCCGTTCTCCAGGCCCAGTGCGGGCTAAACTGCAGGCACGCACTAAACAAGCAAAGGATTTCAACCTTCTTCCTAATTACTGTTTGTCTAGGGAGGGTTTTTATGCTAAATATAAAATCATCCTGTGACTGGATGGGATTCGCTGCTGCAAGTGTACAGGTATATAGTATTTACACAGGTACATGCACAGATCTATATTTATAGAATCACAGAATGGTTTGGGTTGGAAGGGATCTTACAGCCCATCTAGTTCCAACCCCCTGCCATGGGCAGGGACACCCCCCACCAGCCCAGGCTGCCCAAAGCCCCATCCAACCTGGTCTTGGGCACTGCCAGGGAGCCAGGGGCAGCCACAGCTTCTTGGGGCACCCTGTGCCAGGGCCTCAGCACCCTCCCAGGGAAGGATTGCTGCCTCCCAGCTCCCCTCCAGCTCCCCTCCTGCAGCTTCAGGCCCTTCCCCTTGGCCTGGCCCCCCCTGCCCTGCAACCAGCCCCTCTCCAGCTTTCCTGCAGCCCCTGCAGGCACTGGGAGGGGCTCCAAGGGCTCCCCGCAGCCTTCTCTGCTCCAGGCTGGACAAGCCCAGCTCCCTCAGCCTGTCCTCATTGCAGAGGGGTTCCAGCTCACGGATCAGCTTTGTGGCCTCCTCTGGACTCGCTCCAGCAGCTCCATGTCCTTCCTGTCCTGGGGACCCCCGAGCTGGACGCAGCACTGCAGGGGGGTCTCAGCAGAGCGGGGCAGAGGGGCAGAATCCCCTCCCTCACCCTGCTGCCCACACTGGGTTTGATGCAGCCCAGGACACGGGAGGCTTTCTGGGCTGCCAGCACACACTGCCGGCTCATGGTGAGCTTCTCACCCCCCAGCACCCCCAAGTCCTTCTCCTCAGGGCTGCTCTTCATCCATTCTCCACCCAGTCTGTACTTGATATCAGGGATTGCCCTGACCCACATGTAGGACCTTGCCCTTGGCCTTGTTGAACTCCATGCAGTTTGCACAGTCCCACCTCTCCAGCCTGTTCCAGGACCCTTTGGACACCAGCCCTTCCCTCTAGCGTGTCAACCCACCACACAGCTTGATGTTGTCGGCAAACTTGCTGAGGGTGCACTCAATCTCACCATCCATGTCGCCAACAAAGATACATACACCTCTATTTAGGTGCATGGCACAGCTGTGGGCGTGGTCTTTGGGACCTTGAGAGAAGACAGAGAGCAGTGAAGAGGGAGAGGACAGTCCAACTCATAGTGAGAGGAGAAGGCGGCACCTCTGGCAGCGCCAACCTGCCACCCGCCATTGTGCCCACGGCCTCGCCAGGGCAGTGGTGTGCGGGAGCAGCCTCCTCCCACAATTTCACCGTAAAATGATGTTGACCTTTCACGTTAAGCTGTTTTTACACATAAGTATTTTCTAGTACTTATCGCAGAATAACGTTTCTGAAAGGTCAATAGAAATGAAACAGTTTGGTTTTATCTAAGATAATTTTTTAGAAGTGAACCAAAACATCCCTCTTTGCAGGAATTTTCTGCATTTTCTATTCTGGTGTGGAATACAGCTGATTTCCAAACCCTGGGAGAACTAGAAAGCCCTGGCATGGGAAGGAGGCCTTTGTGTTACCTTCCAGCTCTTTAGCTGCACCTAGTAATTTAACTGTCAAACTCACCTTCCCCCTCTTTCCACCCACTTCCTCGTGAGGAGTTTAACACACAAATTAGGAAATTACAGAAATTATAGCCTATGGACAGCAGGTCACCGTTAAGGGCCTGGGGACATCACACACTCCAGGCAGCACCTTCTGTCCTGCACCATCCTGAGGCTGGATTATGTTGGCTTTATACGGAGCATGCACATGAGGTGGACAGCACCTATACGCACAGGAGCGTGCGCATCCCCACAGTGCCCTTCCCCAGGGCTTGGGGGTCCAGCACCCCTTCGGCCCGCTGGGTGGGAGCACCAGGTCCCCGCTGCTCCAATAACCTGCAGTGTCTGCCAGGCCACGGACCCTCCGTCCCCTGTGCTCCCACAGCAGCTTTCCAGGGCAGGACAGTCCTTTTCCTTATTCCCCGTGAAATACTAGAGTACTGCAAACCCTTCTCAGCCCTCCCGCAGCCCATAAGGGCTCCTGAGCAAGATGCTACTACATGTAAGTGGTCACAAACAAGAATTTGAAGGGGTTTTGGCAGAGCTGAAAGAATACATTCAAGTCATAAAGCTGCCATCAGCACCATCCAGTCTCCCCAGTTTCAGCTGGTGGGACATAAGCTGATGTTCTGGATATAAGCTGATGTTTTGGGTTTGCAAGGCAAGGTTTTGGCAGCAGGGGCAGGGGGTGCACAGGGGTGGCTTCTGTGAGAACCTGCTGGAAGCTTCCCCTGTGTCCCACAGAGCCAACACCAGCCGGCTCCAAGACGGACCCACCGCTGGCCAAGGCCGAGCCCAGCAGCGATGGTGGCAGCACCTCTGGGGTAACAGAGTTAAGAAGGAAAAAATAACCCCAAACACCACGGGAGCTTTTGCAGCCAGACAGAGGTGTGCAAAGATGTGAGAAAATCCACAAACACCCAGGTCGGTGCAGAAGGAGGGGCAGGAGATGCTCCAGGTGCCACAGCAGAGATTCCCCTGCGGCCCGTGGGGCAGCCCCTGGGGAGGCAGGCTGTCCCCCTGCAGCCCAGGGAGGGGTGATGGGGAGCAGAGGTTCCCCTGCAGCCCGTGGGGCAGCCCATGGGGAGGCAGGCTGTCCCCCTGCAGCCCAGGGAGGGGTGATGGGGAGCAGAG
>VWZZ01002821.1:103824-135045 GCA_013399095.1 Psophia crepitans
AGGCTGGAGCAGGGCAGAGTGTGAGGGGTCCTGCCCTGAGGGGGAAGGGGCGGCAGAGACACCGTGGGATGGGCTGAGCACAGCCCCCATCCCCGTCCCCCTGTGCCGCTGGGGGGGCAGGGAGAGAACTGGGGGTGAAGGGAAGGAGGGAGGAGTGGGGAAGGGGGTTTCAGATTTGGGTTTATTTCTCCCTGCTCTGTGTTTGCTTGGCCATAAATCTGATGAATCCCTCTCCAGGTCTGGGCTGCTCTGCCCGGGACAGTAACTGGTGACCGATCTCTCCCTGCCCCCATCCCGACCCACAGCCGCTCGTTACACCTTTTCTCCCCTGCCCGGTTAAGGGGGGCAGTGACAGAGCGGCTGTGGGGGCACCTGGGCTGCAGCCAGGGTCACCCCACCACAGCTGATCCATGCTGTCTCTTGGGCACTTGCAGAACACAAGTCACCAACACAGCTCAAAACCAAGTGAAAACAAACAGGCTCACGAGGAAGCAGCCAAGATATTCCCCACTAAAAGAAGGAAACAGAACCCTTGTCCATGGCCTGGGTGAGACAGACCTCACCTGAGCAAACCTGTGCAGTTACTGCCATCCATCTGCGAGAAGCTTTAAACCCAACTAGAGAAGACTTCCCAAGCTGCAGTGGGGATCAAGCCTGTACTTCCAGAAGAGTCCGCGTGACCCCAGAGCATTGCTGGTCCCAGCCTGTGCCAGCAAGCAGGGTCTGGCAGCCCCACACCAACATGAGGCTATTTGTGTGCTCATCGGCATGCTAGCAAACACCAGTGAGGTCTTTAACCCAGCAATAATCAAAGCCAAGGTGATAAATACTGAGAGGAACCCAAACATTTTCTGCTGCTGTGCACCCAAAGAGGAGCTGAGATCCCTCCTGCACACTCTGACACATGATATTGTGGAGTTATAGCGTACAGTAGAGTTACCACCTTTTTACCGGCACCCTGAAGCCAGCACATTATGTTGCTGAGCTCTGTCTTGGTGAACAGCAGACTAAGTTAATAACATCAAGACCAGCCACAGCTTAGAGACAGAGAGATGCAGAGACTGCAAGGATGCAACATTTACACTGAAGGAAGAGTTCAGCCCCAAATCCCCCTGCCAGGACAGCAGCGATGCTCGTAGCAGCACTGCTCCACACTGCTGCCATTGGCTGGGGCTGCTCACCAGTAAATGGCACCCCAACACCCCTGGCATCCCAGCAGCAACCTGCGTTCACCAGAAACACAGGATATTTTTATTAGCACTGTTCTTGCAGTCACTGCATTGCACCCACACTCCCTGGCCTCGTTTCTGAGCACAGCCCAAGCAAAAGCTATTATCTTGCTAACGATCGATAAACAGATCAAGGGTTATAGCTAGAGGAGGAAAAACCAGCACAACACAAGCTTACAGTAGGATTTTGTACAGAGCAGAATTCCAGGTTCCAAACACCAGGATTGCTGAGCAGGATGCTTTCAGGATCCCAACTTCCACGCAGATATTTAAGCGGTGCCTTCAGCACACGTGCTAAAACGCTGTGATTGCTGCTGGGAGGAAGCATCTGGTCTTTCCCATCGTGGTACCACCTCTGCAAAGCACAGCCAGTTCCCAGGGAGTTCACCCCAGAAAAGACATTCACCCCATGAACATGCATTGACGGCGTGAAGCTCCACAATCCGCCAGGCAGCGGCAAAACCAGTCTGGGATCAGTGGCAGCAAAAAATACGGATACGCATAGAGACACCAAGCAAAGAAGGGCCAATTTCCAGCGCTTGGTAGGGAAATGGCTTCTTTACTTTGCAGTGATGGTCACTAAAAAGTCCAACTTCTTTATTCTAATTGCACAGCACAGATGCAGCAAGGAAAGAAAAGGATATTCTGTTTATCCTTACTCATCTATTATTTATATATTACTCAATCTACTAGGGAATTAATCTCCAGGAAGAACAGTAAACCTGTGCTGTCATCCCAAGCATCCTAACTGTGAGCTCCACAGAGACCACTTCACCGCAGAGAGAGAGATCCTGACATGCTTTTTCTTCTAACTTGCATTGAAAACTGAAAATGTTAATTTTTCCCTTGAAATACAGTTCCAGAGGGAGAAAAGCACTGTATGAAAGGGTATCATTTCTTCCTGCATTTTCCAAGTGGAGCTGTGCCTGGGAAGCCACCGCCAGGATTGCAGCTGCTGCTCCACAATCATTACATATTGGATCCAAGTGGCCTGGCAAGCAGCAGAAAGTTGGGGCTAGCTTGAAGCACTTTGTGCTAGTTGGAGAAGAGATTAAACCTGATCCTGGATAAGGACTGCAGAAAAATAATACTTGATCCAGTATAACACTTTCTGTTACGAAATCAGCCCAGCAAAAGAAGGTTTCCACCAGCAAAGTAGTTTGCAGTGAATCAGGGTGGTTATCAGCAGGAACCTGCTTGTGGGATGGTCTCCAAGGAGAGGCTTGGTGCCAAGGAATTAAAAGCTGGTCTTTGTGAGAGATTTTTCTCGTCTTTTCTACTTGAGACACAGGGTCATGTAACAGCAACTCTGCAGCCCTGCAAAATGCTTTTGACATTTCAACAGCTCCACCCTTCAGGGACTGCTGCCTATTTTTGTTCTCCTTCGGTTTATGGTCTCAGATGTTTGCCTTGAAGAGCCTCCTGAAGGGCTCCAAGGGGTCAAGTCAAAATTGAAGACAATTGCCCATGATGAACGCCGTGCGATGTTACACAGCTGACTCTGCGGCTTGGCTCTTCCTGGCGTCGGTGGTGATGCTAACAGTGACGCAGAATCACGCCAGGCATTTTATCTGTCCCAAAGACAAATGATGTGCATGTACCCAGCATCACCTTTGCCCTGACACCATCCTAGTAGAACTATCCCACTCCAAATGAAGCCAGAGCAATGATTTTGCTAAAAACACCAAAAAGCTAAGTGGATAGGCAAGGGGGTTTGACTCCAAAATTGTCTAGGATTGATCCCTCTGAGCTGGGTGAAGAGTTAAAAAGAAAACATCCATTACCTGGATGAACCCCAAACTACAGGTATTAATAATACTGCATGAAGTCCAACAAGGCCAAGTGCAAGGTCCTACATGTGGGTCGGACATTTCCCCTTTCCAAAATGCCTTAGTAATTTGAAAATTCAACAAAGCTTATGCACAAACACAGGCTTCAGCATTTTCTGTTGCAAAAGCGTTAGTTGAAAACGTATCGACCTGCTTGGGACAAATCCTGCTGCAGTACGAGGGTCTTTAGCAATACGGGAGGTGCAGTTTGCATCAGCGGCAATCAGTCAGCAGGGAGCCATTGCCAAATTAGACATCGGCAATGCACTGATTTGTGCTGATTTAAGGCATGAATGCTGATCAAGGCAATTCTATGATTTATCCCAGTTCACTATGGAGTTTGCTGTTAAAACCAGAAAGACTGTCAAGCTTGACGCCGTGCTTCTGAGCACTGGACACCCCCGTGCTATCAAGCGGTGATGCGTACTGATGTTTTGCCTTTGCATTTCCATTTTGAACTCTTATTTTGGCACAACATCAAAACCAAAGGGCAGTCTTTAACAGCAAGGCAAGAGCAAGAATGCAAAGGCGTCTAACAGCAGCAGCCGTAACCCTCAAAGCTGGAGCGTGAACCAGCAGCGCTCTACGCTTGGTACAAGAGGTGGCCCTCACACTTACTACAGGTTTAGAAGGAGCTAAAGTTAAACATCATTTTCCGCAGCCCTGAGATGAAGCCAGCTGTGGTTAATCCCACTTTATTGGGGGCTGAAAGAAAATTACTTTGCTATTTACTATAGATTTTGATATAGAAGTAAATTCAGTTTTGGGGATTGGTTTGGTTTTCTTTTTTTTTTTTTTTAGAAGAAACAAACAAAAAACCAGTCATGTTACATCTTAAGCTCAAATAATCATCAGGAGCAACAATTAAAATTCCTGCAGCCGGAGTCAAGCTCCACTTGCAGCCCAGAGTTCTCAGCCCACAGGGGTATTGATTGTGAGAATCAATTTTGCATATAAATTAAAAAAGGCGTAATCATTAAAGCATATAAGATTTAGTTATAAGGGCAGAACCACTGTGTCGTGCAAAGAGACTGCAATAGTCGGAGGTTCAGAAAGGGCTGAGATTTAAGGTGGGGGAGAGATTCCCAACACCCGCTGGATCCCAGTAGGGCTCAGTAGACCAATTGCAATAAATGCCTTGATAAAACATGTCAGGACCCCTGGCATCTTAAAGGATGCATCTTAAAGTACTGGTGTCTTAAAGAACTTTGAAAATATGGAGCATTTAAAGCCTGACCTCTCCAAGTACAGGTTTCAGTGGTCATATCCACGATTTCAAACCATAAGTCAACACTCGGGGCTTAAGTGTTGTACACAAAGAAGCTTTTTCTGTAACAAAAGTGGTATCAAATGGCTCTCTGTAAACAGGCATCTTCGCAGCACTTCCCACCTTCCCTCCTGGTCTCCTTCCATGATGCGCCAGCAGTGGGAATACCCATCAGGTCCTACATGTGTCCTCTTCCTCCTCATGGAACTTCTTCATCCATGGACCCTCCTTCCAGGAATCCTTCAAAACTCTAAGTAATAGAAACATATAACAGAAAATAAAATATAAGGGAGAACATGAAAGAGAGGTGCTACTACTTCCCTGCTAATTTTTGCACGCTTCATCACTATTTCACATGATCTCCAGCAGCCACTGTTGGCATGTCTGAGACAGCCACATCTTCACCCTGGCCAGGCTGACGGGTCTAGAGGTTTAACATCTCTGGGAGGACAGGCTGGTGGGATGGGTAAGATGCAGCTGGGCAAAGGTATCTGGCCACTGCAGGATCTCATCTCTGCTTTAATCCCCTTGGAGAACTGGAATTTATTACTTTTGGCCAGAAATAGGAATGGTCTAACATTTTCTTACCGTACCATTGCACCAGATAAAAGTGCATCAAAATCAAACCCTTCATATAATCATTTGCAGAGACGATGTTTCTGAGGTCCACTTGTGACCCCATGCACCCCACCTCCACTTGTAACCCAGCACCCCAAAGGGCCTGGCAGTACCTCGAAGCTGAAGAGCCACAAAGCTCGTTGCCCACCACAGCCTCTGCGTTAATTGCCAAGCATGGGAGATATCTGTGGTAAAGCAGCGCTGCTGTCAGCACAGCTGGATGGATTAGAGAATTAAAATACAATGGTCACAGCTTCAATATTTTTAAATAAAACCTCTCCAGCAGACAGTGTAATGAAGAGAGCTACCTTATTAAAAATTAAATAGAAACAGCAAATTATCTCTAAGTCATTCTACAAACATGCATTAAACACTTCAACAAATAGTATATTAATAAAACTCACCAGCAGTCTGCACAGTAAGGGAAAATAATGTTAACAGCAAAAGTAAATAAGACTTTTCCCCATTTATGTAGCAACAAGAAACTGATGAAGTGATGGGCAAATGAGTTAAAAGCCTAGATAAGGAGCAAGACTTCAGTTTATTAGGTCTATAGGGGAGACACATATTTGGTTATCTTGGCCAAGCTTGCGGTGTTTGTGACAAGAGCAGTGGTGGAGCCCCAGAGCTGCTGTTCAGGGGGACCTGGGCAGGCTGGAAAGACAGGCCAGGAGGAACCAACCTTGTAAAGGGTACTTCCAGGTCCTGCCCCTGGGGAGGAACAGCTGGGTCTCTTGCTGGGGCTAAGAGAAAGATCTAGGGTGCTGGTGGACACCAGGATGAACATCAGCATCCTCCCCATGCAGCACTGGTGAGGCAAACCTGGAGTGTCGTATCTGGGCTCCCCAGTACAGGCACAGGGACATATTCATAGAATCACAGAATCTTTAAGGTTGGAAAAGACCTCTGGGATCATCGAGGCCAATCATCAACACAACCCCACCATGGCTACTAAACCATGTCCCGCAGTGCCACTGCTACAGGCTGTTTGAACCCCTCCAGGGACTCCACCACCTCCCTGGGCAGCCTGTTTCAAGGCCTGACCGCTCTATCGGGGAAGAAATGTTTTCCTGATATGCAATCTAAACCTTCCCTGGAGCAATTTGAGGCTGTTTCCTCTTCTCCCATCCCTTGTTGCTTGGGAGAAGAGACCAAACCCCCCCCTGCCCACACCCTCCTGTCAGGGAGCTGCAGAGAGCGATCAGGTCTGCCCTCAGCCTCCTCTTCTCCAGACTGAACCCCCCCAGTTCGCTCAGCCACTCCCATCAGACTGGTGCTCCAGACCCTTCCCCAGCTTTGTTGCCATTCTCTGGACACACTCTAGCACCTCAGTGTCCTTCCTGTACTGAGAGGCCCAAAACTGGACACAGTATTTGAGGTGCAAATTCATACTGGATGTCCTATGGACATAAACACTGGAGCAGGTAACCCAGAAGGTTTATGGAGGCTCTGTCCTTGGAGATATTCCAAATCCAACTGGAAATAGTTCTGGGCAGCTGTCTGTAGTTGATCCTGCTTGAGCAGAGGTGGGACTGGACAGTCTCCAGAGGTACCTAACCTCAGCAATTCTGCGATTCCCTTAAACAGGCTGTCCTCAGAGGCTGCCTTTGGCTCCAGCAGGAAGGAAGGAGAGCTGTCGCTTTGCTTGATGACCCGTTTCAAAGTTTCCAGATCAAATCATGGACTTCACTGGGATGAAGATAAAGTCTTCAAAGGACCTTGCACAAGGCTGGAAGATCCATATTTTTATTTTTGTCAGGCTGTCAGAGAATAGCTTGTTTTGGCTGGGTCTGTAACACAGAGAGCTGTCGTTAGGGAGAGCCAAATATGACAGATACCTGTGGAAGGGTTGGGGAAGCTTGTGGAATACTTACTATACCTATTTACCCAGGTTGGGGAGTTACCTCCAGATCTCAGAAAAAAAATGCTACACAGAGACTGGGTTCATATAATCCAACCCAGGCTGTTAACTGGAGCTATCTCCTCATACTACAGAGAAAATAAACTCTAAATCTAGTTTCCAATGGTGCTACAGTCACAATCCCTTCCCTGTTTTCCGACACAGACTCCTGCAGTACGGTAAGTGACAATTTCCGAGGCAGAATTAAAGCAGCCTTTCTCAGAAGCTCGCCAGCAGAAGCCAAGGAAGAGTTCTCATGCCAAATCATTTTTCCTAACAGAAGGTAATTATTAGCTAAATCTTGCCCGAATGCTGTAGTGGTAAAAAAGGTCTCTAACAGAGGGAGGCTTAAAAAAGGAATTAACTGGCTGAGGGAAAGGCAGTCACGATC
The DNA here is from genome assembly GCA_013399095.1 of Psophia crepitans. Taxonomy (NCBI): domain Eukaryota; kingdom Metazoa; phylum Chordata; class Aves; order Gruiformes; family Psophiidae; genus Psophia; species Psophia crepitans. The sequence goes on from VWZZ01002821.1 coordinate 111,059, forward strand.
TTTAGGGTCTGCAGAAAGTGCTGGAGCCGACGGGAACTAGCAGAGATGCTTCATAATGTGCATAAAATATATATGCACGTAACATATGGAAATAAAAGACAATGTATGTGTGTATACACAAAATATAAATCTCAGATGCATGCACGCTCTCCCAAAGCAAAAGCACTGCCGTTGCTCCTGCTGTGTGGCGCACAGTTACCCCCCCCAACCTGCCCTTTGCGTCACGTTTGGGGATCACGAGCCCCCTGGAAAGGATCCTGCTCCGGCAGCGTCCTACCACATCTGGCTCTCTTCAACTGAAAAGTCATAGCAAGGAAAAAAACAACCCCACACGTTTCACCAGATTTTGTGCCTGCTGGAGCAGAGGGGCTGCTCAGAAGTCATAAGTGACTGTAATAACTGAAATAAGTTAATGAAATAACTATGAACTCTACAAACCTCTCTTTTGTTCCCAGCTCTCTTGGTTACATCAGCACTGATCAAACCCAAGTGATTGGCAGGCAGCTAATTTTGCTGTCAGCTCGCGTGTGCCGCACATGCGACTTTCCGGGAGCCAGACCCCTCGCCACCGGTGCCCACTGCCTCCACCCACGGTACCACAGCGTCATGCAGAGCATCACTGGTCACTCGCTTGCCACTGTCCTGAAACTAGTTTTTGAAACAAAAATAATTGGGATATCAGCCATTTTCATTTCCTGACATGCTCTCACACGCACCAGCAATAAAACATAAATAGAAGAGAACTGCCCATGCTGGAAAAGCATGGGAGGAACAGGGGAAGTCGAGCAGGTCCTCGAGCTCAGAAGCAATTCAGCACGCCACAGGTCAGATCTCACGGGCTGCGATGTCCTGGGAAGGGCTGCACCCCTGGGAAGGACTCCCACTGGAGAAGGTGGGGGGGGACTGTCTGCCGTGGGGGGGACCCCAGGCTGGAGCAGGGCAGAGTGTGAGGGGTCCTGCCCTGAGGGGGAAGGGGCGGCAGAGACACCGTGGGATGGACTGACCACAGCCCCCATCCCCGTCCCCCTGTGCCACTGGGGGGGCAGGGAGAGAACTGGGGGTGAAGGGAAGGAGGGAGGAGTGGGGAAGGGGGTTTCAGATTTGGGTTTATTTCTCCCTGCTCTGTGTTTGCTTGGCCATAAATCCGATGAATCCCTCTCCAGGTCTGGGCTGCTCTGCCCGGGACAGTAACTGGTGACCGATCTCTCCCTGCCCCCATCCCGACCCACAGCCGCTCGTTACCCCTTTTCTCCCCTGCCCGGTTAAGGGGGGCAGGGACAGAGCGGCTGTGGGGGCACCTGGGCTGCAGCCAGGGTCACCCCACCACAGGGGGACAGAGTCTTCCCCCTTTTTCTGACGTGATTAGTTGGTAGGTTTTCTGTTTTTTTTCTTTAAACAATCTTATCCTTGTTTGTAGCCTCCATTCCTTCTGTTCCCTGCTTTCCAGGAAGGTGGTTAAACCCCACAGGCCAGAGGCGGAAGAAATGATCACCACCGCGCAGACATTTAAACCCTTTCCTATGCATAAGTTTACACCCTCAGTTTTATCTAGTTTTGTTTTTTTTTAACAAAACCCCATCTTTCTCCTGTTATTTCCTTTATTCAACACCAAAATGACACCACCAGTAAAACCATCCCCGTTCCTCTTGGGTTTCATTTGCCTTGGGTGGCACAGGTTACATAGCAACGTTGGCAAAGGGAGGGTATAAAATCATCGCGCTTTACTCTGATAATAGCCTGGAATTAACATGGGAGCTGAAAGACTCGCTGGAGCAAACTAGCTGAATAGCGACAGTTTATAATACTTGTCCTTTGTAATAGATAATTGATCTGCTAATGCCTGTGGTTTTTCAGGACCGTTGCAGTAGTTCTCATCTGACTGTTTCGAAAGGCTAAATCATCCCATCAGATCTGCTGAGAAATCCCAGGTTTATCTGTGGGTTAAATGGGATATTATCTCAGGTGTGAGAGAGCTTTGCCAGCCCACATCTGGTTGCATTTGACCACACGCAATAGGAACCATCCTTTTTGGCAAGGCCTCCCAACCTCCTGACCAGCAAGAAGTCTGATCAGCCAGGGGCTGCATCCCACCAGCCACCTTTGGTTTCTCCCATCTCGTATGGGTAACGCAGCTCAGTTCACGTATTATCTTCCACTTGGAGCGTAAAACTTGGTCTCTAAGCCAAAAAGCAGGAAGGATGGTATGTGAGGACACAAACTCTCTTTGCTACCAGTGCAATTTGCAGTTTTGCTATCAACATCATCAAACGACCGACTATGCCCGGAGTCCCATGGCCTAAATTCCCCTGAAAACCCAAACCTCTCTCCCTTGGTTTTTTCCTGAACACCCTGGAACACTCACCCTGATAATAAATCCCCAATGCCCCATTTTTCAGGCTCTCCAGTGAAATTTTTCTTTCAGAAACATCGCAACCAGCCAAATTGTGAAAGACTGCCTGGAAACCAAATAAACCCAGCTCAGGGTTGGAGTTTCGCTGCTCTCAAATCGCCAAGAGCAGCGAGCGCTGGGGTGGATCGCTCTGTAGCAGGTTAGCTCAGCCCTGCAAGCCTCACTGAGAAACTCAGCTCATGGCCGGCACTGCCAAACTGCTACAGACTCGAAACACAATTTTGACGCACCGAACCATCCTTCTAGGTCAGAAAAAATAATAATGCTTTCCTAGAGGGAAGGAAAAACCTGTTCAGCCCATATACCCAGTGAGACAGTAGCTGTGTGAGCATCGCGCTCTTCATCCCAGCACATCCACAGAGCATGGGAACGTGTTCAGAGCCCTTCACCCCACACGGGGAAGCGATGCCCACAGATACACAAGCCATCCCACTCCATCTGTACACGCAAATTAAAAGCCACAGCAAAGAATATCCCTGGCTGACTCCACTGCTGAATTATTACCCTGTCCTGGCACAGTTTTTGGTCACGGGCAACTTCCCAGAGAGCTTCTGGGCTGCAGCCGCTGGTGACCTGAGCAACCAGTGTAGGTGTCTGGGGTGCAGGATTCATCTCTCTCCTCCTCCTTTAGTCTAGCATCCAGAAGCATCGGCACAGGCAGATACACACCCCAGGACAGAGAAAGGAGGAGCAGTCCTTCCAGGGCACATATCCCATTGGAGTGCCCATGCTAACAGGGTCTGAGGAGAAAACAGGTATCCCAAGACTTTACCAAATTACAGTCTTTTGAGCCTAATATTGTATTAGAGTCTCCTCATAGAGCAGAAGGAACTGGAAAAAAAATAATATCCAAACAAAACCCTTCCCAGGCTGGGCAGGTACTTCATCTCTCAGTCCGAGATCCATGAAGGATCAAAACTCTCACTGTAATAAGCTCTCCTGGGAGGAGTTTGAGCAGGGCTGGGTGGGCAGAGGCAGCTGCAGTTACAGCTGGCAGTAATGTAAATCCAGTCCCAAAAGAACCAGGGAATGGGCAAAAGCAGTCTCAGAGCAGTCAGCAGCTGCCAGCAAAGACACCAAAGCGATGATTTCAAAGGATGCAGGAGGTTCTTGGGGTTGATAAAACTAAAAACCTTCCTTTGTTTCCCCAGTCAGCCTGAAGACCTTTACACTAAGCATGGCAAGACAGCAAGAGCACTTGCTTCAGCTGCCTGCAAGGACACTTTAACATAGGGGGTGGAAACAGTCAAAGAACATATATATCTTTAAATACACACAAAACCCCCCCACTGTGTGCTTGACCTAAAAAAAGTGCACCCCTTTGAAAGGGAGATCTGAGATTGCTGGGGCAGTTGGGAGCTGTCCCAGGAGATGCAGGCACACGGCGGCTGCTGTCCCCATAAGTGTCAATAGGGGCTCGTAGGCTTGTCTGGCCAGTAGCAGCCCTACCATCAAAGACTTGATTTTCTCCCTCGGCTCAGGAGAGATTTTACCCAGGAAATCTGCCCCTTGATTGTTGCTGAAGAACTGCAGCAGAACAGAGGAGCTTCCTCATCTGCCATGCAAAGCCATGAGCTTGCAGAAGAGGCATTTCCCTGCCCAGGGAGATCCAACCTCTTTGCTTCTTTTCTTTACGAGCACTGTTTTAAAGTCTCCTGCTCTGTCTTCTTCTAAGTCTTTGCTACAACTACAGCTCTTGGGCCAGGATAAGAAAAAAAAATTGAAAAAAGATGTATTAGAACTCTACCTAAGGAATTTAATGCCTCCTTTGAACCCCTTCCATGGTTTGTACTAGCAAACTTGGAGCTGGGTTTTGCCTTCAAACCCACCCTAGGTTGCCCTCCTTCAGGCATAAAGGTGTCTCTCAGTGGTATGTAAGATTCAGAGGCTGGGGTGTGCAACCTTAGTCTTCAAGCCTTTGAAATAATAAACTAAAAACTCTTCAGTATGATGGGAACTAAAACACCAAGGAAGACTCCCGCAGCCATGCTGGGCATTGCCATGCAACCCAGAAGTGACCAGGGACTTACTTGGGGGGCTGGAGGCAAGCAAAGATACTTGATGAGCCTTTTTGATACACCATTATCTAATGATATGATTACATATAAAATGCTGTAAATTCAACAACCTTCACCTCTAAGCCACACTGACACTGCATTAAAAATTCAGCTAACTCCTCTTTGGTGAACAATTATCTCATCCAATGGTTTGATTCACTGATATCTTAATGACAGCCTCCCCTGTCGTTGTTTTTTTAATGTTTAAAATATGAAATAAATGAGCCTTGTCAGGCTGAAAATTCTGGGTAGGCTATAGTAGCTGTTTTCAATAAATAATGATGAGAAGTTTCAATTTACCCATCATCTGGCATATCGCATGACGAGGTTGTCATCTCTTTTCAAGCTTAAAAATCCATTCCTAGCCATCTTGATAACATCATTAAATATTGTGGCAGAGGCACTGAAGTTGCTTTTTAAAAGTAATTCTCACTCCCTCAGTAAATAGCAGTGCTGAGGGAGAAGCACAGCCACAAGAGGATGAGGTACCATGTTGGTCAAGCGCCCCATGCCCCAAAGAGCTGGAGGCTCCCTACTCCTTCCAAAGGGTCTGCCACCCTCCCTACCCATCCCTGCTGTGGCACAATGTGCAATTATTATTTATTCACCATGCCCTATTCCAGCAGGGACTGGACAAGCTACAGAGGGTGGTATCCTGAAAAAAGGAAACCAGTCTGATGCCACAAGTCCCGTGGACCGCTGAAGCGGATAGCTCTGCAAACGGGTGCCCCTGAGCCTGAGCGTTAATTGCTCATTGTAACACAAAGTTTCTGCTTTGCAACATCCTTCTTGCAATATACAAAGAGGAAAATTCTTGTTTCAGTCCAGTAAATAAAATCCTTCTGGTTTTCTCAGAGTTCTTCTTCAATGAAATTTATCTGCACAAGTTTATCTCCATCCCGCTTCCAGACAGGAGAGAGCCTGCAGGTACAGCCGAGCATGCAAACTCACTGGGGATGTAATGAAAACGAACAGGCAATCCAAAAAAGTCCAGCTTACCCCTGCATCGAAGGGGGAGTAACCTGAAATGCAGAACATCAATTACAAAAAAAGCATTAATGAGAGCAACAGCAGCCAGTGGCAGCGTTGGTGGACATCGGCTCACCCAGGGAAGGAAATCACCCTCACCAGCTTCATCCCATGGCATTTGGGCTCTCCCTGCCAGCCCTGTTATCCCCCAACACATCCCATACCAGTCTCTGGGAAGGCAACGAGTCATCCCACGCTCTGGTTCATATGCTCCACCACTACTATATTCCAGTCATTGTCCCCACTTCACGCCATTCCCTTCCACCCACGAGGTACCGCCAGGTTGCACGTGCAGCATCATGCGCGCGGCTCGCGGGCATCATCTCGTGCAAATCTCTTTAGCTCTGTTTCATCCAGGCTGCTTTAAAAAAAAAATTCTCAGCAGATTATATCAAAGGCTTCATCAGATTCCTATTGTCCTGGGTGCGCCACATAATCCAAATGGTTTCAAAAGAAAACTGCTACCTGCTGATAGCCAGAGTGGCTGCCAGTTACCAGATGTCTGGCTTTTGTTGTCTGTAACTGGTATAATTTTTGCACAAAAATGAAAATGGTTTTGATCCTGCAGAACAAGCTGCGCCACAGACCAATTCATCGCAAAAAGCCTTTTTTAAGGATGTCTGCACGGACGGAAATTTTGTTTTAGTGGGATGATTGGCTCCATTTAATTTAAACCTGTATTTATACTGAAAATTCAAATAATGCTGCCTACTTTGCATTTCAAAAAGAATCTCAGTGTTTATGAAATCACTTTTGAGTCGCAATTACAGTTATTTGTCTCTGGGACACACAACATGTAATTGGGTCAACATTGTTAATGAGCTAGTAGCATTATTGTTAATGAGCTACTAGTGTTAGTTTCAGTGTTTCATCCCCAGCAGGCAGCAAATACACTATGTTAAGATAGATAATTATGTTAATGTTACAAATATCCACAGACCAAAGAAGTCATTAAAAATATTAAACAAAGAGGTTAAGTGAGACAATTGCGTGGAGCGAACTCTCCGCAGCAACGGAGAGGGACCAACACCGCTCGGACACGGAGGTGTTTTCTCTCAGCACCCTTGAGCACTCAGAACAAATCCTTCACTTCATTGATCATGGGCTGGAGTTGCCCCGTTTCAGACAGCATGACAGGAGTTTCATGAAAATAAGGCCTTGGTTGCAGGCACCCACACAAAAGCACCTAGAGGGGAAAGACTTGCTGAGCATCACCTTGTATGCAAAGACCACTTGATAGCAATGGTATTTTAAGATGGAACCCAGTAAGAATGAGAACCACTTTGTGGACTTCATGCTAAGCACATCACCCACTCATTTCATCTGCTGCCCCTTAATCCCCACGTCAAAACAGCTGGTGACGAGCTGTTCCCATCAATTTCTCCAAACCACTCATAATTTTACAGGTTCTATTTCAGGAGTCATTTCTGCCATCAAAAAAGTTATATATATGGACCCAAATACTTCTGATGAAGCTTCAATACTTGCAGCTGGTGGGAATAAGTAAAGGAGGAAAGGGTTTTGGCTCTCCCATCCCAGGTCAGAAGAGGACAACCAGCAGTGGGAAGTGTTCTCGATAAGGTTGTCCCAGGTTAAATGCATATTCAGAGCATTCAGACCTTAAAATAAAGTACTACACCATAGTACTCCAGTTTCATTCAGTATTGCAAGGGACAGTGAATGATTGATGAAAAAGTGATCAGTCATGAAAAATAATTGAATTCGGAAAAATGAGAAGTTTGAGGAATTAATGAAAAATAATGGAACTGATTGATTTGAAATAATTAAAAATATTAATGGAAAATAATTGGAAGGCACAGATGGTTATAACCAAGAGCATCTGTGGGGAAATGCTATTTATTTGGCAATGACTAAATACCAAGGAATTTAAACCAAACTCCTCTTCCCCTACACGCACATTTTAGACAATTCTTTCAGCCAAGCCCCACTGCCAGTAACAGAATTGTACAGGTTTTTCCAAGAGCCTCTGCAAGGGATAGACGTGAACTAACACCCCCCTCTCCCCTCAAAGAATTCAAAATTAAGAAAGTTAAAACATTTGATCTCTAAGGATGCTAATAGCTAGAGGCTATGTTCCCCAAACATTTTAACTACTGCAGAATTAAACTTTCCAGGGCAACTGGGTTCAGATACACAGCATGGCCTCCAAGTGCCTTTTTTTTTTTTTAAATAAAAAAGCTAAATACAAAGGAGGAGAAAGGCTCCAGACCAGCGGGAAGGTACAAGCATGGTACCAACCCAATGTCTCCCTTGTTAGGTCAGTTTTTAGTAAAAACATCTGAACCTTAAGTCTTGCCCTGCTCAGAACTGGTCTGCAAGGGGAAGCAATGCTGCAAGCACACGCATGTGCCCTTTGGTGGGTCATGGCCTTGCTCAAACACACTCCTCAAAACATGAGATTTTGTCCTGGATTAAGACACCAAAAGGAAGAGTCCACCTACAAGTGTTTATTGTTTTGCAAACTGCATGATGGGATCGTCCTTTATTCCCCCTTCAAGCACATCCCCTCTCTTCCCAGGGCAGGACGTCTCAGATTTAACCAGTCTTTCATTTTACTTTTCAAGAAGTTCCCTGGAGCTCACATGGCATCTTCAGCTTCCTATAGCCACATCATCAGTACCTTCGAAAAAGAAAAAAAAAAAGCATTTCTTCCCCCTCCCCCCCAAAAAAAACCCACCAAGAATAAACCTGAAGCAACAAGATCCAAGAGACCCCCTGAAGCAACAAGTCAGCACTGAATCAAGAGCCCTCCACCCACCTTGAGGTGGTTATACTTAGCACCTTCTGAATTTCTCATTTGGAGCAAGTATACATGAGGGACTCAAAGGTATTTTAATTTCTCCCCTGATTTAATCAACCCTGATGGAAAATTCTGTTATTCAAAGCATCAATACAGAAGACAAGCTGTTTTCAAGGCCAGGTTCAAGGTTTTCTCTGCTGCAATGTGAAATCGTACTGGTTTCACCTTGGACAGCCCCTTACCCTCCATTTTTTATTTTTCCAGGAGACCCAGTAGCTCAAGCCCTGAGGACTCCAGGAGGCAGTGGTGGCCCAGCCTCAGCTGCAGCAAAACTGTATCTCAGCAGGTCCTTTCCCACCTCCATCATCCCAGTCTTGCCCTCAGGCCCTTCCCATCTTGGCTGGACCCCAAACAGAGCCAGGAGTATGGGCTGCACTGCAAGGTCCTGCTGCTACTCAGATCATCACAAAATAAGAATCAGAAGAGATGCAAAACCCAGGGCAGGAGGAGGGTATGGAAGGACTGCTGTAGAGAGTGAAGAGGGGAAACTTTGGACTTGTGAGTCTCTCATGCTGTACTGGAAGCTACATCCACGGAGGAAGGCAAATTCAATTCCAAAATGGAGCTTTTAGAAGAAATGGATAATCTTCACCTTCAAATACCAAAACAGTTGTTGTATGACACTCAGGTCTAGCAACACATCATCAGTACCTTCAAAAAAGAAAAAAGCATATGTCAGGTCTGGGGTGACACCATTGGTGACACTGGAACAGGTTGCCCAGAGAAGCTGTGGAGGCCCCATCCCTGGAAGTGTTCAAGGCCAGGTTGGATGGGCCTTTGGGCAATCTGGTCTAGTGTAGGGTGTCCTTGCCCATGGCAGGGGGGTTGGAACTGGATGATCCCTGTGGTCCCTTGCAACCCAAACCATTCTATGATTCTATTACTGTAAATCTCATTCGGTGGCCTACAGTTTTCTTGGAGACAGACTAATGGGCACATTCCTGCAGGGAAACTGTAGATCACCAGCATGGTGCACCTGTGAAAACTGTCAATGTGAATCTTAAGGCACAGAAGAGGTAATTACACAGTGTTTCTAAAGATCCATCAGAGCAAGACAGAAGTTGTATTTACCAGTGGATGCTGAAAAACTCAGCTTGGTCATCAGCACAGAGTGACATATCAGAACATGTCTGACCAATTTCTACAACTAAACATTGAAATACAGCAATCAGATGGGGCTGTTTAGCCTGAAGAGAAGATTGAAAGGGGATCTGATCAATGCTGATCAATATCTAAAGGGTGGGTGTCCAGAGGAAGGGGCCAGACTCTTCTCAGTGGTGCCCAGGGACAGGACAAGGGGCACCGGGCACAAACTGGAACACGGGAAGTTCCATCTGAACATGAGGGAAAACTTCTTCCTTCTGAGGGTGACAGAGCCCTGGGCCGGGCTGCCCAGAAAGGGTGTGGGGTCTCCTTCTCTGGAGAGATACCAACCCCGCCTGGACACCATCCTGTGCACCCTGCTCTGGGTGACCCTGCTCTAGCAGGGGGCTGGACTAAGTGATCTCCAGAGGTCCCTTCCAAACCCTACCAGTCTGAGATTCTGAAAAACGAGCACTTTTGCATCCTCCTCTTTTATCAACTCATTCTGAGTCAAGTTGCTACAAAGGCTTCTGATTTTAAAACAAATTTAAGTATCAAAGGACTTGGTTTCTGGTTCAGCCTTCCAGTAAGATTAGTGTTAAGAAACCTAATTAGCTTTGAGGACTAGCTCAATTTACAATACAGTTTGCACGGCACTGTTGGCCAATACAGGAGTAGACACAAAGGCTATTTTCCATCCTATGTCTTAGGTCTGTACAAACCAATGTTACAACATTTAATTTGGGGTTGGAAAAGAAGTTCGATGCACAGAAGAAAGAGGGAAAGGAGCCATCCATTTCATAAAGACAATAATCCTGCAAATTTGGGCTTTTTTCCCCTGTTAGGGAGAGCAGCTCTACATGCAAGTCACACAGCAACACAAGGACTTGCCTGGTTTCATTTGGGCTGCAAGGATCACGTAGGAAAATGCATTTATACATTTAAATATGGGAGAGGGAAGACAGCACCCACCCCTTACAGAAGTGGCAACCTCAGTGCTGGGGTGATCCTCCCCCAAAACCCTGCCTGCAAGGTTCAGGCATGCCCACACAGCCCTTTATCCCTGGTTGGTGGCCAGGACATCCTCACTAGCATACCTTTTAGTAGTAGATAGAAAACCTACGTATAACAAGAACAGAGCCAGAAAATCCACAGGATTATCCCAAGGGAGACACATATAGCACAGACAAGTCCCTGACAAGCTGCAATACACTACAATTTTATTTAAAACCTGACTTAGGAGGGGGGAGAAACACAAACCAAAAACCCCAAAACATAAGTGATAGGACCCATTCCTCACATGGCTAAAAATAAATATTCTTCTACTGAATAATTTAGCGACTCATCTTTGCCAAGTCCCAAAGTACTTTTGGAAAGAAATCAGAAATATTTTCCCCATTAACCTCCTGAAAGTGCAAGTTCACAGCTCATAATCAGACCTAGATGCATAGTTACTCCCCAGGAGATTTTCAAAGTAGTCTCCTCCACAAACATTTGTTAGGCGGCAAAGAGAGCCAGCCTATTGGGCGCTAGAAGATGGGTTTTTTGACCACAGAACATTCCTGGATCTGTCTTTCAGCATCCCCACAGGTACGCCGATGACGAAGGATAAAATGAGGGATTTAGGGCAGAACTAGTCCTTCATGTAAGTTTTACAGCAACATTTTCAGCCTCCAACGCTACATCTGCAAGATCATCCAGCTCTGCAATTAGCTATGCCCATGGCACACCTCTCATCTCCACAGCCTCAGAGATGTTCTTAATGGACAAAGTTCCAGCTTCACAAAAATCCTCTCCTATTAAATCTAATTTAAATGCATAAGTTAAGATTCCTAAATAGACATATTACAGAGATTTAAAAAGACAGTTAATGTATGTTAAATATAATCAATTCTGGGGGATGAATAGTAATATGTTTTAGGAATCGCAGCATAACAGATTAAGATATATAACCTATTACTTATCTAATAATTAAAAGACAATTACTGCCTATTTAAACCTCAGTGAAATGTGTCAGAAAACAAGGCTTTCACATTAAAATTAGATATAAAGGTATCCAGAAATTTAAGTGCTATCATTTTTGATGCAATTCAAAGGAATCTCACTTGCAGGAACTGCAGAATATTCCCGCTGAGGCACCCAAACTTCCCCAGGCAAACAATAAGGGCACCCACATGGCCCCAAATCACTGCAAACTCTTGAAAATTTAGTCTGTGAAACTAAGTTTGGTTTAATTGTGCCCCTTATCACTTCAGCGCTAAAAGAAACTGATTTACCCAGTATAAGTTGCCAATCACGATTTGTTATAATATGAATACTTGAATCATAGAATGGTTTGGGTTGGAAGGGACCACTAGGATGATCTAGTTCCAAATCCCTGTCATGAGCTGACATGGGAGCCTGAGCCCAGGGTGCCCAAAGCCCCATCCAACCTGGCCTTGGGCACTGCCAGGGAGCCAGGGGCAGCCACAGCTTCTCAGGGCACCCTGTGCCAGGGCCTCAGCACCCTCACAGGGAAGGATTTCTTCCTAATGTCCAATCTAAATCCTCCCCTATTTTAGTTTAAACCCATTCCCCCCTTGTACTGTCACTACACTCCCTAATAAACAGTCCCTCACCAGCAATTATTTATTGAGTAAATAATTGCAAGAATTTGACTTTAAAAAAAAATCAGATTTACATGGTAGGGTCTCACTTGATAGATGACCACCCAGAGATTCATCTATCTGCTTGGCTGTGTATCTTTCCATGCAGTTTCCAATTTCTTTCTTTGGCCTCTTTTGCTGTACCAATAGCCCATAACACACTTCCCTCATCAGCTGGAACTCCACTGGATTTCAGCGTGACATCTAACCTTGAAGATGTTAAGACATTTGGAACAATAAATATCAGATGGGAGGGCATGAGATGAATAATAAAGATGAAGAGCCAACTAAGATTTCCGTGAGGTATTGTGCTGGCTGTATCTTAAGGCATCAACCGCAGGACTTCAAATACTTTCATTCGCATCTTCAAATGGAGGGTTGCACGCTGTCTTGTATTTCGGGACTTGACAAATCCATTTCTTTCTGCAAGTTTTTTTTTATTATTCTATAAACAAACAGCTTGTTTTAGCTTGGAGAAAATGTGTTAACAGTCTTAATTATTAAAGTTTTCTTTGCTGTCCAACACTCACGTGGGAGCAGCCAATGAGGAAGGCAAGGGAGTGCTAAATAGGGAATCTTTAGTCAAGATTCGCCACGTACTAAAACGAGTTACTCATATAACATCAATTACAACATCTACAAGCTCATGGCTGAAGACATATAGCTCCTGACAGGTTTGGAGGACATGTACAACCCTGCAATTAGGCTGAAACATGTGCCACGCAAAAAGAAAGGAAGAAAACAAGCAAGCACAACTGTATGACCTCATCAAAGAGAGCACATTGAGCACCTCGTTCTGGTGTCCACTCTCGTCTGAAAGCTTAGAGACTGAAAGGTCCTGCAAGGAAACTTCAACAGCCTCAACAGCCAGCCCAACCCCTCACAGCTCCATGGGGCCCTGCCAGTTGTGTCCAACACCACCAGGTCTCAGAAGCAGCCAAAGAGAGCCACTTTCAGCAAACTTAAGTCATTGGTCAAGTAGAGAAAGACTAGGAGATCATGGGATCTGGCCACCATACTGGTCCCTGGTGGGCTATCCATGTCCACAAAGGGGATCTCTGCCCACTGCAGGACTGCTCCCACCTCACTTGCCTCCAGAGCTATGCAACACAGCAGAGGAGAAAACAGTACATTTTTTTTTCTGCCTTTTTACCCCATTTGCAAGGAAGTAGCCATGAACTGATGGTCTCAATTGAGACAGAAGAACCCAACAGGCAGCTCCCACTCCAGAGCCATTGTCACAGCCTCTCTCAACACAAAACACCGATACCACACATCCCAGGTAAAATGTCATGATCTAAACAGCATCTGACTTTAACAAAAACAAGAAACAGTGGGAAATTAGAAAACCCATTTACCTCCCACATCAGGGCAGGTACCACAGCTGCAGCCCCAAGCCACCAGCTCCGCCCTGCTCCCCAGTCCTCATCCCTCTCGGCATGTGGCTCCTCACAAAAGGAAGGAGCTGTGAAACTACAGTTCTGGATCCCGGAGAGAGAGGCTTTCTTGCGAACGAGCCATCCTGTTGAGAACATTCACCCCAGATTTGTCAAAAGCTTTCTGCTGCTAATTGAAGGAAGCAGAAACCTGTTTGCTGAAGCTCCATGAGCAGAAAAAGATGTCAGATAAATTATTCATCGTGAATTACTCACTTGGCTCTTGTTAAGAAATTACTTGTTTTCACAAAGCTTGCATCAGATTAATTCCTTATTTATTTCATCTATTTAGACATCTTGAACTGGCAGAGGGGTATGGATACTAAAGATGCAGAAAGAAGGTTTTAAAATAGATTCTACATCTAATCCACGGTGACCACTACTTGAGCAAATTAGCAGAGCCACTCAATTCCAGGGCAGGGCAGAAAGGTGCATTGCCAGAAACAGCAATCTTGAGCAACTTTATTATCATCACAATTACCTGCAAGTGGATTAAGAAGTGAATCTGACTTCATTACATTAACTTGATATTAAATAGGAAGTTTCAATTTACTAGGCATACTAATTGGTCAAAATTATAGGAATCGTAAGAGCACCATATCAGAAGTACTGATGCACAGTTAATAAAGCGTACTTAAAACTACCTGCTACCGAGGAGGCTGCCATCCCTGTATCAGCCTGGCATCCTACCCACCACCTCTCTTGTGGTCTGATTTACCTTAGGGCAGGGAATAAATACACTTTCAGCCCCTCCATGGCACGGTTTCTGAACTTCACGTGATTGTTTGGGAAATACATGGCGTCCCATTGCCTGCCCCACTCCATACTCAGGGCTTGCCTTCAGCAGGAATCTCAAATGATTCAACATCAGTTGCTTCCAAAGAAACATGCTGGAAACATGAACATTAAAACAGTTATTCTGAAAATTAAGAAAGCAGAGTTTGCTGTCAAGGTGCAGCTGCTTTCAGAGATTAGTTATGGCACCAGAAACCCAGTATTTTTTTCAGGATTCTCTCCATCTATCAAACTCAGACACTTCTGCTCAAGCTTTTTTTTTTTTTTTTTTTAAATGATTACTAAGGCATTTTATCCATGGAGCTAGGACCTGAGCATTGTTACAATATTCACTTGAGATTCAGAGACTGCTTTTAAGTGGCTGCCCTCCGCGGCAGTAACTCCTCTCCCCGCTCTCACCACTGCAGCTACTCTTGTGAAGAGATTTGCAGCCTGCTGCTCCCATTCCTTTCAGGCATGTGGGAGAGAGAAATTAGCTGTAATTCACTGTCAGGAGAAACCCAAGGTGCTGTAACATCACCGTTATATAAGGAAATCTGACACAAAGACACTATAGTCTGCAGCTAAGCCTGCTATAAATATACCTGTTAAACCGAACCTTACAGACTGATGTCTCAGTTGCACAGTGGCTGGGGTTGGTCTGCTGGGGACAAGTGTTATTCCCAAGGAAAGTTAGCTCTTGAGACAACAGCTACTCTTCTGCAAACAACCAGGTCCTCCATGGATGTTCATAGCAAGCAGAAACACTTGAGGTATCCTACTTCTATAGTCTGAAATTTTGTCTTGCTGTTACCCAGTGCCATGAGGAGGAACGGGATATTTGTTTCCTCTCAGCTAGAGGGCAGGAGGTTGATCACATCGATGAGGTTGGGTGCAGTTAAGCTGGTTCAAGCTTCCAGCTCCTCTGTGGAAACTTTGTGGGCCTGTAGACAAGTCACTTAGAGCTGTTCATCCTGTCAAGCAGCAGGGCAGCAGGCACCCAGAAGTAACAGCCATGGTGCCACCCAGATAAGGTGGATGCAGTCACCTTGGCTCAGGCTATAAGAAGTCTTTCAAGGGTCACCAAAGCACATTTTGGGACAGCCCAGGTCACACTGTCCTTAAACAGATCTGCCTGTGCAAGACTGCTAGTCCATTGCTGAAGGATGCCACTGCCTAAGTACACCTCAATTCCCTCCTGTTTCAACAGCTAATGAAACCACCACTCCTGAACTTTAAACCCATTTTCCATTACCGCTGAAGGGGTCCAAGTAACCTTTCCTTTCCTGCCCAGCCACACCAACCTCAGCAAATGAGGCCCCAGAAAGCTCAGCTGCATGTAAGGCATCTTCTACTTCCTGGCATCTCTGTGACCTCCTCCAACATAACTTGCTCCCCAGCCCTGACCTTCCTGCCACTTCTGGTGGGGAACACAAGGAAATAGTTGCCTGGTTGCTTGGGTTTTAATCTGACAGAGACCATGGGCAGCCTCATCTCCTGTGCAGCCAGAGGCCACCTCTGAAGCCGAGGTGCTGCCTGTACCACAGTACTGCCCACTCTGACCCGATGCTCTCAACCACCACATGGCAGAGCTGCTCTGCTTTGTAATTAAATATTTATCAGGCCAGCACACAGCATTACAGCTCCACAGGCAAGGCAGTCAGCTGGGATGTGGGAGAGTTGGGTTCAACGCTGCAGCAATTAATATTTAATGAGCTGGGTGAGGTAGAAGGGCTTCAGCAGAAGAGACAAAGGGCCACATCCATCCATCCCTCCCTGGATTTGTGTTCAGAAGAACCCACCCCCAACAGGTCTGAACCCTGCCACAGCCTGAATCAGGAGAGGCACAAAGTGGGGGCATACCCAGGCACCCCGACAGCCACTGAGCCCAGCACCAGGATGGGATTTAGTCAGTCCCTGACTGAGCAGCAATCCCACTGAGACCATGCATGGGAACAAGGCGCACATGTGGGAAATGCTGGCGTCTACCAAGATACCATTTAAATGTGATGGGGCAGGGAGGACGGACGATGACGTGACCCAAAAAAATTTCTGTGTCCCATAAATGCAAGAGATCTGCCTGTCTGGCCTTCATGGTAGCTGTGCCAAGAGAAAAATGCTTCAGTTATGTCCAGTTTGGGTTCGGCCACAACATGCTCACCTGCAGCAGATCCTGGATGGTTGAGCAAACCGCAGCAGCAGAAACACGGGTGGTTTTGGCACTTACAGGCTCAATACTGGGCTCAGATGCCTGAAAGCTGGTTTTATGGATGCTTAGCAGCTCTAGTCCTAATATTGTCTCAGCTCTTTGCCAGCCCTAAAGATCTCAACATTTTTCATGTGTTTACCTCAGTCCCCCAAGCAGATTTTGCTGCCACTTTAATTGTCGGGAAGCATATTAGTTATTAGTCTTTTCTGTCCAAGCAACGAGTGCCTTTCCCTGGCACTGCGTATAACTCAAGAAGTGTTTGGGGATATTCCTCAAAGAAAAGACTCACATGAATATTAAACACTGTAATTAAGTGCAGTGAAGGTCCTCCAGATTTGCAGAGATATAACTCAAGGCCAACTTCCCTCAGTTTTCCCTCAGATTTCCCAGTTTACTGTTGAAATCAAGCTAAAATAATACTTTAATAGCTGCACAACCTTGGTTGCTTCTTGTCCTAATCTCCTGACATTCCTGTAGAGTTTGCTTTCCCTTGTTCCATTAACACCCGAAGATTAAGTACGCCGCTTGTACAGCAGCACGAGTTGCTCGAGCCACACAAGACCGTACATCCGTGTTGGTAAAGCTTTGCAGTCCAGCAGCAGATTCGGGAGGGGATTTGGGCTATTTCAGAGCATGGTTTTGGCTCACGAGGAGGACAGTTTAGCTGTAGACATGTTCCGAGCAGCTCCAGCTCTCTGGAGTTCCCAGAGCACGGCATATTTTCTGCAGGCTCTGTCTAATACAGTGGACTTTAATTGAATAAGCGTTAATTCTCCTCCGAGGACCATCTGCTGAGGACCAGCTCACAAACTCCTCTCAGAAACCAGGACAACAGCACCATCTAGCAGAGCAGCTCAAAAAGTGCTGGAGGGACTCGCTGCCCATAAAGAAGAGGGGATACCAGGGCTGGGTGATGGCAAGGGAGCAATTTGGGGGTCCAGCCAGTGATGGTCTTGCACACCAGCATCCCCATTTCCATCTTCAGACACCTGACTCAACAGGCCCAGGAGCTGCTGTTACTTTAACTTCTTCCAAGCCTCTCACCATCCTTCTGTGCTGGACTATAATTTTTCAGCATCACTCCAGGAGAGGGAAAGAGCCTCTGCTTTGTACAGCTTGTCACACCTGGGATGTCATTGTGTCACACAGCAGAACCATTGCTGCAGAACCACTTGCCTGGGGCATAACCTTGGCCTCAGAAAAACCCCCAAGCTTTCTACAGGTGGAATGCTCCTCAGAAGCTGAACCAGATCTGGTGTCTCAGATCAGTGAAGTCATGAGCACAGGGTGGAAACAGCTCAGGGAGCTGCAGATAAGCTGGAAGAAAACCTTCCCACCAGCATCTTCTGTATGGCAGGGTACAAAGGGTGTTCACAGCTGAGCTAGAAGGTCAGAGG
Organism: Psophia crepitans; assembly: GCA_013399095.1. Taxonomy (NCBI): domain Eukaryota; kingdom Metazoa; phylum Chordata; class Aves; order Gruiformes; family Psophiidae; genus Psophia; species Psophia crepitans. Next base: position 128,920 of record VWZZ01002821.1, read on the forward strand.
GAAACCTTTGAAAAATCCTGTTTTCTAAATTTTTTCTCAGAAGGGAACTCCCTCCCCTTCAACATCATGTAAGACTCCAATCTATCATTTATTATGTAATACAGTTATCAGGAACATATTAATTCTAATAGTCCCCTGTAAAGTAACTTCAAGCTGACTTCCTTGCACCATCCAGTTTTGTGGTAACATTAGGAATTGGAGTAACAGCCCTGCTGATGGCTAACTTGCACCATGCAGTGGAGATGTGAGGAAGGGTACTGGATCATACAACCCCAAAAAGCTTTTGCCCCTCTCCTTTGGAGCACGACACATCCCCAAAGATGGGAGAGGGGGATACTAAAGAGTTACCCCAGTTTATTAAGAGAAATGTGATTCAAGTAGCAATTTCTTCTTTGGTCCAGCCTATGTGTTTGCATGGTTTATGCTCAGGGACAACCCCAAACTTTAACGTTCATTTTCCTGTAGTACCTCCCTGAATGGAAAACGGATTCCAACACCTAAAGCTCCCGCACAAGACAAATTGAGAGAAATTATCTTGCAGTACTGTAATGAATGGAAATTTATACTTGCCAATCTGTTTTGTCTGTTTGGTTTTTACTCTCTATGCAGGGAAAATAACAGCACTCTCACATCAGGTTCTCTTCAGTCCCTTGTAATTACTTTTCTGATATTGCTCACACTCATAAGATGAAAACTGTGTTGATTTTATGCCGAAAGAAACTGGTAATCACTTAAACCAACTCCCACGTTTTATAGGTCTGGGCAATTCCTCTATTGTATTACAGGAAAGGTCCTGTTCTTGTGTTAATTACCCTCACAGCAGGACACATGGCTCCTCTGCCTAGTTTGAAATCGCTGGCTTCAAGCTTTGTCTTTTACGGATACTTTGATTTTTATGGTACATTCTCCCCATTACAAGTTATGCCTTCCTGGGAAGATTATAACCAGTTCATCCTTCTTCTTTCAGAAAAATGGAACAGATTTTCTTCTGACAGAGCTCAAACAAGTTTTACCAGAGCTCTTTCGCCCCTTTCTGGCTTGCTGGCACCTTTGGGAGATGCAGACACAAGAGGAGGATGTGATGTTATTCTAACAGCCTTGACTTATCTGTTTGAGTCCCATGATCTGGTCAAGTCTTGTTCTCGTGGTAAGAAAATTCCTTTCCTTTATCAAAGCATCCTGAGATTAGTGATTTGAAAAGATAAGCCAAGTTGTCAAGAGGCAATTTGAACATATCACCAAATATTTCAGAGAAATACATTGAAAACGTTTTTTTTAAGCTTTCATGCCAAGTAAAACATCTCAGAAGCCTTCAAACGAAAGTGTTTCATCCTGGTTTCCTAGACAGACACAAATACAATTTGTTCCAAGTCATCTCAATAGAAAGTTACATTTCGCTAACCTTAAATGCCTTTACTCCAGGAGACGTAGCTGCAGTTCCTCATCCAACCAGTCTCAGCCACCAAGCTCTCCTGTCAGGTACCACAAGCACCACACACACAGGAAACCACAAAAACTGCCCTCTTGATGCTTTATGGAGGTTGCAGTCCCAGTTTTGTTTTCTCTTCCAAACCACGCATCAAAGAATTAACATATCCCACACTTCATGGAAAACCTAGGTGGTCTGCTTGCCTTCACACAAGTCATATGTTTTTATTACACCATAGATAATATAACCCCATCAAGAAATCCCCATCCTCCAAGGAAGAATGGAAGCTAGAACCATCTTCATTTTGCAAGTTCCACATGCTAGAGAAGCACACCTTACCATCCCAGAGAGTGAAGTCGCACCAGAACATTTCAGCAAAGTAGTCAAGAAGAGCATCAGAGCAGATGGAAAATTAAAGATTTAAATTTTCATTGATAGACTAGAGATATTTGGAGTAAGTAGGATAAAAGCCCTATAGAAATTTCAAACCTGCAGGGAAAACCCCAACAGTATAGGACTTGAGGGCCAGCACCCACTGTGCAACAATGGCTTTGACCACCCAAATGCAGATGGTTCCAAACCCTGCAATGAGGAACTGCAGTATTTGAGTGGTTTCATCAGCTTAGGGACCTCTACCCACCCTTAGTCTGGCTTAAAATCAGGGAGAAGGGCTAGCAGAATTGCTCTGGGGACCCACAGCTAAACCCCACACGCATCACCTTATGAGTGATCCCACTGTCCACACCAGCCATCCTGGTTTGTGAGCCAAGATTCTCCCATGCATCAGTAGCAAAACCACCCATGAAGGCAACTCAGACATCCCTTCCTTCTCCATACCACTACCATTTCCATGTCTTAAATTGGCATGGTACCATCACAGCAAACCCACAGGTTTGTAGCAGCTGAGCTGGTATTTATTTCTCTCTCTCTCTCCCTCTTTGCATTTTCCTCCATGCTCTTGGAGGATAAAGTTTCATCTGAGACTGGTTTTCCTGAACATTAAAACTTAATTTGCGGAGCAGCCTTTCCCATGACAGGGGTCCCCCCTCTCAGGGAAATGAGATAATAAGTCTGGGACAAAAATCAGGATAAAATTATTTCAACAAGAATCTAATTGAATCTTAATGACTTTAAATGTCAGGTCTACAAAGTCTCTGTCATGAGGCTCCCCTTGTTCCTTGGGGCTGGAAAAGCAGCACACATCAAGATGTCAAGCCACACTGCGCCTTTCCCTGCTGCCCATTACAAACCAGACCTTTCCCACAATGCTGTGGCAATAAGGAGTCTTCCTTCTGCCGTCTGATACCACCACGCTAGGAAATGTTGCCATTTGAGTCAGATTATGGCTGGATTTTTAAGCCGGGTTCACTTAGCTCTATGGCCACCAGGAAAACACGCATTCTTCACCACTGGTTGTTATAAACGTAATACAAACTCAGTTTAAGGTGAGAGAAGGGAAACACGCCTACCCCCATGCTGCTTACACCAGTGCTGTAACCATTACAGAAGCAGTCAGTAAGTCAGAGATTGACCATTGCTGGAGTGTAGAAGGGCTCATGCTCCAGCACAGATGATCTTGGTTGAGATAAGGACACCAAAGCCCATGCACACCCCACTACAGGACTCAGCAAGGGCTCACCACAAATAAGTTGCTGTGGCAAGCAGCAACACACACAAAATATGCAATTCTCACACCACTTCTCCATTTTGGGATCCCTCCCTTGGGACCATGCCACACATCTTCCTTCCCAGCTGCCACCTTTCCTGGTCAGAACTGCTGCCTTGATACATCTCTGCCACAGCTCTGCTCACAGTTATTTCAGGTATTTTTATTTCAGCTCACGAATGAATTTATTCTTTCACAGCCCAAATAGCACAGCTATTTCAAGCCTGTCTACACGATTTTCAAGAGACCATTTTTAATATTTGAGCAGACTGCATCTGCTCTGGTGGAGGCACTAGGTTACTAGAAATAGGAGTCAAAAACTGGCGTTCGCATACAGATTTCCACCAGTTTGCCACAAAGACTATATGGCAGATAAGTACCGGAAGCTTCTGGAATGGCAACAGAAGAGCCTAAATACAAGAAGTTTGGCAAAGATCAGAGAATCTTTAGGGTTGGAAGAGACCTCTAAGATGATCAAGACCAACCATCAACCCAACACCACCATGGCTACTAAACTATGTCCCAAAGTGCCACAGCTACACATTTTTTTAACACCTCTAGGGACGGGGACTCTACTACCTCCCTGGGCAGCCTGTCCCAAGGCCTGAACACTCTTTCAGGGAAGAAATTTTTCCTAATCTCCAATCTAAACCTCACTTGGAACAATTTGAGGCTGTTTCCTCTTGTCCTGTCAATTGTTGCTTGGGAGAAGTGACCAACACCCACCTCACCCCAACCTCCTGTCAGGGAGTTGCAGATAGCCATCAGATCTGCCTTCAGCCTTCTCTTCTCCAGACTGAACCCTCTCAGTTACCTCAGCTGCTCCTCATCAGACTTGTGCTCCAGAAAACCCTTTGCACATTCCATGTAAGTACTTGGGGCACTAGAGAAGAATTAAAAGACAACCTTGATATCTGGCACAGTCTTATTTCTCTCCTTTCCCAAGGAGAAAATCCAATGCAAGGTGATTGAAGATGGCTGCAAAGAGATGTCAAGTGCCAAGCAGAAGTCTTTCACACAAATAAAAACGTTAAAGATCAACCATCCTTCTACTTTCTTGTGTCAGAAATCACTCGTGCATTACCCTGACCAATACTGACAATGTAGTCTGCTTTTATCTCGTGTTAGAGCAGCTTCTGTAGATAAGGTTGAGTTAATATTGCCATTAAAAGTTCTCTCTGCTGCTTCGCCTGGGGCAAGGGGCTTTCAGCCTTGCTCAGGACTGAAAGATGAAAGAAATTAGGGAAGTTTGTAAACAAGTATTTTCCTCAATATAAATTTGACCATTTCCTCTGGTAAAAACCTAAACTACAGAAACTTCTCAGATTTTTCATGAGTTTTATGGTGGTTTGTGCAATTCAGATCCAATTCCAATGAGAGCAGCAATCAGCTTTGGATTTTGTGTTATTTTGGAAGCAATTCAGAGACATTCAGCTGCTGAAATAACAAGATGTAAACAGGAGAAAAAGGCGAAGTGGAGGTTAGCTCATCAAGCTGAAGTCTCTCCAGTGACAGTTGTCTCTCTTCAAATGAGCAAAACCAGCCAAGTGGACCAATATCAAACACCTGCATGCAGGGAAAGCTCTCCCTAACCAGAATGCAACTAGTGAACAGTTTACGTACTCTAGCTAAACCGTTCCACCTTTTTTCAATGACAGATTTCATGTGTTATCTACTCTGTGTAAACTAACTCATGGAAACTCTCCCTTGGTACACAAACGCATGACTTAATCTGAATCCTCCTCACCATTTTCCAGCCTTTCCGTTACAATCCAGGAGCCTCCATAACATTCTGTCACTTCCCAATCTCTATACTGGCCACATGGAGCCATAGGCTTAGAGCCCACATGGTTCAGTTTGTTTCATGGAGATCATAATCTACTGGCCACATATTTCCTAAATGTCCTTTACCTTCTCTTCCATGTCAGAGGCAGATCAGAACCTATTCCCACATTCATTACCATTTATCCTGCTTTCCCCTCTTTTATGCCCTTCTACATATGTTCTCTTAGGTTTGCCACTAAGCCCAAGATTTTGGGGGCACTCAATACGATGTTCTTCCTCAGATCAGTTTCTGCCCCCCCAGTACTTCTCATTTAATTTCCTTTCACTTACATCCAGAGTGATTTAAAGCTTTGGGTAAGTCAACCTTTAACAGTCCCAAAATTATGCATCGGTGGTCAATGCCATTTTCTTTCCTGCACAAAGGAAGCGTTGACATAACCTGACCAGTTGAGCTGATAGATTTCCAGCCAGTCATCACCTCTTTGTCTATTGAAATGAGGTCAATATTCAATTATCCAGAGTTCAGTACACAGCTTCCACATTAGGAAAGCATCATATTTCAAGATTTCTAAGGAAGCTTTGTAACTGAGTGCCTGAGAAGTCTAGCAAGTGTTCCCAGGTTTAAGTGGCCTGAGAATGCAGATGAAATTCCTCTGTTTTGGACAGAGGCTAAGAGAGTTCACCCAGTCAGCTTCTCCCACAGCTGATCCATGGATCTGTATCAGTTACCCCATCCTGGGGTTACTAAAATCCATCTGGTTTTCTGTTTAGAAAACCTTTTCACATACCACAAGTTTTGAGCAGCTTATAACACTGTGGCAGAAAAACATGTCTTAAAATACCCTTACTCCCCAAGAACAAGTTGTAATCACTGCATTGACTACTCCCCTACCACATAACCCACCTCATCAACCACCTCTCACACCAGCTGCATTGGGTTTCTTTTCAGATGGAGCCTGTCCAGCCCCTTTTACTAGTCACATCACAAAACTATTTACAGAGAGGCAAATTTTAAACACATGACTTTCCTGCTCCTCTGGGTTCAGCTTAGTTTTGTTCCCAGAAATTTGAAGCTGTGTTCTCAGTCACAGAATCACAGAACCCTTAAGGTTGGAAAAGACCTCTAGGATCATCAAGTCCAACCATCAACCCAACACCACCATGGCTACTTGTCCTGGCTCTGGCCAGGCCGGGGTTAATGCTCAGGCCCGGGCCAGGTGAGCCGGGCCGGGCCGGCCGCTATTCC
>VWZZ01002821.1:135227-151204 GCA_013399095.1 Psophia crepitans
TGGCCACCTGGGCACACTGCCAGCTCATGTCCAGCCACTGTCACTCAGCACCCCCAGGGCCTTTTCCTCCAGGCCCTTTCCAGCCACTCTGCCTCCAGCCTGTAGCGCTGCCTGGGGTTGGTGTGACCTAAAGGCAGGACCCAGCACTTGGCCTCACACAGTTGCCTTGGTCCATCAATCCACCCTGTCCAGATCCCTCTGCAGAGCTTCTGAGCCTTGAGCAGATCAACACTTCCTTCCAACTTGGTGTCACCTGAAAACTTACTGAGGGCACACTTGATCCTCTCATTCAGATCACTGATGAAGATATTAAACAAGACCAGCCCCAAGACTGAGCCCTGAGGAACACCACTTGTGACTGGCCACCAACTGCATTTAACTCTGTTCACCACTACTCTCTGGGCTCGGCCTTCCAGCCCATTTTTTAACGAGCAAAGGGTGCACCTGTCTGAACCATGAGCCACCAACTTCTCTAGGAGAATGCTGGGGGAGACCATCTCGAAGGCTTTACTGAAGTCCAGGTAGACAACATCCACAGCCTTTCCCTCATCCACTAGGTGGGTCACCAGGTCATAGAAGATGATTAGGTTGGTCAGGCAGGACCTGCCTTTCATGAACCCATGCTGGCTGGGTCTGTTCCCCTGGTTGTCTTGCACATGCTTGGTGAGCGCACTCAAGATGAACTGTTCCGTAATCTTCCCTGGCACCAAAGTCAGGCTGACAGGTCTTTAGCTCTCTGGATCCTCCTTCAGGCTCTTCTTGTAGATGGGCATCACATTGGCAAGCCTCCAGTTGTCTGGGACCTCCCCTGTTAACCAAGACTGTTAAGTTGACCACACCATTTTCAGGTTGCTAGTTGGAAAACCAGTGAAGTGCTCTCCATCAGCCTGCTACAATCCCACCTCACCATAAACCTCAAGCATTATTATTCCCACAGAGATCACTCACTGCTTCAGTTCTTCAACACCTCTATGATCACCTCCTTCTTCACCCTCTCTCCTGGAAAGGGCTGGAGCTGAGCTGAAATAAGCTCCTGGGACATCATTGTGTCCCCTCCTCAATGCCCCTTTTTTCTGTGGCTCTTTTCCTCCAAATACTTCTTGCTGTTATGTTCTGCCACACAATTACTCAGCAGTTATTTATCTTTTCCCATACTTCCACTCAAGGATGGAAAACTTTCAGAGATACTCTGAGGCTTTGTGCTTATCAGGAAAAAGATAAGCTTGCCATGCACTAAGCAGAAAGAATATATTGAAAGATACAGGTAAATTGCTTGTGTTAATTTATGCAGGACAGATCCTCAGCTCCTACAGAGCTACGCCAGGTGATAACTGGTGACGACCTTCGCTCCTTCCCAGCAGTTTGCCCAGGTGAAGAGTCTTTTTTTGGACAGGTCAGGTAAAATACCATTAAATTGAATATCACTATTTTCATTATCCAGATGAAGGGTGACCAAATGGATGTTTTCTGTGGGGCACCAAGTTTCTAGTAAGAGCCTGTAACATCTCAGCAACTATGACCATGGCCTGACTCCTCCCTTACACACTCATCCAACTCAAGAGCAAACCCACAGAGCTCAAGAAAAACAAAACTAGCGCAGAAGGAAATTCAAGCCTGAAGACAAAGCCTTACAAGGGAAAAAAAGTCAATAAGCATCTGTTACAAACACTTTTGCAGCCACACAAGTCAGAAGTAACACCGCTAAAGACCCTGAGTCCAATCACTTTCTGCCTGAAACACAGATATTAATTGAGACTCACGCAGCCCAGACTCAGGTTGTCAATCTTCTTCTTGCAGTAAAATAAGATAAAAGAAGAAGCAGGAGAAATGAGCACAGCAACTTCAGCCTCTGCAAAGCTCTTACCTTGCAAGCGAGCAGCAACTTCTCACCAACCTGGGGAAGAAACCAAACCACCACAGCCTTCCAAAGCACAAGAAGATTGTGCTCTTGCCCTGCTCTTATTAAATAAATTGGCTTAATTAAGCTTGTGTGTGCTGAGTTTGGCCCTGCCCTCATTCCCCCAGGACAGAGCAGGATGAGCTCATTAGAAGCAACAAAGTCAATCTGGTGGCCAAGCAGGGGCCCAATTCCATCCCATAAATACAATGTTAGGTCACCCTGTTAAACACCACTTCCCTGAAACAGCTGGTGTTCTCTGTCCCTGGAGCAGACTTTGCTCAGAGAATTTTGGATGCACAGGGAAAAAAAAAAAGGAAAACAAACATATAAGAGCCCTTTTTACTTTTTTAATTGTGCATTTTGAGTTCTTCCTCTGCTCCCTATTTCAGAGCCGGTAGGACATGTGCTGAGCCTTTCATGCGTATTTCTCCAACTCCAAAATGCAAGTGGAGAGGTTCATGGGGATCCAGATGCTGGAACTCATGGGACACACAGGGTTATTGCTGCAGAAATGTGACCGGGCTCTTTTTCCACCAGCTTTGAGGCTGGAAAAAGCAGTTTATGGCTTCTCCTGCCCCATGTGTGAGGGCTGCTGGGCAAGGAGGGATGGGGGACAAGCTGCACACCCAAACCCACCATCTCTTACAGAAAGGCAGACACCTATATATTTAGTAAACAAGGTTTGCGTTACGCTGAGACTGATGGAAATAACATGACCCAAAGTATGAAAAGCACTCGGGAGCTGGAGAGAAGACAACTGGAGTTCCATGAAAATGAGACAGGAAAGCGCTGTTGCACTCAATTATCCGCTAAAAAGCAATGATTGCATATTTGTATTACACTTATTAACGTCTTCCTCACCTCTAAAAAATCGCGCTCTGTCTGAAGCGTATTAACAGTGTAATACATGTTTCTGTTGTTAAGTATTTTTAATTTAGATTCTTTATTTTACTGACCACGGTCTAAATCACTCTACCAAGCGCTCGCCCGGGCTGTTTTGTTACATGTGCTGTGTGTTTAAGCTAGTGGTTATGGATGGAAAAAAAGAACCAAACAGCTTTTCCAATCCCGTTCAAGTAATTTGAGTCCCAGCCCCAAGTCAAATCAATTAGAGCTGCGGTGCTGGGATTTGTCACACACACTCATGTAACTCCAAATGGTTTCGTTTTCCTTACACTTGCTGGGGAAAAGGGAATTGTCTACGGAGAGGGCGTCGGGAGGAGCGTTACCTTGTCAGGAGTCTTGTGGCTGTGAAATACAAGTCAAGTCACTGCCAAATTTTAAATATTTTCCTCCGACCAGTCTCCATTGCAGCAGCCCCCATCAGACCAGGGGCTTTTTTGCCCTTTATGCTTTCCAGGTTCATCCCCCAGCCGCTGAAGCTCAAATTTGGTGCTGCGCTGGGGCAAATGGAAGAGCAAGAAAAGCAAAGTGATGCTTCACCCTCATAAAAATTGACTTTTTGTTCATTTTTGTATCCCTGGGGTTCAGCACCACTGACCCATGACTCCTAGGGTGAATGCTATCCTTCCAGGTCACCAATAAAATAGTTTGAGGATGTGACTTCTACCAGCCCTGCAAAGATCCCTGCAGAAAAAGGTCTTTTAAGTGTTGGTTGCCACATAGAATTTGGGGAAAAAAAACCATGAAGACTATTACCTTTTATAATAAAGAACTTTTCAGCTAACAGTTGCTGCTTTATGGAAGGAGTTATTTAAGTGAAATGGTAAATTAATTCCATGTATAATATACATTTCCATTAAATATTTTTGCAGCACACAAGCAGTTTTAAGCCAAAGAGTAAGTAAACATTCCCCGTGCGTATAACACATTTCCATTAAGTACATCCGTAAGGTAGAGGTTTTTATGATGATTATAGTGATTTTTCCTTCATAAAAGCTCCATAAGCATTTTTAATCCATTACGGCTTGCGAAAGTGCATATTTACATTTGTGGTAATCCTGAATTTTACTTTGAGAGGGGTTCTGCCGTTTCTGGGGAGAAACGGGACCAAGTAACCCCTTCCTCTAAACATACAGCTGTTGAGTTGCGCAGTTTGTCTATCAGATCCCTTCTCCACCTCCCTGGTGCTTCTTCCCCTCCCTCCCTGCAGCATTGGGAGATTTGGGTGGGCTCAAGCGAACACCCAGCCTACACTGTTAAATTTAATGGTAGAATTTACTCCAGATGCCTTTTTTAAATTCATTTAAACGAACGTGGATCAAACTACACCACCTCAGTGCCTTCCGTTGAAGGGTAACTTAACTACCTGTGGGTCCTTAAGTTAACGGGGACCTTGTGCTATCGGAATAAATAAAATATGACAACTGCTTTTACCGTTCTGTAGGAAAACATATGCTGTGAAATGCACAGCGGGGTCCCAGGCTGCAGTTACCTCTGCTTTCTTTGCCTTTTAGTGATATCGTGTGGAGCCACTGCAGGACCTCTTTTGTTTATGGGAATTATAATTTTTTTTACAGACTCTGGGAATACCCTGAAGCATTAAAAATAGGTACTTCATTATTTCGCACTTCTGAATAATTTGTAAATGTTTTATACCGTGGAATCTGTCCATCTGGACGCCAGCCTGCTGCCCCGGGGAGGGCTGGAAGGGAGAGCAGAGCCTGCCCTGGCCCCGAGGACTGGGCAACAGAGAGATGCTGGCGGTTAAATAAGCATGCAGCTATTAATGGATATTATATTACCGTGTAAGTTGGGATGTTTTTCAGGAATGAGCAGATATCCTGGTTACAGGCTATGAAAAATCTGCCGTGTTTCGGACTCCGTTCAAAATATTTGTGTATCTATAGCCTGGAGAGAGACCAAGCCTTGCTGTGCCTCTTGCAAGGATTTTTGTTTCTGATGTCCTGTAGCCTGCCCAGCACACAGCTCGCAGAGCAATTTTAAGCTCTAACTACTCCAGCAAGCTGAGCTGAGCAATATTCTGTGCTTTTGCTTATCAGGGCCTCCAGCACAAATCCTCCAGAGTGCCTGAGCTGTGCTTTTCCCACAGCCCAACCTCCGCTTTCCGACGCGGGCTTGGAGAGAACCCAACAGCTCAAAGAAAAACAGAGCAAAACCCTGAGAGCCTTCACCTTCTGCCATGCCAAAACTTCTCAGTCATTAATTTTTCATCAATGGGGGAAATTACAAAGCTTTTGCTCAAAAACCAGATCTGGGTTGGTGGCAAACTTGATCTAATGTGAGCCTCTCTTAGAAAAGCAAGAATTAGCTGAGCTTAGCACCAGCTTTGGGGTTTCAGCCTGAGCATTGCCCCAAGGTGGTTGCAGAAGTCGGGTTTTTTTTCCGGAAAACATGTGCCCAGCGTAGAGCATAATCAGGCCAAGCTCATTAAAGAGCAGCCGGATTGTCATGACGATCACCGAGATGCAATTTCCAATCCCGCGAATCCAATCGCCCATCAGTTTTAATCCATCAGCACAACACATGGGTCACACTCGGCATCACAGGCTCCTCAGCTGCCAAGCCTTAGGATTCGCTATCGGCATAACATCGTTGAATGCAAAAAAACCCCTTTTGAGTGCCATCTCCACCCAACGCTTTAATAATTACTCATTTCTCCTGTAGGCTTCTTGGTAAGGCTAATATGTAGGTGCTACTTACAACACGCTTCTCTCCAGCTGCCACTTGGTGCAGAAGAAGGAGTGAGAAGAAATTGGGCCAAAGCAAAAATCATTATTCTCAGGGGGAGTTTTTGCAAAGCCCAACCTATGGAAAACTTCTCGGTACTTTCCTAATGCAGCCAGGGTATTTATGCAGTGAGAAAACACTCAAAACATACCGACTCAAGGGTGTATATACGCAGTATCATTCTATAATATGACAAATGCTTGGTGCCACCAGGAAAGGATTTCAGCACCAACTGCTTTTCTCTCCTTCATTATTATGGGAAGCGTAACCTCAGCCCTCTCCAAAACCACTACAGACAGTAATTATTTCAAAAGGAGAAGTGTTTGTTAGGTACCAACAGCTGGTGAGGTGGAGGATGGGGAGGAGAGGGCGTGCACGTGTCCGTGCCCCCGCATTCATTTGGGAAGATGGAGAGGAAAAGCCATGGCTCAGAGGAAGTGCACCGGTGATATCCGTGTGTGTTTGCACTCATTCTTCACATTTGTTAAAACAATAGAAAAATGTTTCCCTCTGGAAAAAGTTTGTACCTCCCATTGTCTTTATTTTCTTCTGCAAATTCGCTTTTGTCCCTGGAAGAGGAGCGAATGATGGAGTGCTCTGTCAAAACTCGATGAATTGCTGGTTCCCTTTCTTTTCATTTGAAAACTTAAACTATCTTTTTTTTTTTTAAAAGCTCCCTCTTCTCCTTTTCCAAATCAAATAAAACAAAGAATTGCATGCATCTATAACCTTTGGTTCTGCTGTCACCGACAGCCAGTAACAGATTTCCGTGCAGTAAAAGGAGAAAAAGCTCCCAGATACAGCAAAAAGGCAGAAAAATCTTTCCCGTCTCTGCTCAAAAGCCTCAGCATCGTCACTAAACAATGCCCCAGCCAGGGGCTTAAACCCTGGCACGTTCAAATGGGGTTAAAACTGAATAAAAGTGTGGATTTAAAAGCCTCTTAAGGGTTGAGTAGGCAATGAAATGCTCCTGGCTTATTAAATTCCCATCCTGACACTGTATGAATTTCACCAGCTGGTTGCATTGCACGACACATCCGGGTGTAGGTGAGTAACCCTATGAGAGGGCAGAGGCAAAGAATCATCGAATCGCAGAGTGGTTTTGGTTGGAAAAGACCTTTAAGAGCATCAAGTCCAACCACTAACCCAGCATTGCCAAGTCCACCGCTAAACCATGTCCCTAAGCACCACAGTCCAAAATGTGCCTGAGTAGGTTAAAGGGGGGAATCATAGAACCATAGAATCTTTAAGGTTGGAAAAGACCTCCAGGATCATCAAGTCCAACCATCAGTTCAACACCACCACGTCTACTAGACCTTGTCCCAAAGTGCCACGCCTACATGCTTTTTAAACACCTTTTTGAATGCAGAGGCTGGGGACATCCTTTCAGCAATTCAGCCCCAAAGAGACACCTCGGAGGGACAAGGTGCACCGCACCTCCCTGGGTGAGCAAAGGGTGATGCCACACAACCCTGTGGCTTGCTCCTCTGCTCCCCATTTCCCCCTGTTCTTCCCCCAAAATTGCCATTCAGCACAGACACATTCATGCTGTTGCCCAGGCTTGGAGGGAGCAGCTGCTGCCGATGAGCTCACCTATATTTATGCAAATTGTGATAATTACAGTTTGATAGCACTTGCTAATGAGTCTGATTACATGGCATATTGGGTGATGAGTCCCAGCTCTCACGGTGGTACCCAGGAGCAGAGCTGGAGGCTGCAGCAGCATGGTAGTGTCTGCCAGGGACCTGCTGCTGCCTGCCCAAGGCGGTCTGAGACCACGGGCTGCCTCCGGAAGAGCACGAGAAGCCAGGGTACAGCTGCCTCTCAACCCCCACCTACCCTCCAGTAAATGCAAAGAGCTCTCGTTGGGTAGAAACATGGCTTCTTGAGTTATTTAGGACTGATTTGTTCATTCTGGGAGCACAGACGTCATGCCAGGCCACGTGGGACTTTAGGTTGTGTGTTAAGGAGCTGCTCAGGGTGGTCATTCCAGCCTGTTGCTTTGATAGAAAAGGCTTGTTATAAAATCATAGAATCTCCCAAGTTGGAAGGGACCCTTAAGGACCATCAGTCCAACCACTGGCTCCACACAGGACCAGCCCCATCACAGCAGATGGCTGAGAGCGTTGGCCAGACGCTGCTTGAACTCAGCCCAGCTCGGGGCGGTGACCACTGCCCTGGGGAGCCTGTGCCAGGGCCCCACCACCCTCNCCTCTTCTCCAGGCTGAACAAGCCCAGGGCCTTCAGCCTCTCCTCACACGCCTTCCCCTCCAGACCCTTCCCCACCTTTGTTCCCTCCTCTGGACACCCCCCAACAGTTTTATGTCCTTTTTGTGCTGTGGTGCCCAACCCTGCCCCCAGCACTGGAGGTGAGGCCGCCCCAGCGCAGGGCAGAGTGGGACCATCCCGTCCCTGGCCCGGCTGGCAATGCCGGGCTTGGTGCCCCCCAGGACACAGTTGCCCTTCCTGGCAGCCTGGGCACACTGCTGGCTCATGGTCACCTTGCTGTTGACCAGGACCCCCCAGTCCCTTCCAGCACGGCTGCTCTCCAGCATCTCACCCCCCAGGCTCTCTGTACAGCCAGGGCTGCCCCTGCCCGGGGACAGAATATTCTGTTATTCTGGACTTTAAATGGCTGCATGTTGTATCAGCTCCATACCAGGGTGTAACTATCCTGGCAGAATCCCACTAGGAGAGGCTTTTTCATTTCCTAAGAGTTTCAGGTCTGATCTTCATCATTCTTCAGCTGCACAACGGCTGTGAGACGCACAGCCCAGCAAGCTCCTACTTCCCACTCCACCACCAGAGAAGATGTTTGATGGAATATCTGTTGACAACATGAGGGACTAGGGCCATGGGAAATGGTTGCCACCACAGGGACTTGGAGCAACAGCAGGGCCAGTCTGGAGAATGGCCATCTTCCAAAGGCACCTCATCTGGGCTTCAGCACCTGAGAGCAGGACAGAAAATCATGATGTTGGAAGACAATGGTTCAGTCTAAGTTACTAATTTCTCAATTAGATTCACTGGGTTTTGCTTGGTTTTCTCAGTATTGTATGCCATAAGGCCCTGGGTGCTGGCCAAGGATTGAGGCTGCGGCACGAGAAGTCGCGGCTTCGGCATTGGTGGTCTCTGGGTAGAGAGTAGTTGTACTGTGCATAATTTGTTTTGTATATTCTATTATTATTATTATTATTGTTATTGTTATTGTTATTGTTATTGTTATTGTTATTGTTATTTTCCTTTTCTGTCCATTTAAACTGTCTTCATCTGAACCTATGAGATTTAGGCTTTTTCCCCCATCCCACTGGCAGCAGGGGAGTGAGCGAACGGCTGTGTGGTTGTTTCAGCTGCCTGCCAGGATAAACCATGACAAACCTGAAAAAAGCTTTCAGGCTGGTCTTTCAAAACCAGATTTGCTGTGGAGGGGGATGTCCAAAGAAAAATTTTCAATGGGAAACTCCAGAAAACAATTTTCCTTTCCCACGTAAAGGCGAGGACGTCTTTACCAGGCTTAATTCTGTGTTATGATGGACTGCACAGGAGCGTGTACAAAGGCCCATGAGATGATGCGGGCTTTGCTTTCTGCCTTTCCCCAGCGATGTGCTCCAATAAAGCTCTCGGCCAACAGCTGCTTAAATAACATAGCAGGTTCAAACCTGGTTTTGCTATTGGCAGCCTCGTGGTACCCATCCCCAATGCCTTGCACATATCTATAACACTTCTCCAATTTATAGCTGGGATTTCCAGACCTCAGGTTTAAGTGTTATCTTCTCATCTTGGCAAGATTAGAAGTAAATCACCACAGAATTCCTAAGTATCTATTTAATTGCTAAAGATTGCATATTTCTGTAGTCAGTCTCCTTGAAGCTTGTCTCTCCCGTCCCAAGGTGGGATCATGGAAGTTGAATATGGTTTGCACCATGTTACGCACAGATCCCCTCAACTTCAACACGCCCAGCATTGCAAGAGGTGGAGATTTGTTCTCTTAGTTCTTTCTAAGAAAGTCAAATTAATTCCCCTGTGCAGCAAAACATGACCACCACCCGGAAACTAACAACGTGGATGCATTTAGCACCACTTCATCATATCACCTGAAGATAATTAGGAGGCTCACTCTCACATCACCATCTGTCTGGCTCATGGAGCAGGGATGCTCCAGCACAAGGTGTGAGGCCACACATAGGGACCCACAACTATTTGCCAAACGTGTCCTGGGCTACAGCAAAACCAGTGTGGCCAGCAGGGCGGAGGAGTGGATTTTCCCCCCCTACTCCACTCTGCTCAGACCTCCTTGCAGTACTGCATCCAGTTCGGGGGTCCCCAGGACAGGAAAGACATGGAGCTGCTGGAGCGAGTCCAGAGGCCCCGGAGATGATCCGAGGGCTGGAGCCCCTCTGCTATGAGGACAGGCTGAGGGAGCTGGGCTTGTTCAGCCTGGAGAAGAGAAGGCTGCGGGGAGACCTAATTGCGGCCTTCCAGTCCCTTGAAGGGGCTGCAGGAAAGCTGGAGAGGGGCTGGTTGCAGGGCAGGGGGGGCCAGGCCAAGGGGAAGGGCCTGAAGCTGCAGGAGGGGAGCTGGAGCTGAGCTGGGAGGCAGCAATCCTTCCCTGGGAGGGTGCTGAGGCCCTGGCACAGGGTGCCCCGAGAAGCTGTGGCTGCCCCTGGCTCCCTGGCAGTGCCCAAGGCCAGGCTGGATGGGGCTTTGGGCACTCTGGGCTGGTGGGGGGTGTCCCTGCCCATGGCAGGGGGTGGAACTGGCTGCCCAGAGAGGGTGTGGAGTCTCCTTCTTTGGAGATATTCAAGACCCGTCTGGATGCCTACCTATGCAGCCTAGTGTAGGGTACCTGCTTTGGCAGGGGGGTTGGACTCGATGATCTCTAGACCTCCCTTCTAACCCCTACCAATCTGTGAATCTGTGATTCTGTGATCTTTGAGGTCCCTCCCAACCCAAACCATTCCAGGATTCTATGATTCTAAGCAGTTTGTGTCACTCATTTCACCGCGTCTGACCTCTTTGCAATTGGAAAAATAGACTGGAACATTTTTTTTAAAGCAATCTGTGAACAAATGTATGGGAGATCTACCATGCGGGTGTCCCTCAGTGGACAACTGTCCAAGGCTTGGTTCCCACCAGCAAAATCAGTCCAGGACAAGTATTTTTAGGTGCTCATCACATCATAGCCAGCAGACAGCATCACGTAAGCCTATAAATAGTAGTATCCAGACGTGACTTGCAGTAAGCTACATCATATTTCTATACCTGTCTCATGCTATCTAAAAGGCAGCTAATACTCCGCAGCAGCTGTGGGAACCGTCACCCATTGCTATTTACATAAGGTTTTGGAGATCCACGGATAGAAGTGAAAAATTCAAAGCTCCACGGAAAGTAAGTAGCGCTGAGCCTTTATAAATAGTCCGTGATGCAGGCAAACTTGGGAAAAGTCTCTGCAACTTGAAAGTGCGTTTATTTTTGTGAGCATGCAAGAAGATGATAAATTATTTCTTTTGATCCTTTTCGGTTCTGTGCTTACAGCTGTAAAAAAATATGCAAAAGGCTGGTTCTTTCTTTCCCCCCTCTGAACCTAATGGTGAGTGAAAAATCCTACAGCACAAAGCAAAGCATTTTGGATAAAAGCAGGCGTTGGGAGTGCTGCTCAGCCCTTAGCAGGATTGCTCGGATTTATTTCACTGCTTCCCCACATTAACAAATTACACTGAACATCTCTTCAAATTCTCAACAACAATTTTACAGCCTTTTGTACTTAGGAGAAATTCCTTCCCTTATTAAGTCGATGATTGCCAGCCCTTCCCAGGTGCAGCATCCCAGGTCTTGGTCCTGGCACAAGAACAAGACGTTCGGTCCTTTCACCTCCTCGCTAGATTGGAAAGATTTGCTTTTTTTCCCTTAAGTATTATTATTATTATTACTGTTATTGTTTAATTTTAATTTTTATTACTATTACTATTTTTATTATTATATCCTGTTGTGAATTGAGCCCAGCAACAAGAGAAAAATCCAAAGTCTGTTTTTTTTATGGTTTGCTTTGATACTTTTGCAGGGCTTTCGGGGTGGGGAGGGGAATGCTTACAATTTCACACATATACAAATCAGTGTATTAACAGAGGAAGGACCTGGAGCAGCTATATTGTGGTCAATTCTGCTGAGCAGGCAAGGAGACCATGCTCAACGTGCACAATTACACCAGTTCTCACCGCAATGACCAGGGTCTGCAATTTGGCAGCAGAGGCAATCAACGTATTTTTGCATAAGATTTACTGGATCTGCGAGTGAAGAGAGAGCTTTGCCTCTCTCCCCGTGTGCATGTTAATCACAGCAAACTCATTTAACAAATAAATAATGCTAAAGCAAAAATGCACAAGCCCTTTTTAATTAAAAAGCGGCTGCTGTCTTGACGTTATTCCAATAAACTCCAAGTGGGTAGAATTAAGGTCCCAATCCTGCAACTCCGGCTCAGGAGAAATGGGACAAATCATGGAAGTAATTTTAAAAATAATTTTATCACGGTTCCTCCTGCCTCCTCCCAAACCTGTGGCCTTCTCCTGTCTGTCCCTCTACCCTGCCACATCCCAAATCCGAGCCAGTAAAAGGCTTTGAAATGTTCCCTGGCTGGGAGTAGGAGGGTTTCCCTGATTTTCATCACATTCACGCCTGAAAAGACAAGAAGCATTTATATCCCTAGCCCATTTCTCACAACAAAAAGAGCTTTTATCTTCAGCATGGCTTCCCAGGCGTGAACCTCTAAGCTTCTCTGATGCTGGCTGGACTTTGGGGTCAGGTAGTGGGAAGGTGATTGGAAAAGTTTTACAAATAAGAAAATTATTCCACGTGTCTCCTACATTTAAAAAAACCCACCAAACAATGAGAACAAAAAGAACTGCCAGGATTTGATTCAGACACACCCTCCCCCAAAATAATTCACTTTCAGGTGTGCCCCGGCCGTGTTATCATTTTGCATCAGCAAGCTTCAGCCTGAAGCGTATTTCATTATAAATAAGTCAGAAGCCTCCAAAAATCTAGGAAAGAAAGGAAAAAATTATTCGAAATCCTGAAAATCCTTAACTCTGAGGGGGCTCGCGTGCTTGGCTATAATTAAACACCGCACTGAATAGATGTATAGGTTTTAATCAGGTTTGTGACGAACTCAGGGTGAGTTTGCCTCAGTAAAAGGTTATGTTTGCTTCATTAAAATCTGGATTCTGGCTTTGTCCTTGATATGCTCTTGCTCCAGTTTCTTTCATCAGTTCAGTCTTCAGGAGAGTTACAGAACATCGCCCATGAAGGATGCCAAGAAGTAGGTGCTTAAAAAAAGTTACCAATTAAATATCCCTTCCGAGCTCTGCTCTCATTTTTGCACGTTAAGTGTAAAACCTGAATAAAATCCCCTTGCTGGGGATCTTCCAGGTGCTGAAGAAGCCAGTAAAATCGGGATGTTCTCCTTCCCTTCAGTCACTCGGTAACTACATTACATGAATCATATAAAACTAGAGCGACTGGTGTTGGTGGGGCAGTAATGGGGATGTGGGTAAAAGCCGCCGTGCCATCCCTTACACCACGCACGGGTGCTTGCAGCACAGGTTTTGGCGGAAGAATCCCACTGGAAATATCACCATTTGCTGCTGGTTTCCTCCTGACAGCCCCTCTCGGAGACCTGTCAGTTAGCCAGCCCTCCATCCATTTAATGTGCTCGTTACTGATAGCTTACCATGATAAATGTTAATCAGAGTGTCAGCCCGCGCTGCACTAACCGCTTTAGAGGAGTCTATTACCTCAACACAGTCACTTTTATCAACCAAATGTGTTATCTCATCAAAGAATGAAATCACATTTCTTTGACAAGATCTATTTTCCATAAAACCATTTTGACTGGCATTAATTACACTTCTGTGCTTTAATTCTTTATCTATCACATCTGATGTCACCTTTTCCATTCCTGCACCCAGAAATTGCCAGGCAGCCCAACCGATGCTCGCCCGGAGTCTCCTGCCTATCCTGCCTTCATCTGCCACTCCGGCACGGCAACGCTCCCCATCTCCTCCTGGGATGTTCACGCGAGGGGCACCAGCGGGTGGTCACTAAACCAGCTCTCCTGCCCATGTCAAATAGGTCAGCCTTGAAGATTTAGTCATGTTCCTCACCACTCGCTGGTGTTTAATATCCTCCGCAGTTACTAATGAGTTGGAAATTTCCCTGCCATCCTCACGGGACACAAGAAATCACCCTGGTCCTTTCAAAACACAGAACAAAAGCAATTACTGGAAGGTCCTCGTGTTCATTGCCATGTCAATAATCCCCTGGTCACCTTTGCTGGCTCCAGGATGTCTTCCCAGGACACTCAATAGAAACCCTTTATTGTCTTTCACCATCCCAGTGGGGGGTTTTGCCCCCTGATGAAAACTTTCCTTATCCATCTCTACAGCTACTACCTTCTCATTAAAATGGGCGCTATGTCCAGTTCCTTTTCATGCTTTGAATGGCACTTTTTAAATTTAAATTTTTAAATTTTCCAGTAGACAAAATTGAGTCTCTCCCTGATTCCGGAGGTGCCTTTTGGCAAGCCTGTAGATCTCTCTTAAAGAACAGCCAGGATCTATTTACTCTTTTTTGTTTATGTTTTCTTCCCAGGGAAGGTCATTTAGCACTTTCTCCTGCTTTGGGAAATCAGGACCTTTGAAGCAGAGGGTGTGTCTACCTCATTCTCACGGTGCATCCTATCCTTCACAGTGCTGTGTGCCAGGATCCACATCAGGACCAGCAGTGGCTGGAGCAGTTCCAAAATCAAACCGCCTATTGCACGATTTAAAATCATTAATAGCAGGGCAAACTGAAATTGCTACAAGTTCATATCTCACGGTTCTTTAAGCCTGAGTTTGGGTGGTCACACAAACTCATTCTTATAACCATGAGACTTATTTAAAGAAATAACTGACCAGTTCTGGGCTCCCCAGTTCAAGAAGGACAAGGAACTACTGGAGAAGGTTCAGTGCAGGGCCACTAAGATGATTAAGGGCCTGGAGCACCTACCGTTATGAGGAAAGGCTGAGAGAGCTGGGGCTGTTTAGCTTGGAGAAGAGGAGGCTGAGGGGGGANTGTGAGGAAATACTTCTTCACTGTGAGGGTAACAGAGCACTGGAACAGGCTGCCCAGAGCAGTGGTGGAGTCTCCTTCTCTGGAGACATTCAAAAGCCACCTGGACTTGTTCCTGTGTGATCTACTCTAGATGATCCTGCTCTAGCAGGGGGTTGGACTAGATGATCTCTAGAGGTCCCTTCCAACCCCTACTACTCTGTCAATCTGTGAATCTGTAAAAGTTTGAGAAAAATCTAATTTTCAAACATGGCTCCAATCCTCTTCATTTTATCTCAGATATGAACAATCGAACAATGGTCCTGGCAATGGTACATTCCCTCTAAAGCTCTATTTTCTTTCTAAATGACTGTAATTAGGATGTGAGGACTTCCAGACCCAGGAAACTAATCCTTCCATCCCCAAAACAGAGATGGCTGGGTGGAGCAGGGACTTTTGCCATTAGAGATGGTCAGCTATCAGAATGAAAAATTCTCGTGGTGTTTTATTTACTGGCTTCAGGAGTCCACAACTGTCCCATATTTATAAACCTGGTACTGGTCTTTCCTTTGCTCCACGTCACCTTCATGAACCCCCAAGTGATGCAGCCCGAGGGGCACCTACTCCTGGATCTACTCAGACCCAAATAAGCCTTACAACTGAGTTGTGTTAATAAGACCTACAGCTATTTTTTGCTCTGTATATGAAGACTGACATAGTTTTACATATATTGAAGTCCTTCAGGCTTCACCTACTAAATAACTGGAGTCAACAAGACACTTCCCATGGGCATATTATTGTATTTTTTTCAACAGGGTACATTTACACTTCCAGTTCTGAAGATTTTTGTCCCAAGTACACTTTGGGGGAAAAAAACCCAAGCCAATTAAACACTGGGCAAATGGATTTGTTGTACCATATCTGCTGCAGGGCAACAGTTCTTGTGTCCCTACATGACATGATCTATGGGCATGCAGCACACAAAAGTACTGGAGCACCAGTAATGATGGGAAAAGATGGACCATACACATGCAAAGAAAAATGCATTTTGACGTGTGCTAGTCCCTCACCACATCACCGCAGCATGCACAAGTGGTTCATGAAGCATGGCAGCGTGCTACAGGAGATGATCATTCTGAAATCTCCATCTGGAAATTTAGTGTTTTCATATGATTTTAAAATTAAAAATTAAAAAAATTAAAATTAAATTTTTTAAATTATAGAATCATAGAATATCCTAAGTTCGAAGGGACCCTTAAGGACCATCAGTCCAACTCCTGGCCCCACACAGGACCAGCCCCATCACAGCAGATGGCTGAGAGCGTTGGTCAGACGCTGC